>LR738709.1:258460719-258493308 GCA_902687465.1 Secale cereale | reverse complement strand
CCCTCAGCGGCATGGGATGCTGCCGTCGACCGCTACCTCTCAGCGGCACCAGTTGTCGTCCTCCCGTGACGCGCCCGTCGATCACGCGATGGCATGCTGTTTGATTTACAAGTGAAGAACATTTTGTGCTTCCTTGAAGACTTCAACAACGGCGCCCCGGAGGACGACAACGACAACGACGGTGTGGCACGCCGCTCTCGGAAATAGTTTTTTGGGGTTTAATACTGTATCTTGAATTCTCGATCATATGAATATAAATTCATAGTGTGACTGAATGAAAGATATGGTTTGAACGAACTTGCGTTTTTCTCTCTTAATGTACAGACTTATCAAACGATTTTCTTTTGAAAAAATGTAATGGTTTTCAAATATAAAACACTCATTGCAAACATTTTAGTTAGAACACCCAGATACAAACCGACAGTTTCCCTAGGAAGCCAAGGGAAAATGTGTCGAGCAGGATTTCTTAACCCCTACAACGCAGACGGTTGTTTTGCATGACCCATGTGCAACCACATACAAACAATTGGGTAAGATTTGCATATCTGCCATTTTGGGTATGTTGCCATTTGTCAACCTGGAAAGATTGACATTTGTTTATCTAGTAACATTGCCATTTGTCAACCTTGTAACACCATGATTTGTCAAAATATGCAGCTAAAAATCACTAGCACTATCTAATTTTTCCAACTAAAATCACTAGCATTGTTCATATGGACACCAATACAAAGTGGCATTGTACTTTTTTGTCATACAAATAGAAAAATAATATACGTGCCGCCACGTGACCCGTGTGACATGCAAGCATGCGTGAGTTGATGGGACGCATATGCAAATGTACCATTCATTACATATAACAAGTCATCACCACACAACAATAACGAGGATACATGTTGGATTATAGATTATTTCCAACAAAACATTCTAGTAAAGTAAAGTTTTTCTCACACAACAAATAACAAAGCGAAATGAACTTCAGCTCAACCAATCCTCGGCGTTGGAAATGCTTGCTTTGAACCATAACTGATTCTTTGGGAAGGGCCAACTATTGTCAATCTCGAGACCAACGCATGACTGATCATACAGGCTGAAGCGGCCTATATCAGGATGCATATTGTGATATCTAGGGTAGGGAACCATAGCAATGTCCAAGGTATAGATACATTTGCTTCTCATAAATGGTAGTAACATTGTGTCAACAGCAGCTGGATCGTCTTTCACCATCATTGGATAGTTTTGTCCAAGGAAGAGTGAGTTTTCTCAAGACTATCAATACTGAACTAGGGAGAAGGAGGTGTTGGCACTAGTACACTAGTATCCATCCGGAATACCCTGCAACGGATGTTAAAATAGGTCCTAGATAGTGCGACCATGGGAGACAACACCTGCTACGTTAGTAACAGCACCAGTGGCATGTATACATACAAGAAGAGGTGATCCATCGGAATAAGTTGCCAAGCGCCACTTAGTATATGGGTCATGCTCATGATCATCACCATCGTCATCTCCCCCTTGGTAATAAATTTTTTCAAGTATAGGTGGTGGAATGTTCACAGGACCTTGGAAACACAAGAAGGTTAATTAGTACAGTGATACTAACTAGCATGCATGTGGATGAAACAATTCTAATTACGGTGGAAGACAAACATACCGAAACAATAAGGATCCCATGCAAAAACAGTGCCACGAGTGGTGGCAACCAACACAAGATGCTCGTATTGAATTGCATCACAATACTCATTCGTGTACAGAAATTGATTTTTGAGAAATATCCATCCATCCATTGAAGAAGAGATGGCAACAAGCTTGTCCAAGACAGCAACAACATCATAGTTCTTGTATTCCCAAGAGCGGTTGGGAACTCGAGAAATTACTATCTTCCATAGACGACAGTCATGATGATCGTATCTAAACGTACATAGACTATCTGTGTGCTGAACCTCATGGCAGTCTGAGATTTTTGGAAGTGGAACCCGGTGACGAGTGTACGCATTCACAAGTTCCCACTCGTAGTTGTTCCTAGTATAAACAACCCAGTCTCCATTTGCGCCAGCCCAGGCCTTACCCTTAAATGATGGCATCTTAACAGCACACGTATCATTATCAAGCAGCATCAACTTGCACATGGCAAGGCTTTCGTCGTCCTCGCGACGGCGAGCAGGGTGGCGAAGAAGATAGGGGAGATCAAACCGCTCCTGAACCCTTGGGTTCTTTGTAATGATCCTATTTGTTGAGTCGAGAATGGTCTTGTACAAACCTGCCATGCTAGCCGAGGTGATGACGTCGCACCGACCAATGAATTCCTCCACCACGTCATCTTTCAGATCAGGGCAAGAATAATGGGGTCATTTCCGGCCTGTTCCCTCCATGGAGAAGATGATCGAACAATGGCAGAAGGAAGGGTGAAGGCAAATGGAGGGAGGAAGAGCGTGCGAGAACAGTTTCAAATCGAGAGGGAAAGGCGAAGAGGCGGTGAACGGTTGTCACGGTAGAAGAAGAGGCTAGTGGGGAGCGAACGGTTGCCACAGAGGTCACACACTGACGACAAGGCCGAGTGAATCGCATGTCGTATATCACACACACCTTGTTATGGCTGACCATTTCTTTTGTGTTGCGTAATCACAAACAGTTCATCTGAGTGAACTATATGTTGTATATTAGACACACCTTCATCTGGCTGCCCGTTTCTTTTGTGTTGCCTAATCACAAACAGTTCATCCGAGTGAACCGTATGTTGTGTATCGCACACGCCTTCATCTGGCTACCCGTTTCTTTCGTTCCACCTCATCGCAAACAGTTAATTGAACTGAACCGTATGCCCTTCATCGCACACGCAACTAAAATATGAACCATGTTTGATGCATCCACCTTCGCAAACGTTTTACACATTTTTTACGGTTTCCATACACCACCGTTTGCGATGATTGCATCGCACACAGTATCTCGAAGGGTCTTTGATCATAGTGTCGTGTTAGCAGCATCCTGCAGTAGTGATTCCATGAGTTTTGCAATTTAATGCCATCTACGGTCTATAGATGGACTGAGCTAGGTCTGCTGACTCGTACTTCCCGGTAAGGGCCTTCCTACTTCGGTGATAACTTGTATGTACCCTTGGCGGACTGAACACGCCTAAGTACAAGGTCACCTTCCTCAAAAACACCGGGCATGAACCCTGCGGCTATGATAGCGACGCAGGGCTTGCTGATAGCTTGCAACACGCGTACCAGCCCGGAGACGGTTCTCCTCGAGTAGCACAGCATCGTCACGCCGGTGCTCAACTTGCGCTACTTCATTGTAGGCAAGCACTCCAGGCAACCTGTAAATGAGTTCCGTGGGGATAACTGCTTCTGCCCCATAGACCAGGGAGAAGGGAGTCTGCCTGGTAGCTCGGTTTGGTGTCGTTCTGAGGGACCAAAGAACTACCCGCAGGTCCTCGATCCACCGCCTGTCGTGCTTCTGCAGCGTATCAAAGGTTCTTATTTTGAGTCCATGCATCACTTCAGTGTTCGCCCTCTCAGCTTGTCCATTGCTCCGGGGGTGTGCCATAGAGGCAAATGAGATCTTGCATCTAGGGGCATGAACATATTGCATGAAGGTGCGGCTCCTGAACTTGGTGCCGTTGTCGGTAATGATCCTTGCCCGAACTCCAAAATGACACACCAGATCTTTCAAGAACTTGCTAGCTAACTGAGCAGTCACCTTTCTCACGGCAGCTACTTCCGGCCACTTTGTAAACTTGTCGATGGCAATGAACAAGAATTGAAAGCCCCCAGCAGCTCGGGGGAAAGGGCTGAGGATATCGAGCCCCCAGACCGAAAACGGCCATGAGAGAGGAATTGTATGAAGAGTTTGGGCAAGCAGGTGGGTTTTTCTTGGAATGGAACTGACAGGCTACACATTTCATGACGAGCTCGATTGCATCTTGGAGGGATGTGGTCCAATAGAATACTTGTCGGAATGCTTTCCCAACTAATGCCTTTAATCCAATGTGGGAGCCACACATGCCTTTGTGTATTTCAACCAGTTGTTCCTTTCCTACTTCCTGACAGATACACTTTGATTTCACACCATTAGGCCTCCTTCTATGCAGAGTGTCATTGACAAACTGGTACATACTGGCCCTCCGGGCTACTTTCTCAACTTCATCTTGGTTGCCGAGAAGCTCTCCAGTTTGGAGGAAGTGGACAATGTGCCTTGCCCAAGTTGGAGCATGTGGCTCGGCAACGAGGACTAGAGGCACCTCCTCCGCTACGGAAGCACAAGTCTCGTTCACGGGGTCCGTGGAACCAGATGGATGGGGTGGTCTGGCAGGCTGAGTGGAGTTGTTTCCAGTAGGGTCTCTGCCGGGAGCGGACGGCTCTGCCGGGAGAGGCTTACCGGCGACCAACTTTCTCCTCTTCCGGGCCATTGTTGTCAGGGATACAGAGGGTTGTGTGAGATGGAGAACAAAATTTCTTGGTTCCACATGAAGCTTCTGCGCAACACACTTTGACAAATGATCAGCTATGTTGTTTTCCACACAGGGTACATGCTATGTTTGCAATCCGTCAAAGTGCTCCTCCAATCTCGTCACTTCCTCGACGTATGCCTCCATCAATGGACTTTGATAATCCTTGTTGACTTGTCTCATCACAAGCTGTGAATCTCCTCGAATGATCAGTTTCTTAATTTCGAATTCCATTGCAATCCTCAGCCCGACAAGGAGCCCTTCATACTCAGTTGTATTGTTGGTTGCTTCTTCCTGGGCAAAATGCATCTGGACGACGTACTTCAAGAGTTCCCCAGAGGGGGCGACGAGAAGCAGGCCAGCTCCTGCACCTTGTAGGGAAAAAGCACCATCTAAATACATAATCCATTCTTGGGGTGATTCCTTGCCGAGGATAATTGTCTCTGTTGTTTCCTCATGAGGGGTTGGCGTTCATTCTGCAATAAACTCTGCCAATGCCCTGCCCTTCATAGTTGATGTGCTCTCAAACTTCAAACCAAAGCTGGATAACTCCAAAGCCCACTCCACTATTCTGTCGGTTGCCTCAGGGTTTCCGAGTATCCTTTGCAGCGGGAAAGAATTGACAACCGTGATCCCATGGACTTGGAAGTAGTGGCGCAGTTTCCTTGAGGCCATGATGAGACCAAAGATCAACTTTTGCACGCCAGAGTACCTCGATCTAGCCCCCTGTAACAAAGAGCTGATGAAGTACACTGGGCGCTACACCACTTTCTTCCTTGCCGTGTCCTTGGGGTTGTTCTCGCTACCTTGCTCACTACTGTCCTGGTCCTTTTCTCGCCCTGCCGACCTCTGGTCACTTTCTGCCTCATCTACTTCACGCTGTGCCACCAAGGCTGCACTGACCACTTGGTTGGTTGCCGCTAAGTATAGCAACAATGGCTCCTGGGGCTTGGGAGCAACCAAGGCAGGCATAGAGGACAAATAGGCTTTCAACTCTTGCAAAGCTGCATCTGCTTCCGGGGTCCACTTCATGGGTCCTGCCTTCTTCAAAATCTTGAAGAACGGCAGGGCGCGGTCGACAGACTTGGAGATGAATCTTCTTAGCGCGGCAACACATCCTGTTAGGCGCCTCACATCCTTAATTGCCCCAGGCGCTTGGATCTGCTCGATAGCCTTGATCTTGTCGGGGTTGGCTTCGATCCCACGGTGGGATACAAAGAACCCAAGTAGCTTGCCGGAGGGAACACCAAATACAAACTTATCCGGGTTGAGTTTCAAAGTGATCTTGTGTAGGTTAGCAAATGTCTCCTCCAAATCCCCAATAAGGGTGGCCCTTTCCTTGGTCTTCACCACAATATCATCCATATAAGCTTATATATTTCTGCACAGCTGTGGCTCAAAACCAATCTGGACTGCCCTTGCAAAAGTGGACCCGGCACTCTTTAATCCGAATGGCATGCGGACAAAGCAGTACATACCACATGGAGTGATGAACGATGTCTTCTGTTCATCTTCCTTGGACATGAAGATCTCGTGATATCCAGAGTATGCATCCAAGAAGGAGAGAAAATCACAATCTGAAGTGGAATCCACGGTATGATCAATACACGACAAGGGAAATGGGTCCTTTGAGCAAGCCTTGTTGAGATCTATGAAATCTATGCAAAGCCTCCACTTCCCGTTAGCCTTCCTGACTACCACTGGATTTGCCAACCATGTTGGATGTAGCACTCCTCTGACCAAACAAGCTGCCTCAAGTTTCTTCATCTCTTCTGCAATGAATTGATGCCTCTGCAAGGCCTGCTTCCGGACTTTCTGCTTGACAGGTCGGGCATGTGGGTAGACAGCAAGGTGGTGATGTATTACCTCCCTAGGAACATCGAGGATATCAGATGGTTGCCAGGAAAACACATCGATATTCACCCATAGGAAGGCAACAAGCGCGCTTTCCTATTTATCATTGAGGGTGGCACTGACAGTAAAGGTACCATCAACGCCAGCCAGCCCTGCCAGGACCTTCTTAACTTGGGGCGCAGCGACCCTAGATCTCTTTTTGTAGGAACACTCCGGCACGTCGCCAACAGGTGTCGTGGAATCAGTGGGGGCACGCTACGCGGACTCTTTGCTGGAGGTCCTACAATCCTTCTTCTTTCCTTTACTTTCCTTGGCGGGGACTGCTGCGACTGCGTCCCGCTACATCATGTCCACACAAACGACTGCATACATTTCATCTGATGGGATAGTATAACTCCTAGTGGCCCAGGCATCTTCAAGGTGTTGTAGGCATAGTGGGATGGCGCCATGAATTTAGCTAGTGCCGGGCATCCAAGAATCCCATTGTATGGTAGGGGAAGATCAATCACATCAAACACAAACCTCTCAGTCTGGTAGTTCAATTCTCCCCCAAATGTTACCGGCAATGTGATCTTTACCTTAGGATGACTCCTGCCAGGATTAACTCCTTGAAACGTGATGGTAACTTCTAGCTACTCCTCTGCTATCTGATGCTTGCTGATAACTGCTCGGGAAATCAGATTCAACCCAGCCCCACCGTCCACCAACATCTTTGTGACCTTGAGGTTGCGGATTGTTGGGGAGACCAACAACGGCAAGCATCCTACCGCGGTGGTACGGATAGGATGATCCTCCTCGTCAAATATGATGGGCGTATGGGACCATTTGAGCGGCTCCCGGGCCTCTGGCACTGGCTCCATGGCATTGACTTCTCGTGCCCACCGCTTGAGTTGACGGTGAGAAGCGTGCATAGATGCACCTCCATAAATGCACAGGGCATCAGTGGCCTTCTGAAACTCTTGCTCACTCGTATCTGATACGTCCAAAATGTATCTATAATTTATGCTTGCTCCATGCCTCTTTTGTGTGATATTGCTATGATATTTATACACTTCCATACACTTTTTTATCATATTTGGACTAACCTATTAACTCAGTGCACCCCAGTGCCAGTTTCTGTTTTCTGCTGTTTTTGTATTTCACGTAAACTGCCAGAAAAATCCCGGAAAAATTATATAAAAAATCAGCGTTCCGGAAGCTTCCACACGGCCGAAGTAGGGCCGGAGGGGGGCCACCAGGGCTCCAGGAGCCCTGGTGGCGCGGCCCCCCTCCTGGCCGCGCCGGGGGGGGCGCCTGGGCCCCCCAGGCCTCCGCTGATGCCCCCCTTTGGCATATATTTAACACGCGTCCCAAAACCCTCGAGGACGGAACCCTTTTTCGCGATCTCATCTCTGTTCCGCCGCCGCCGCGCTTCCAAGATCGGGAGCACCAGGAGAACTCTTCCCGGCACCCTGCCGGAGGGGAGGATCACCACCGGGAGCCTCTCCACCACCATGGACGCCTCCCGGATGAGTTGTGAGTAGTCTCCCTTGGACCATGGGTCCATGACCAGTAGCTATGTGATGTTCTCCTCCCCTTCTTGTGCTTCACTAATTAGACCTCGTGAGCTGCCCTACATGATCGAGGCACATATGTAATCCTTATGCTGTTGCTATGTTGAGTTTGCTGGGATCCGATAGATTGTGAGATTATGTTCAGATTGTGTTTGAGTAATATATTTGATTTACCTCTTTTATATTTATGTTCGTAAGTAATTCTTGCATGTTCTCCGTTGCTATTTATTGCTTTGGCCAAGTAGTAGGTAGTGACTCCAAGAGGGAACGTTATGCTTGATTGTGGGTTCATGCCCCTCGATGACTAGCTTGAGTGACAGAAACATGAGTCTAGGGGATGTGTTGTTGCCACAAGGGGGAAAACAACGGTGCTTGTGCCCGCGGGTGCAAGGATTGTTTACTTTACGCAAAGTTCTTTTAATGCAGTTGTCTGTTGCTTTGAGTTTACACTATGGGTGGGACTCGCAACTTAATATCAGCGAGATGTTCTGGATAGATATCTCAAGGTGGATGATTAGTAGTAGATGCAGATGGATTTCGGTCTACTTACCTTGGCATACCGCCCATGCTTTGAACCTCTACCTTTCTTGCAACATAGTTAGCATTGGTTTGCGCACATAATTCTGTCAATTGCCCAGCTGTAATTCGTTTACCTCACATAGCTGTTTTATCGTCTTTTGGGAGAGAGACATCACTAGTGAACATCATGGGACCCCGGTCCATATTACCATCACTGATCACATCCGCTATTTACTTTCTGCTTTTACTTACTATTTGCAGCAATACCTATCACTATTATCTCTTGTGTTTGATCCTTTGTAAACGACAAGGCCGGAGGGATTGACAACCTCTCTGTACTTGTTGGGAGCAAAGTTATTTGTATCTGTGTGCAGGTCCAAGTTGATTGCTAATATATGGCGCCGTTAGCAGTTGACACCTTCTTGTTGAAACTAGGAGTCTCAGGGGAAATCGATCCTTGGTATCTTTGCCAAGGGAAAACTTCCGCTACACTGCATCTCAAACCTTCCACTTGGGGTAACCAACGAGGGGCGAGAAGCCATCAAGCAAAGTTTTATGGTGCCGTTGCCGGGGACTCCACTCTTCAAGATAGGGGAGTTGCACGCTATCTTTTACCTTTGCTTTTTAGTCTTGTTAGTTTACCTTTCAGTTTTGCTTTAGTATCTTTTATCGAAAATCACAAAAATAGTTATTTTGCTTGCTTGCTGCTATGGGTTCCATGGAGAACACCAAGTTGTGTGACTTCACTAGTCATAACAACGATGACTTTATTTGCACGCCTATCACTACACCTACCACTTCAGCACCTTCTTATGAAATTAAACCTGCTTTACTGAACTTAGTCATGAAAGATCAATTCTCCGGTGCTGGAGATGATGCTGCTTTACACTTGAACAACTTTGTTGAACTTTGTGATTTGCAAAAGTACCAAGAAATAGATGGTAATATTGTTAAGCTTAAGCTTTTTCCTTTATCCTTGAGAGGAGGAGCTAAAATTTGGTTTGAATCTTTGCCTAGAAATAGCATAGATTCATGGGACAAGTGCAAAGATGCTTTTATTGGAAAATACTATCCACCTGCTAAAATTATCCAACTAAGAAGTAACATAATGACAACAATTGGATAATGAACACGTTGCCCAAGCTTGGGAACGCATGAAATATCTTGTCAAGAACTGCCCTACTCATGGTTTGACTACTTGGATGGTTATCCAAACTTTTTATGCAGGCTTGAACTTTACCTCGCGGAACTTGTTAGATTCGGCCGCGGGAGGAACCTTTATGTCAACTACACTTGGTGCTGCCACGAAGCTTCTCGATGAGATGATGACCAATTATTCTCAATGGCACACCGAACGCGCTCCAACAGGTAGGAAGGTAAACTCTGTCGAGGAGATTTCCTCCCTAAATGAAAAAGTTGACTTGATCATGTCTCTACTTTCGAAGCAATCTTCTGTTGATCCTCGTGATGTTCCTTTAAATTCTTTGATTGCTCAAGAACAAGTAGATGTGAACTTTATCTCTAAAAATAATTTCAATAACAATGCTTATAGGAGTAATTTTGGTAGCAATCCTAGACCGTTCCCCTCTAATTCCTATGGGAACAACAATGCTTATCCTAGCACCAAGAACTCCACTACTGAACTAGAGATTATGCTTAAAGATTTCATCACTACCCAAAGAGCCTTTAATAAGAGTGTAGAAGAAAAACTAAACAAACTAGATAATCTCTCTTCGAAGGTAGACAATTTAGCCCATGAGGTAGAATTGCTTAAAATTAGAACTTCTCCTCTTGAGGAGAGGAAGGTCACTCCTATGAATGCTATTCAAGTGCAAATTAATGAAAACATTAGGATGTTGGCTAAACTTAAAGAGAGATGGGCTAGAGAAAGGGAGGAAGAAGATAGAATTAAGAACCTTCCTACCCACCACACTGTTGCTACTATCCAAGTTGTTGAGGATATCCAAACTCTTAGCACCCAATGCACTCCTGGTCCCAATGGACCTATTAATGGTGATGCTATGACCATAGAAACTACCAAACAAGTGAGCCTAAAGGACACCACTACCACTTTACTTGATAGTAGTGACCTTGATTTTGATAATTGCACTCTTACCGAAGTTATTGATTTCCTTCACAAGATGTCTAGAGATCCCCGCACTAGCACGCTTAACCTTGCCTTCACGGAGCATATCACTAATGCTCTCATCAAAGCTAGGGAGGAGAAACTTAGAGTAGAAGCCTCCATACCTAGAAAGCTAGAAGATGGTTGGGATCCTATGATTAAAATTAAGTTGAATAACTTCTCTTGCTATGCATTATGTGATGTTGGAGCTAGTACCTCCGTTATGCCCAAAAGAATATATGATATGCTTAAATTGAAACCTTTTGATTCTTGTTCTTTCGGTGTTCGTCTCGTTGATTCTTCCATAAAGAAACCTTTGGGGAGGATCGACGATGTTCTTATCATTGTCAATGACAATTACGTTCCCGTTGATTTTACTATTATGGATATTGAATGTGAACCTTCTTGTCCAATTATTTTGGGACGTCCTTTCCTTCGCACCGTTGGTGCCATCATTGACATGAAAGAGGGGAATATAAAATTCCAATTTCCTCTCAAGAAAGGGATGGAACACTTCCCTAGAAAGAAGATTAAGTTACCTTTTGAGTCCGTTATACGGGCTAGCTATTCTTTTACTCTTGATAAAACTTGATCTTTTTGCATTATGCCTAGCTTAAAGGCATAAAAGAAAGCGCTTTTGGGAGGCAGCCCACAATGAATAAATTTTATTTTGCTTTTGTTGTGTCTTGATGTTGTTACGACAGTAGCATCATCATTGTATCTTTGCTTTTCAACTTTGTGCCAAGTGTAGCCTCTGATTGCAAGAAAGTTCAAAAGTTGTGACGTGCTGTCCAGGAAACAGATTCTGTCCTTGGATAGAAAAATTCGTATAAAATCACCAGCTCATCTTTTTGGTCTGATTTTTTTCGACAGCGTGCTCTATACAATTGTCTTTCGGGCGTCTGTTCTGAGTTTTTTGATTAGAGTTGCAGAAGTGCCCCGAAAATATCATTTACTACCTGCTGGTCTGTTTTTCACAGATTCTGTCCTGTTTTGCCTTTCCTTCATTTTGCAAACCTTGAGCTTGCTTTTTCTTTGCAAAAACCTTTTGGCAATCTTGAGAAACAGTAGACCTTCAAGAATATCCTTATTTCCAGCAAGGAACAATTATATTATTATGGGTACTAACCTCGCTAATCAGATTATGATGAGTTATGTATGAAGGGAGTTTTCAAGTGTGCGAGGGAAGATGATAAAAAGATTCAGGAGTGTCAAACGCTCAAGCTTGGGGATGCCCCCATGCACCCCCAAGAAATATTCAAGGAGACTCAAGCGTCTAAGCTTGGGGATGCCCCCGTGCATCCCCTTCTCCATCAACAATTATCAGTTCTTCTTTTGTTCCACTATATTTTTATCACTTCATGTGTTATGTGCTATGCTTGGAGCGTCTTGCTTTTAGTTTCCTTTTTAGCTTTTCATAACGAGTTGGAACTCAGCTTTCTTTGTGTGGGAGAGAAACACGCTCCACTTCAACCTAGAACACAACATAGAATTTTCATGTCTATCTTTGATGTGTATGTTCTTGGTCTTTCAATAGCTACTGTCATGTTCAGCTCTTAGTTTTCATGCTTATCTTTTTAAAGAGCTTTTGTTTAGTTGGTTGCTTGAACTCTCTTTAGTTATCATGCTTATCTTATTAAGAGAGTTTGCTTCTGTTGCATTGGTCAATATGTCTATGATAAAAATGCTACGTGCATAATGGTGCTTAGTAGTTCATGTTTTCTTATGGTTAGTCTCAAATAGCTGGGGGGTTCCCAATGTGTTATTGGAGTACCAACATGATTTGTTTGCCTATGATGTGGTATGGTTTAGTAATATCTTCCTTCAAGAATTTATTTTGATTGACTTGGCATATGCTCATGCATATTTAAGACTGTAAAGAAAGTCTGTCAAGCCTTGATGATCTTTTGTTTCTGAGTAGCGATATAACTTCCATGCCTGATTCAATGTTGCTTTGTCGCTTTGCATGATTATGACCGTCATTGCTCTTTTAGTTGGTCGCTCCCAGTCTTTTGCTAACCTCCACCTGTACTAAGCGGACTGACTGCTTGTGCATCCAAAATCCTTTAAACCAGTTATGCCATATGAGTCCACCATACCTTCCTATACATGGTATTTACCTGCCATTCCTAACGAAGACTTTCATGTACCATCTCGAAATTATTCAAAAAAAGGCATTCCTATTTTGTGCCTCTGTTTTAGTTCATGAGGAAGTAGTAGTTAATTCATGATCTTTTTAAGTTGGACAAGCTTCACCCCGGGATTGCATGTCTAATGTGCAAACCCATAATACGAGAAGGAACTGGCAAAGAGTGCGCCTGGCTCAAAAATAATATAACAAACAAACCCTCCTTCACGCTTTGTTCATGAGAAATCAGAAAACTTTGGCAGTGATAAACAAAGGAGATTAAGAGGATGTGATCGTCCTCATTCGGGAGCCGTTCCTCGAAACTTGTCCATCTCAAGAAGTGATTGAGTTGTCTGCTAGCATTCGTTGACGGAACATGCATAATCTAAAAAATAATTATTACCTCTGTTTTTAAAACCAAGAGCTCTGGTACATGTTTTGTCTTTGTTTCCGACCACGGGTTTTCAACCTTGCCAACAAAAGCCACGGTTCGAGAGTCGCCACCCTCTTTTAAAGCACCAACTATTAAGAGCATGATTGTCATTCTGAGTGTAATGTGCATTGTCCCAAAGTAGCATTGTCTTTTGCATGATTATTGATACGGTGTATCCTAGGGCCATCCCCATGGACCCTCCGTCACCCCCTCAAGTGCCTCAAGGACCGATGACACGTGCTCGTGCTAGAGCTTTCGAGACCGAGGTGACGTCACTCCTAGCCCTACTTCCTTATGAATCTTGCGAGACATGGTTGCTACCTCAAGCGAGTGTGCTTTGTGTGCTCAGGTGTGAAGGAGACCACTTCGGAGAAGAGCTTGAAGATGGACAAGTCCCCAAGGTCCTGGACGAGCTGATGCAACAATAAGACCAGAAAGCAGCTCCAGGCCCCGGACATCCGGCCCCCTGGCCCGGACGTCCGGCCCCTGGGCATCTCTCTACAGAAGGCCAGCCACAGGGCCCGGACATCCGGCCAGGGCCCGGACATCCGGCCAAGCACGGCCCGGACATCCGGCCTCGGGCCCGGAAATCCGGCGCTCCTGTCCAGAGAGCACCCGAGGCTCGGCTCCTCCCGCCCGGACATCCGGGCCCCCGCCCCGGACATCCGGCGTCCCGTGAAGTCCCGGACATCCGGCCCGCTGCCCGGACGTCCGGCTCCTGATCTGCCTGCGCGCAGCACTTGGGCCGAGGCCCGTGTATCCCCTTCGCCCCGTAGACTATATATACTCCTCTCCTCATTCCGTTTAGGGTTAGCTGTGGTTTAGCTCATTTGACACTTGTGTGGATTTCTCCCACGAGACGGTGCGCCTCTACGGAGAAGATCCACTTCGGATTCAGGACCTCCTTCATCGGAGAAGATCCCCCGGGATATCAAGACCTCCTCCGGGAGAAGACTATCTGTATCACCGTTGTTGACCTTGGATCATGGATCTCAACCTTGTATCGCGAATCTAGCATTTGTGTGATTGCTTTCGTGTTGATTGAGTGTTTTCCTCTTGTGTTTTCCCCATCTTTCCCTTGTGATTCCCCGTGTTCATCGTGTGCCAACCTCCAAACGTGAAAGATCCGCTGATTAGGGTTCCACCCTGTATCATAT
Source organism: Secale cereale (assembly GCA_902687465.1). NCBI lineage: Eukaryota > Viridiplantae > Streptophyta > Magnoliopsida > Poales > Poaceae > Secale > Secale cereale. Next base: position 258,479,092 of record LR738709.1, on the reverse strand, counting down.
GGTATCAAGAGCAAAGGTTTCTCACGATTTTGGAGCCCCACACTTCGTTTTCTAGCCTGTTTTTGTCGTGTTCTTCCCTATTTCGAAAATTTCCCCACAAAAATAGCCCCAAAAATTTTTTGTGATCTGTTGATTTGGCAAGATTTTGTTGAATTTCTTCCATGGATTTGCTGTGCCACGTGTGGATCTAGCTTTTCCTCCACTTTTCCCCAAATTCCATCCGCAAATTCCGCCGAATTTTTGCCCCGAAACCACCCCTTTGCAACGTGTTCTTGCTGGCTAGGGCGCCCCGGACATCCGGCTCGTGCCCCGGACATCCGGCCCAGCCCGGACATCCGGCCTTTGGCCCGGACATCCGGCCTCCCGCAGCCACAAAACCACCACCACTCCCCACCTAGAGAATCTCCGCCGCCTTTTCGTTCGGTGATCCACCCATCCTTCCGCAAACCTCCACCAATCTTCCGCAACAACCACCATCGCTTACCCGCTTCGAGTTTGGAATATTTGTCTCCATTTGCCGTGGATACTTGAGTTGTGGTTTCACCGTTTCCTTGGATGTTTAGGCTACCTTGGGACGGCAAGACTTCGACAACACCACCGCTCAACTTCGGCAAGGACGGTAACATCGACGACACTTCGCTCATTCTATCTTGCAATTGCATTGTCACCCTATGAACCATCTTTGCGTAGCTTTCCCATTGAGACTAGCCATTTGAGTATTGACGGGCCACGACACTTGTGCACATTAGTGATAGTGATAGATATTGCATACTACATCATTGTGAGTAACATCACATCATCTTGGTATCTTGCATATCCCCGTGTGCCACAAGAGTGCTCCGCATACACAATAGCTACCTTGATACGTGAAGCATACATATGTGCCCAAAGAAAGAGCTCAAAAGCTTTTAAGCAAAAGAGCCAATCCAAGCAAAGAAACAATAGCATCATACGCCTTGCATCCAAAGAGATCATACATAGCAACATCATCTTGTGCTCAAGCATCGGCACATCATACACTCATAGCATACTTGTGATAGATAGTCGTTAGGTTTTGCCTCTTATAGGTCGTGCACAAGTGCGTATCCGCCTATTAAGCAATCGGTTAGCGTCTCTCTAGCGTTGTGCAACACGAGCATTTTCCGTGGTTTACCACATTTTTCGCTCATCCTTGGTTGCACAACCACTTTTATCTATCCGTGCGTGTGTTCCGTGTGCTACTCTTTGCTAGTGATCTATTTGTTGCATGAGCAAATTGTGAACCATTTTCAACATTTTTGAGTCACTTTGACAATTGCATTGAATTTGTGCCACATCCTAACCGAGCTCCTCTCAAAGCTTTACTTGTGTAGGTGTGAGAATCGACACGAAGTGATACCAATAGTGCTATTTCCGGGTTACATTGTTGAATGATCATTGATCCATTTTCAACCTCGGTTAAGGTACATTGATATTGTCTTCTCCTTTCTCCCACTCACATACTTGCTTGTGATGATGGATAGGCCAAGTTCATCTACCAACCCGATCTTCGACGATCCTCAAGAAGCGAACAACTACGTCACCAAACTACATCTATTCGGTGTCCAACGAGCTCTACATCAAGAGAGTGAAGCTATGCGAGAGTACATTGGTCAAGTTGCCGAGGACGCACGCCAATTCCAACAAAGTACCAAGGAGCAAATCGACCTCATCAACACCAACATGTCTACTCAATACAATGAGCTCCGGACATTGATCATCAATCGACGTTCTTCTTCAACATCATCTCATCGACGAAGCCGCTCAAGTCGACATACCGACTCAACGCAAGACTCAAGTACACCTACGTCTCACACTCTTTGTCAAGCCGCACGTCAAGCTCGACATGAACATCGGCATCCTCTACATGACAAGAGTTCCCAAGAGCTATTCGACGAGCAAGAAAATCGACGTCGTCAAAACCAAGCTACACTTGAGCAAGCACAAGAACGGCAACGACTACGCCAACAACAACAAGAGCGAGCTCGCCAATATCAAGAAGAACAAGATGCCGAGGCTAACCGCCAAGCACAACAACGTCGAGAAGCTCAAGCTATGGAGGCGCAACGTGCTTTACAAGATGCACACCGCAATGTGGCCGCCCGCAATCGACACACTCGTCAAGAAGAGGATTTCCTTCGAGATGAGATGCACGAACGGCGCCATCAAGCAAGAATGCAAGAAGAAGCTCCTCCTCACGCGCGGCAAGAGCAACAACCCCAACAAGACCTTCTACATCCTCAAGAGCAACATGATATGGCAAACCGCCAAAATCGAGATAATCCTCCCAATAGGCAAGGAAACAATGACGAGCATCGCTATGGCAAGCTCAAGTTCACCATGCCAAGGTTTTCCGGAAGCATTGATCCCGAAGACTAACTCTCATGGGCATTAAAAGTTGACAAGATCTTTCGCCTTCACAACTTCGATGAAGAGAAGAAGATCGCAATGGCATCACTTGAGTTCCAAGACTATGTTCTCATTTGGTGGGAGCAAATTATAGAGAGAAGAGAAGCCAAAGGCGAACCTCCTATCACCACTTGGGCTCAAATGAAGGAAGTGATGAGAGCACGCTTCGTGCCTACACACTACAACCGCGACTTGTTCAAGAAGCTACAACTCCTCAAGCAAGGAACCAAGTCCGTTGAAGAGTACTACAAGGAGATGGAGATTGCCATGATAAGAGCAAACATCAAGGAAGATGAAGAGCAAACAATGGCGAGATTCTTGAATGGACTCAACTATCCTATCAAGAAGATTGCGGACTTCCAACCATACAACAATCTCCTCGAGCTAGTACACCAAGCAACCAAAGCGGAGCGACAAGTTCAAGAGGACTACAAGTACTCCAAGTTCAACTCCAAGAACTTCGGCTCCTACAACCAAGCTTCAACGACTTCGGCTACTCCTCCTACCTCTACCAAGCCATCTACAAACTTAGGAGACAAGCCAAGCTACAAGAATGAGACTACATCGAGTCATCCACATTCTACCAACAACTCCAAGCCAAGAGCTACATCAACTCCAACTCCAACCGAAGAGAACCCCAAGACAAGCTCCATCAAATGTTTCACATGTGGTGGCCGTGGTCACAAGTCATTCGAGTGCACCAACAAGAGAACAATGATCTTCCACGACGACGGCACATATGACTCGATGAGCGACGACGAAGTGGACGCCATCAAGCACTTGGCCATCCACCGGCGTATCAATGAAGAAGAAGATCGTCAAGTGTTTTGCGACAATGACTCAAGCCCCAACCTAGTTGTCTCCAAAGTTTTGACACTACAACATCAACAAGATGACGACCAACGATGCCATATTTTCCATACGAATGCCGCCATCAATGGACGCTCCGTCAAGGTTATCATCGATGGAGGAAGTTGCCACAACTTGGCAAGCGAAGAGCTATGCGACAAGCTCCATTTGGTCAAGACGAAGCATCCTCACCCCTACAAGGTCCAGTGGCTCAACGACGCCGGAATTCTTCGAGTCGAGCACACCGTGCAAGTCTCTTTCAAGATCGGCGCCTACGAGGACACTCTCGAATGTGATGTCATACCCATGTCCGTGTGCCACCTTATTCTTGGACGCCCATGGCAATATGATCGTGGAGTCACACACAATGGACGGACAAATCACTATCACTTCAAGATGAAGGGCAAGGAATTCATGCTACGACCAATGACTCCAAGTCAAGTTGCCGCCGACAAGCTTTTACCTACAACCCATCGTGGAGAGAATGGTGAGAGAGCGAGCCACCAAAAAGAGAGTGAGAGCCACAAGCCAAATATGAGCGACTCCACGATGAGCTACACGAAGAAGCTAGTGCTATTTGCCACCAAAAGTGAGATGAGGGAAGTGTGTGAGAACCCATCGAACGTCGGTCACCTTGTGCTCTTATGCATAGGGGAAGACAAATCTACTAACACTTCACAACCTCCACCTTTTGTGTTGTCTCAATTGTTGTAGGAATTCTCGGACGTCTTTCCCGATGAGATATCACCGGTTCTACCTCCTCTTCACGGGATAGAACACCGCATCGAACTTGTACCCGGTGCGCCATTTCCCAACAAAGCTCTCTACCGTGTCAACCACGAGATACAACGGCAAGTGCCCATACTCATCGACAAAAGTCATGTACGTGACAGATTTAGCACTTGTGCCACTCCGGTTATTCTATTGCCTACGAAACATGGAAGTTTTCACGCAAATGCTTGCTTGTTACGCAAACGCTAACTTGTTACAAAATTTGAGTTGCATGTGATAGGCTTTGAGCACCTAAAAGATTTATATGAGCTTGATACTCCCTTTGAAAATCCCTATGCTACGTGCTTGACTCACACTTCTTGGGAACATTACTACATCGAGGATGGATATCTTATGAGAGCTAACAAACTTTGCATTCCCGAGTCTTCGCTTCAATTGTTCCTTTTGCAGGAATCTCATGGAGAAGGACTCATGGGACACTTTGGAAGCAACACGGCGTTTGCTACCCTCTCTAAGAACTATTTTTGGCCCAAGATGCTTCGTGACGTCTCTCACCTAATCAACCGATGGTCGACATGCCGCAAAGCTAAGTACAAAGCTCAATCTCAGGGTCTTGACATGCATCTTCCTACTCCATATCATCCATGGGAAGACATAAGCATGAATCTCATACTTGGCTTGTCTACGACTAAAAATGGATATGATTCCGTGCTTGTCGTGGTCGACACATTCTCTAAAATGACTCATTTCATTCCCGATAACAAGATCGACGATGCTTCACATGTTGCCACTTTCTTTTGTAGTGAAATACTCAAGAAGGTGCACGAACAAACACGGGCAACAATCGAGCGACAAGTACATCGCCTCACCACCAAGATCAACGTCAACAAGGCAACAATGGCGTTTCACCCGGAAGATCTCAGTTGGCTACATCTTCACAAGGACCACTTCGCGATAGAGCACAAGTCCAAGCTTCTACCTCGTGCCGACGGACCATTCAAGGTGCTCCATGGTGATGAAGATTTCGATCCGAGGTCGGATCTTTCCCAAGGGAGGGGAGATGATACGGTGTATCCTAGGGCCATCCCCATGGACCCTCCTTCACCCCCTCAAGTGCCTCAAGGACCGATGACACGTGCTCGTGCTAGAGCTTTCGAGACCGAGGTGACATCACTCCTAGCCCTACTTCCTTATGAATCTTGCGAGACATGGTTGCTACCTCAAGCGAGTGTGCTTTGTGTGCTCAGGTGTGAAGGAGACCACTTCGGAGAAGAGCTTGAAGATGGACAAGTCCCCAAGGTCCTGGACGAGCTGATGCAACAAGAAGACCAGAAAGCAGCTCCAGGCCCCGGACATCCGGCCCCCTGGCCCGGACGTCCGGCCCCTGGGCATCTCTCTACAGAAGGCCAGCCACAGGGCCCGGACATCCGGCCAGGGCCCGGACATCCGGCCAAGCACGGCCCGGACATCCGGCCTCGGGCCCGGAAATCCGGCGCTCCTGTCCAGAGAGCACCCGAGGCTCGGCTCCTCCCGCCCGGACATCCGGGCCCCCGCCCCGGACATCCGTCGTCCCGTGAAGTCCCGGACATCCGGCCCGCTGCCCGGACGTCCGGCTCCTGATCTGCCTGCGCGCAGCACTTGGGCCGAGGCCCGTGTATCCCCTTCGCCCCGTAGACTATATATACTCCTCTCCTCATTCCGTTTAGGGTTAGCTATGGTTTAGCTCATTTGACACTTGTGTGGATTTCTCCCACGAGACGGTGCGCCTCTACGGAGAAGATCCACTTCGGATTCAGGACCTCCTTCATCGGAGAAGATCCCCCGGGATATCAAGACCTCCTCCGGGAGAAGACTATCTGTATCACCGTTGTTGACCTTGGATCATGGATCTCAACCTTGTATCGCGAATCTAGCATTTGTGTGATTGCTTTCGTGTTGATTGAGTGTTTTCCTCTTGTGTTTTCCCCATCTTTCCCTTGTGATTCCCCGTGTTCATCGTGTGCCAACCTCCAAACGTGAAAGATCCGCTGATTAGGGTTCCACCCTGTATCAATTATCATATCGTTTATTCTGAAATCATTGTATCTAGTCATCACTTAAACCTTGGAGGTGCCCCTGCATTTATGTTTTGCTTCACTAAAGGGGGCAAGCGAGATATCACTTTATCATATTTGCACACCATGCTCATTACAAATCTATTTGATGTTTCAGTATCATATTGTAAAACTTTCAGTTCTTTGTGATTTTCTCATGAGGCAACTTAATTACTACAGATTCATTGTCTCAGTAAGCTTTTGTCATATGACTATGAAAAGTCCTATATGGTTAATAGCATGTCACCACAGAAATTATTCTTGTTATCATTTACCTACTCGAGGACGAGCAGGAATTAAGCTTGGGGATGTTGATACGTCCAAAACGTATCTATAATTTCTGCTTGCTCCATGCCTCTTTTGTGTGATATTGCTATGATATTTATACACTTCCATACTATTTTGATCATATTCGGACTAACCTATTAACTCAGTGCACCCCAGTGTCAGTTTCTATTTTCTGCTGTTTTTGTATTTCAGGTTTTCCCGTCACGTAAACTGCCAGAAAAATCACGGAAAAATTATATAAAAAATCAGCGTTCCGGAAGCTTCCACACGGCCGAAGTAGGGCCGGAGGGGGGCCACCAGGGCTCCAGGAGCCCTGGTGGCGCGGCCCCCCTCCTGGCCGCGCCGGGGGGGGGGCGCCTGGGCCCCCCAGGCCTCCGCTGATGCCCCCCTTTGGCATATATTTAACACGCGTCCCGAAACCCTCGAGGACGGAACCCTTTTTCGCGATCTCATCTCTGTTCCGCCGCTGCCGCGCTTCCAAGATCGGGAGCACCAGGAGAACTCTTCCCGGCACCCTGCCGGAGGGGAGGATCACCACCGGGAGCCTCTCCACCACCATGGACGCCTCCCGGATGAGTTGTGAGTAGTCTCCCTTGGACCATGGGTCCATGACCAGTAGCCATGCGATGTTCTCCTCCCCTTCTTGTGCTTCACTAATTAGACCTCGTGAGCTGCCCTACATGATCGAGGCACATATGTAATCCTTATGTTGTTGCTATGTTGAGTTTGCTGGGATCCGATGGATTGTGAGATTATGTTCAGATTGTGTTTGAGTAATATATTTGATTTACCTCTTTTATATTTATGTTCGTAAGTAATTCTTGCATGTTCTCCGTTGCTATTTATTGCTTTGGCCAAGTAGTAGGTAGTGACTCCAAGAGGGAACGTTATGCTTGATTGTGGGTTCATGCCCCTCGATGACTAACTTGAGTGACAGAAACATGAGTCTAGGGGATGTGTTGTTGCCACAAGGGGGAAAACGACGATGCTTGTGCCCGCGGGTGCAAGGATTGTTTACTTTACGCAAAGTTCTTTTAATGCAGTTGTCTGTTGCTTTGAGTTTACACTATGGGTGGGACTCGCAACTTAATACCAGCGAGATGTTCTGGATAGATATCTCAAGGTGGATGATTAGTAGTAGATGCAGATGGATTTCGGTCTACTTACCTTGGCGTACCGCCCATGCTTTGAACCTCTACCTTTCTTGCAACATAGTTAGCATTGGTTTGCGCACATAATTCTGTCAATTGCCCAGCTGTAATTCGTTTACCTGACATAGCTGTTTTATCGTCTTTTGGGAGAGAGACATCACTAGTGAACATCATGGGACCCCGGTCCATATTACCATCACTGATCACATCCGCTATTTACTTTCTGCTTTTACTTACTATTTGCAGCAATACCTATCACTATTATCTCTTGTGTTTGATCCTTTGTAAAGGACAAGGCCGGAGGGATTGACAACCTCTCTGTACTCGTTGGGAGCAAAGTTATTTGTATCTGTGTGCAGGTCCAAGTTGATTGCTAATATCTGGCGCCGTTAGCAGTTGACACCTTCTTGTTGAAACTAGGAGTCTCAGGGGAAATCGATCCTTGGTATCTTTGCCAAGGGAAAACTTCCGCTACACTGCATCTCAAACCTTCCACTTGGGGTAACCAACGAGGGGCGAGAAGCCATCAGTATCCTCTTCATCCCCTCCATCACTCTCATCATCACATACTCCCTTTTCTCTATCTTTGGCAGGCTTTCCTTGGTTCTGAAGGGGTTTGCCGGGGCAATTTACTTCACCACCTCGGCCCTTCCCGCCAGCAACATTCTGACCCTTTTCCTTGTCACGCTTCTCATACTCTGCTCTCTGTCTCTTGACAAGCTGCTCAACCTGATGACACTCTTGAAGGTCACGGCCCTTGGTCCGGTGAATCTTGCAATATGGCCCATCACCTTTCCCGACTTTCTCGGCAGCAGCGGCTTCCCGACAGTTAGTGCACACGGCAGCTTCCTTGCCTGGGGGGCTTAGCTTTGGCCTTCTTGCTAGTACTAGGCGTACCCGATCCTTCGATAGTCATCACTACCTTATCTCTCCGCTTCTTGCTGTGATTCTTGCTCTTTTTCTGACTGGTTGATTCATCATCATCCTCTAAACCAACATTGATGTAATCTTCCTCTCCGGGCAACTTCCTTCCCTCCTACATCCGAGCACACTTATCCACCAGGGTGTAGAGCTCCTTCACAGTCTTGGGCAACCGCATGTTCATCTTAGAGCGGATCCGGCAGTTGCGCACATTGGACTGGAAGGCGACTATCATAGCTGCCGGATGGATATTTGGGATATTTGTATGAACTTTGATGAATCTTTGTAAATACTTACGGATGGTTTCTCCTTCTTTCCATTGGAGAAGTTGCACATCGTTGAGCCTGTCGGGTTCTTGGTGGCCACCGGTGAAGGAGTCGATGAATTCGTGGCACAGGTCAGCCCATGATGAAATGGAGTTCTCTAGCAGGTGCATCGGCCAAGACCTCATGTTGGACTTGAGGGCCAAAGGAAAGTAGTTGGCGAATACCTTCTCATCTCTTCCCGAGGCAGCCAGATCAACGATGGTGTAGATGCTCAGGAACTCTGCCGGGTTTAGCCTCCCGTCGTACTTCTCAGGTATCTCTGGCTTGAACGTGCGAACGAACAGCCAACGGACTTGCCGCAGCTTACGAGTAAAGGCAGGGCATCCAACCTCTAAAGGTAGGCACCCACCGATACCGAGTGTGGGCTCGCCGACGTTGAGGTCGGCATGCCCGTCGGTCTGGCGGAGGTTGCCACAGCGTTGCTCGACAGCAACGCACGAGTCTCCTCTCCACCTATCCTCCGGGGCTCAACGCTAGCTTGGATGCGCTCGAGGGTCAGAAGTGGCCATCGAGACATCGTCGGGGTCTTGATTCTGCCGCGCTCGCGCTGGCTTCCAGGGCGAGGACTGCACTGTGGGGACGGCTCCCTCCGTACGGCCAGCAGCACGAGCTGTTGCTGTCGCTTGGGGAGGTTGCGGCGGGTCAGCTCGCCGTGAGCCCCCAGCTTTGGCGAAACCAAGCAGATTTTGGATGGTGGCATGCCGTTCGTCCATCTTCTCGGCCACTGGCGGAAACCTCAGCGGTAGCTGAACTTGCGCCATGGCCTCCGAGGCTGTACTTGGCATGGGTGCTAAAGAAGTCCATCGTACCGTCGCCCGGCTCCTTACGATGCCGGCGGCGGCAGTACTGTGCCCCCGCTGCTGCAGGGCGACCACCTGGATGGCAGGGTGGTGCGACGAAGGCGTGCGAGGGCCAGCAGCTCCGTCGAGCACAACGGCTTGGTCAATCCGTCCTGGGAGAGGCGCACGTGCTACGATCGCACCTGTGGTGCGAACGGTCGGAGGACGGCGATTAGCCCTACTCCAAACGCCGTTGCTGTGGTTGTGCTCATCGGTGGGCAGAAGGGGCGCAGATGGAGTAACCCCTTCGCCCGGGCCTTGACGTGTTGCTGATGTTGATCTCCTCCGGTGCCTCCTTCTCCTGCGTCGACCGCGGGGAAAGTGGTGATGGTGTCACCTGCTCCGACCACATCCCCAGTGATGTCCGCATCCTCGCGTGCCTCCGCGTCTCCCGTAGCATTAGATGCCGCGGGCTGTGGAGCCTTTGAGGCGGATGGACGCGCAGAAGAAGCTTGTTTTTTCTTGGGCTTCATGGTCGATGGTGCCGTTGAAGATGAAGACGGCGATGAAGATGACGAGCTGCACACGTCTTCAGGTTCACGCAAGCGATCCCCCCTAACTAGCGTCCCAAAGAGGTCGGGGTAAACCATGGCCACCTATGGGACCAGGAGGTCCCTTGCTGGTTCGGCAGGGGGACGTTGTGTTGCACAAAGAGCAGACGAGCGTGGGACAGCCCGGCAGAGATCATGCGGGTAGTTTTACCCAGGCTTGGGCCGCCATTGTGACGTAAGACCCTACTCCTGCTTCGTCGATTGATGGTGCAAAATGAGGTGGTGGAGTGCGGTACACTTGCCCGGCAAGGGTTGCCTCAGGGCAGCAGCGACTACGCATGTATGGGTGTGTGAGTTCTCCAATCTTCTAACCCTGTCCACGGTTGCCTTGGGCCTCCTTTTATATATTAAGGGGTCACCACAGTGGAAAAGTAGTCATTATGCACTGATATGATAGGAACAGTGCTATCATACCTAACTCTGTGGGCCGACAGTGCGCATTAAATGCACCGCTTAGTGTCACATCACTGGTTGCCCGGCGAGGCTTGCCGGGCTATCTTGCCAGCTTCGCGCCTGCTTGCTTGACACGTTGTAGGACGGGTGTCATCTATCGGTTCTTCCTGTAGGGAGAGGCTGCCATGTGGCTAATTGCTACCACTTAGTCACTTTGCGGCTTGACACCGCACTGATTGACGACGTGAGTCGTGGAGGAGTAGTTGGTGAGGTGGTTTAGCCTCCGCGAGTCCCGGCAGGCTCTGCCGGGACGCCTTGGTTGTCTTCTTCTAGGGGTGGCCTCGCCCCGTGTCGGGCTCGCCTGCCCTGCAAGGGAGGCCTTTCTCTTGGTGATATCTTGCTTCTATGGCTTGACCTTGGTCTCTCTGGTCTCCTTGTTGGTTCCTCGAAGTTCCTGGTTTCTTGTACTCTGACTTGGGTTGGTGCCTCAACCTTGCTCCCGTGCCTATGCATAGTCAGGGCAACAGACCCAGGGTTTATTGTACCAACAGTTTGCTTGCAGAAAATAGACCCTCGTGGTCAGGCTGATCGTGCTTCGGCGTGGTTAATAACCTCCCGGAGTAGGTTTAGCGATTGCTAAGGCGCGACGTCCTCGCATGTTCGTAGTCGGATCGTCGAAGTCTACTCCACTGAAAACGATAGCCACCATGTCATCGAAAGATGGGACACCATTTCCTCTATCATAGGATAAGGCAGCAGTGGTGGTATATGGCAGTGGTGGTAGGATATGGTAGCGGTGGTGGTATATGGCAGCAGCGATGAATATGGTGCGGCGGCAGCGTGACAAACTATGATAGAACTCGAAATTCTAAAGGACTAGGCGCTAAAACCAGCAACTAGACACGAAGATACAAGCACAAATTCAACAAAGAAAAACCCTAAAAAGATTATGCAAAGGCTCAGATTGGTTCGGATATGATGAACTAATCCTAATGTTTTTGGCTTTTTCATGGACTGTAGGTATGAAGAACAGACTCGATCTAACTATGAAAAACTAGAAAATCTCACCGAGCAACCTAGAAATCTGATGCCACTTGATAGAGGAAAAGGTGTCCCATCTTTCGATGATATGGTGGCTATCGTTTTTGATGGAGTAGACTTCGACAATCCGACTACGGAAGTGCGAGGACGTCGTAACTTAGCAATCGCTAAACCAACTCAGAGAGGTTATTGACCACGCCGGAGCACGATCAACCTGACCACGAGGGTCTATTTCCTACAAGCAAACGACGAACAAGCAAGAAACTAAGATTGCAATCTGGATATTGCAAATTTAAGAGGAAAGCTTTATTGATGAAAGTGGGGTTCTGTGACGTCTTTGTCTCGTTGTTGAACACAAATGAAGTACGCGAAGTTGCAGCTATGGCAAACTTTAATCTAAACAAAGCCCAAAGTCTAAATGATGCCCTAATGGCTGTATATATGGAGTAGGGGGAATTTCATCACCCCTTGGTGGAGGGGTCCAAAACCAACCCAAACTCTATTTCCCCACACATACGGATTCTAAAAACAGCCTATACTGAACTATTTAGAAATTACATGGGTGTGGCCAAAAATTAAGGTGGCGCGACACCTATATTAAACTATGGATGAATTTTATGAAAGGGATTCTCGAATATTTCATCCATGTCCTTGTACGTCATCATGGTGGCTCGAAAGTGCTGAAATCTCCACTATAAACTTTGCGCATGCCCTCATCTCCATGCTTGATCATGCTCCAATGTTCATCCTTCTTGTCCATGCTTGGCCCTTCATTTATAAGAAAAACAAATGTATCCAATTTAGGAAGCATCATATTCTCATGAACATTAGAATCATTACCAAGAAAGGAAAGTACATGGTAATTTAATTGGTGTGCGCGAGCTCTAGTAATCGGTCCAGTATATGTATCAGTAGGGGTTGTGGGTGTAACTTTGTTAGTGATGTCCTCATCAACTATAATCGAGATCATTTCAAGAAATGGCAACTCCTCAAGCAAGGAACGAAGACATTTGTGACACCCCGAGACCGATGAGCCAGGGGTCATCCTCTTATTCGCCGTCATTGCCATGTCATCTGCTTGCATTGCATCTTTGCCATGTCATCGTGTGCATGTCATCAGCATGTTTTCAAAAACTTGCATCTGTTCGTAATTGCCTCGTCCTCTCCGTTGTCCATTCTGAGCCCAAACACACTCGCATGCGCGCCGCGGCACCTCCGAAACCTTGTTTTATAAGTGGCCGGAAAATGTTATCGGAATGGGATGAAAGTTTGTGTGTGGTCTTATTATAGTGTAGGTAGACTGCCTCACAAATTTCATTGCATTCGGAGTCCGTTTGATAGCCCAACCATTAAGTATAGCGGCGCCGTTGTCGGTTTATTCGTCAGACGATTTCGGTCTCCGAAAACCCCGCCGGGCCACTCTCTCTTCTCTCGTCTTAGCCCGAGGCCTTCTACACAACCACCTACACCTCTTAGGCCCATCTTACCCCTTCTCGCATTGGAATTCGTTCGATTTCGATCCGGGGGTCTGAATCAGCCCCCAAAACCCTCCTAACCCTAGCCCCTGCCTATAAATGGACATGCCCACGTCCAAAAACAGATCCCTAGCCCCCTCCACTTATCTCCAGCCTTCCCTGCCTGAAATTCCGTGCCGCCCTGTAACACCCCAAAAATTTAATTACTTTTTCATTAAATAAAAAAAATTCTAGAAACAAAAATTTTGATTTACAAAAAGATCTTTAGTGTTTTTAGAACCTTTTGTTTCTGTTTCTTCCCTCCATATAGAAAATTTTGCAGTACTTTTGTGGGCTCTGATAATCATCTGAAAACATTTCATTACTTGTTTAATTATATTAAGAATTATTTTCATAATAAAATTTTGCCATAGAAAATTCTTTTAATAGCTTTTTCTTTTCTTCAAATGCTTCTGTTTGCACTACAACTATTTTAAATAATTCTGTAAAAATTCCACCAAAATTTTGAGGAGTCATGTGATGCCTATGGATCACCTTTCTGCAAAAATCCTTTCCTTCCCTTTGAAATTTTTGAGTGAATCATCCTCTTTTCTATTTCTGCCCATTTTCTAGGTTTCTACTGCAACCCCAATTTTCCTTGCTCTAAAACTTTTGACACTTGGCCATCTTCTAGTTCCTCCTACCAAACCCTTAACTCCAGAAGATCAGCTCCAAATTCCTCTTTTTATTGCACCAAAAACATTCCCCAAGTTTCTGACCAGAACTGAAATCCTCCAAAACTTGCACTAGCAAGTATCTCCTTTTTTCCAAACCAACTTCACTATCATCTCTCACACTTAATGAGACACCATTCTGCCAAATACCATTTTCATAGGAATAATCTAAATAGTCTTAGCATTTCATCGAGCACCTTGTGTACATAACAACAATTTTGCCTATCTCCAAACTACACTGCACTCTTGACCATCTGACCAAACCAACATGTCCACCAACCTTGCCTTGTAGAGTAGCCCCACCCTGCCAAGTCTTCCTTGCAGAAGATCCATCTAGATACTCCTGGCATTTCGTAGAGCACATTTCGTGCACGCCCAGAGCGCCCCGGAGCACCTCTATTGCAGGCATCGGCACCGCACCGCGTGGCCTCCCTGCTACTCCTCCCGCACGCCAAACACTACGTGGCGCTTCACTGGCAAGCCACCACCCCCGCCGACACCCTCCCTTGGCCGCTTACGCCGGCCACCGCCGCACACCACCACCGTTCCTCGCCGCCCGACGAAACCTTCTCCGCCACGCCACCTCCGAGACACGCGGCTCACCCTGAGTCAACCGGCCCCCTGGCATTAATATGGACGGCCGCCGTCCCCACAGAACCCCGCCGCCCCCAACCACCTCGCCACCGGCCTCAGCAGCGCCATCAATGGCCGCCACCTCTGTCCGCCCGTGGACGGCGCCGCCCGGGGCACCTGGCTCCCTTCCGAGGCCGCCAGCACGACCCCGCCTCTAATTCGCACGGACCCCGCCCTCACCTAACCGCGCCGGCCACGCCTACTCGCCACCGTCCGCGTTCTTCCATTAATGGCGTCGCCACCGTGTCCGCCCTCTGGAAGCCACGGGAACCGACGTTCCCGTGCTATATAAAGCCGCCCCCGGCTCCTCTCGATCACAGGCATCACCCCCCATCCCACTTGAACTCTCCCCAAGCAACAACTGGCCGGAGAAGGTCACCTTCCTCCTCTCCGGGTGCCGCTGCCACTACCGCCTCGTCGATGGTTTCCACCCCACCAGAGCGTCCCCCTCTCCAAAACCCCCACCACTAGCTCCCACTCGATCCCCCGCATCCAACCAGCCCATCATTTTCACCGGAGGAAGCCCGTGGGCAAAAGCCCCAAATCGCCGTCGCCGGAGCCCCGCGGGAGGACTCACCGTCGATGACCCCGAGCTCCCCGGCGACCGAAACGGCTACCCAGAGGATCGCCATGATCCCCTGGTTCCATTCATGTGCACGGCGTCCCGAACGGCGTCGCCGTTCGCCGGCGATGATCGCCGGAATCCTCCTCTGCCCCTGTCCAGACGCGCGCGGGTTAGAGGAGACGAACCCGACAAGTGGGGCCCGGCCATCAGCGACTCAGGCCGCGGACCCCGCTGTGTAAGTGGAGGCGGTTTCCTCCTGGAGCCGTTTCCGCGCGGAGAAGGCGTATTCCGTGGAATACGCCATCGACGTCAGCACCCCTCCCCGCAGCCAGATGACTGGGCTCGGCCCAGTGGCGCCGTGGAGCTAAACAGCGCTCAGGGCGCGATTCTGACCTTATCTTTTATTCTTTCCAACATGTTTCAAATATTTCCATAGCCACCAAATCAACTCCAAATCTGATGATTCCATTTTCTACAGACTCTTAAAATCATGCCTTATTTATCTGGATTAGGTGAACATTTTTCCTAGTCCTTATGTCCACTGCCTAGATTAAATAGTCCTTTTACCCATTATTTCCATCTTGTAAATTCCATAGGTAGATCACATGAACTCCAATAATTTAATTCTTTTTCTGATATTCCTAAAATTTGATCTAGTTTATTTTAATAGTTATTTCATTAATTTTCCAATCAACTTTTTATCACTATTTTGCTATATGTGGTCATTCAAATATTTTTGAAATAGGAAATGGAGGGAAGATGTTTATTTCAAAAACCTTGGAGTGCACCCCATATTTTTGCATACTCAAGGCTAGCATTTTGAACACTTGATATGGTGAATGTTTGCATGCTAGAATTTTTAGGGCATGTTTGATACTTTTAATAGGTTTGGCTTATGGATAGAAATATTGCATGCATGCATGGTCATGATTATATTTTCTCTCGCATGCATTCCCTTCAAATTTGCAACATACATAAGTTGTGAGCATCCAGAAGGGTGCTCCTATTTTGGACGTGCCGGTGGGCACGGGCCATTTTTGACACGGTGGTGTCACGAGATATATGTGAAAGCAGGCAAGGGTTGTGGCCCTGTCCTGGTGATATGACTGAAAGAATATTTTGTTGTGCTAACCATTGCAAGTATCATAAGCCTCCTGAGTCGACCGTAGATCGAGTCTTGTTCCGGTAACCCCCATACTTGTTTCGTACTACCACTTGTCCCTGCCACGGGTAGGGTATGGTTTAGTAAGTTGTTAACCCCTTTCCGTGCACACACCGTACAGAGGGCCACGATGAGGGTTTTCCACGACGGTGGACTAAATCCTGTCATCGGGTCAGGGGGCATGGGTGTTTCCGGCTGTTGTGATGCCGAGAGGGAGTGTACCCTTGTAATCCGCGCGTATAAATAGTGATCCCATGCTCATGGAGGTTGTAGCCTCTCCGACTTAGAGTTTTACTTAACTGTTGTTTTGGGTGATTCCTGGCAGCAGGAAAGTTAAGCTGGTGTGTGCTGGTTAGGTGTGTTTTCATCCCAAAGGCCGTAATGGGATTTAGCCAGCATCACGAGACTGACTAAAGAAATCCTATACTTGTGGGTAAAGAGTACACCCTCTGCAGAGTTTAGAAACCTATTCGAATAGCCGTGTCCGCGGTTAAGGATTACAGTCTGGGTGGTCAAGTGTCGGTCTTAGAGTCGGTCTCCGGAGGAAATAATTTAATTTTGAGCATGGAGTATTATGCAGATTAATTCTTACTGCTACTGGTGTTGTTATGAATATTATGGATGATATGATTATTATTGTGGACTAACCCGTTTCTCTTATTTTTACTTTCCAGAGTGTCTCAGGGGCTGGCTAGACTACCCCGGACACTCACTTTTATTTTCAAGTCCTTTTGTGGCGTCCCTCGAGTGTCAGGCGGTTTATCACGCCACTACTCTTGTGGATACCCGACTGGCATTTCTTTTCAAGTGCTTTCGTGGCGTCGCCTGTGTTCTCGGATGGTATCGTCCGATTTCTCTTTTAGACACCCGACTGGCATTTCTTCTTAAGACCGATCGTGGTGTCACTTGACATCCGATCGGCATCTCTTTTATATCTTATTGATACTAATATTTATTTTCTTGCACTAACCATTAATCACCATGCCGTGTTTTAATTCCTGTCAGCATGCATTTAATATAAGTCCACCATGAGCATATGCATATTTTTTTTAATTCATCACGACCGTATAATTGTTTGCTGCTTTTGTTATATCTTTTGTCCATGATGTTTGCGAGTACATTCAAACGTACTCACAGGCTTGTCCCTGGCTATTTACTTGGCCAGGTTAGAAGTTCTACGAGAAGAACCCAGCGACGTCCGTGCGAAGCCTAGGAGTGCAGCCACGCAGGATAGGAGTTATCCGGGTCAGCTGTTCCTGTTGGAATGGAACCCCATCGATATGGAGTTCCATAAGCCAATTCCTTCATCCACCACCGGAGTCATTGTTATATCAGTAGACCTTTATGGTCTTGTATCAAATTCTTGTAAATGCTTGGTAATCTGTAACGAGGATGTGTCCACCAGTAACAGTAATCCTGGGCTGGTGATGACACTAGGGGTAAATTTTTGGAATATTATGTTCCCGAAATCCGGCCCCGACACGCCCGCTCCCTGGCCACCAATTGTCGCCAGCCCAGAGGCCAACCAGCCAGCCAGCCTCCTCCCACTCGCCAGCCGCCACCCTGGGCTACCGCAGCCGCTGCCTTCGCCAATCATGGTTCGCCACCTGGCCAGCGCCGCGCCCCCCTCAGCCTCCCAACCGTCGCCAGACCGCTCGAGCCCATCGGGGCCCGAGGCAGCCCGCACGCCCGCCGCCCTGCTCTCCTCCCTCGCCGGTCCCGTCGGGCCTCGACCCCGCCGTCGGTGCGCGATGCCGCCGCTGTTGCCTACCCTGCATCCGGCGCACCTCCGTTGCCGTGGCGAGCTCACCCCGCCACTTCACCGGCACCGCCCCATCGCATCACCTCCATCGCGCCCTCACCGGATCCCTGCCGGATCTGGCCGGAGGGCCCTACCCCGACCCTCGCCTACGACCCCGACCTCCTCCAGCGCCATCCGGCGCCGCCGCCGGAGCCGAGCCCCACCGGCTGAGGGACGCCACCGCACCCACCTCTTCGCCTAGATCCGGTGAGGACCGGCCGGATCCGCCCGGATCCGACGCTGCCCGACAGCCAACCCGCCGTCTCCGGCGAGTTCCGACGCCGGCGCCGTCGTCTAGTCGGCCTCTGCCACTTCCAGCGTCGCCGCCCCGCCACCTGCCTCACTAACGGGTGGGGCCACGCGCCAGCCGACGGACATGTCTGCCCGGACCCGGACAGTGTCCGCCTAACCCC
>LR738709.1:258344326-258460639 GCA_902687465.1 Secale cereale | reverse complement strand
CCCCCCCCCGAGGTGGTTTAATTTTCTAAGTTATCTTTGTGCATGATTGTCCAAAATGAGCTTATGATATGTCAAAATGTTCGTCTCGTGATGCTCTACATGATGGTGTGGTTTGCATGCTTATTAGAGTGCATTATGCCTTGTGTATCTCTGTTGTAAAAGTGCAAGTGGTTGTTAAGTGCTGAAAATCAACATAACTTGCTGATTTGTCTTTTTTATATCTTTATGTGTGATTTTTGTTTGAGCAACATGTCAACATGTGTTAGGAGCACAATCATGTCATCTTTGCTGTGGTGCAATCCATTTTTCATGATATGCCTTGTGGTGAGTGTAACAAGCTTGCAAAGTGGCCTACTCGCCGTTTGCTGATTTTTGAGACTTGTTGAAAACTACCAAGTGTGAAACTGTTATATTGTGATGCCATGTTTGCTTGATGCCCCAGTCATATCCATGCATGGTTTGGAATGTCCAACGACCATGTCTTGAGGTACATGTTATGCTCTATCCATCCATTTCCTTGTTTGCAATTATAGGTTGTTGTAGCTTGTCTCTTTCTTGCTCTCAAATTGCTATAAAATGTTTCTGTCAGCCTGTTAGCAGTAAGTTCAGTTTTGCCATGTGAATAGCTAGTGTTCTATGCATCCTATGACCATGTTCTTGCCATGAGTAGCTTCATAAACATGTCTTCTTGCAGCTGGTTATATTCACTTGGCATGATATGCTTTGAGATGAGTTGCACAAGCTTGCAAACATGCCTACTTATCGTTGTTGCTGCCATGTTCAGTTTATTTCACTAAGTCCGTGAAACTGTTATTATTTGCAATCTTGCCAT
Source organism: Secale cereale (assembly GCA_902687465.1). Classification (NCBI taxonomy): domain Eukaryota; kingdom Viridiplantae; phylum Streptophyta; class Magnoliopsida; order Poales; family Poaceae; genus Secale; species Secale cereale. The sequence continues at coordinate 258,459,807 of LR738709.1, read as the reverse complement.
GATGTTTTGAGCATGTTCTAGTGGTATTTGGTAGTATCTCAGTGATCATGGTTATAGTGCTTGACATGTACATGCTTGCCACGCCCTTTGATGCCATGAAATGTTCCTGTAGCATGTTGTTTTGATGATTGCAAAGTGCTTAGTTGTTGTTTTGGGACAGCTTGTTCTTTAATCTCCTTTCATATGTGTGTGTTGAACCGTTGCACCATTTTGAGCATGTCCTATATGAAACTTGCTTGTTTCTGCATGTAGATGCATAATAATATGTTGTATACCTGTTTGGAGTGTGTTTGCTTGATGTTTGGATACGTTTTGCATCAATGCCATGCTTGACTTGTTTTGCTCATATCTTCTAGGCCGTAGCTCCGAATTAAATGAACTTTATATGAAACTTGACAAGAATTTCGAGTAGATCATCATGGTGCATGCTAAATTGCTGTTTAACAACTTTAACTTAAGGTTTGTTCAGATCTGGACCAATTTCAAAATTTGCATATGAGGACTTACCGAAATTATTATATGTTGTTTCCGACCTCATTTAAACTTGCCTTGTTGTGATGTTCTTGTATGCATCATCTCTTGCCATGAGTTGCATCATGTAGACTTGTCATGCATCATACTTGGTTGAGCATCTTGTCTTGTTTATGTGTTGTGTGTTTACCGTGTTGCTTGCTTCTTTTCGTTAGTGCTTGTTTCGTTGCGATCGTGAGGATTCGTTCGACTACACTTGGGTCGTCTTCGTGGCTTCTTCTTCGTCTTCTTCATGGACTCGTTCTTCTTCCTAGCGGGATCTCAACCAAGATGACCATCACCTTGGATCTCATTACTATCATTGATATGCTAGTTGTCTCGATGCTATCGCTATATGTCGCGCAGCCTATCTATTGTTGTCAGCCTCTCATTGTTGTCATGAAACCTCTAACCTTTGACACCATCCCAGCAAACCGTTGTTTGGCTATGTTACCGCTTGCTCAGCCCCTTTTATAGCATTGTTAGTTGTGGGTGAAGGTGAAGATTGCTCCATACTGGAACTTGGTTGTTGGAATATCACAATATCTCTTAATTAAATTAATGCACCTATATACTTGGCAATGGGTGGAAGGCTTGGCCTTCTGCTCGGTGTTTTGTTCCACTCATGCCGCCTTAAGAACCGATAAACCGGTGTTATCTTCCTTGATTTTGTGTTTCTAACGTGGTTGGGTATATGGCAACCCCTTAACAGTTCGCCTTGAATAAAACTCCTCCAACAAGGCCCAACTTTGGTTTTACCATTCGCCTAACAAGTAAAACTTGCATAGGGACTTTCCGGACCCCGAGGACTTAATTTACAACCCCGGGCCAGTGCTCCTCATGAGTGTTGGTCCAAAATAGAGCCCCTTGCAGCGCCACCACGAGGAAACTCGTGGATTGGTTTTTGTTGTATGGACTGCTCATCCGCTCGTGGCCTGAGACGAGATACGTGCGGCTACTATTAGGGTGTCGGCACGCCGGGAGGTCTTGCTGGACTTGTTTTACCATTGTCGAAATGTCTTGTGTACCGGGATTCCGAGTCTGATCGGGTTGTCCCTAAGATATGGGGTTTTTACCTCTGCTGATCGTGAGAGCTTGTGATGGGCTAAGTTGGGACACCCTTGCAGGGTTATGATCTTTCGAAAGCCATGCTCGCGGTTATGTGGTAGATTGGAATTTGTTAATGTCCGGTTGTAGAAAACTTGACAGAGGATCCGAAATAAAACACACCAACAGTGTGAGTAACCGTGACCGTCTCTTTTCTTTGTGAGAAGAGAACACGGTGGGGTTATGTTTGACTCATAGGTAGTTCAGGATCTCTTAGCGATCATTACTAGTTTACGACCGTTTGCGTAGATGCTCATCGTATTCTTGTACTCGTAAGTTAGCCACCATATAATGCTTAGCCACTGCTGCAACCTCACCACTTAACATATCTACCCATTAAGCTTTGCTAGTCTTGATACCGATGGTAATGGGATTGTTCAGTCCTCGTGGCTCACGGTTACTACAACAACAGTTGCAGGTGCAGGTTTCCGATGACTTCACGTGAGAGTGATGTTTACTTGTGTTGGAGTTCTTCCTTCTTCTTCTTCGTCATGCTTGGGATAGGTTCCTGGTTGGCAGCCTGGGATAGCAGGATGGATGTCATTGTGCTTTTCATGTTTTCATACGTAGTCGAATGTCTTGTATATGATATGTTGTATTCATGTGACTATTGTATGACTTGTATGTATCCCCCATGTATGTATGTAATGGTACGATGTAATGATATCCATCTTGCTAAGCGCCTGAAATGCGGTTGTGCCCCAATCACAAGTTCGTCACGTGATCGGGATAGAATCGCATCTTGGGCACGACAACATTGGAGGAATATTCTCAAGAGATGGAGATTGACATGATTCGAGCTAATGTCAAGGAAGATGATGGGAAAATGATGGCTCGTTTCTTGAACAGACTCAACCACCCTATCAAGAAGATTGCGGATTTCCATCCATACACAACCCCTCTCGAGCTAGTTTACCGAGCAACCAAGCCGGAGTGCCAAGTCCAAGCAGACTTCAAATACACCAAGTACTCTTCCAAGACTTTCGGCTCATACACTCAAGCGACTACAGCTTCGGCACCTCCTACCTCGCGAGCATTTCAAAGTACCGGCGACAAGCCCACTCCCAAGCAAGTTGTACCCTCTTCAAGTCGTCCACCGGCAAGCACGTACAAATCGAAAACGTCATCAACATCGGCACCATCGGGTGACCCCATCAATACAAGTTCCATGAAATGATTTACATGTGGTGACCGAGGACACAAGTCATACAAATGTACCAACCGTCACACCATGATCATCAATGATGATGGAACATACGACTCCATGAGTGAAGACGAGATGGAAGCGCTTGAACATGTGGCCATGCACCGTCAAGTAAACGAGGATGAAGACAACCAAGTATTTTGTGACAACGACTCAAGTCGCGCTAACGTCGTCTCCAAAGTCTTGACACTTCAACAACAAGAAGGCGAAGATGAAAGCTGTCATATCTTCCACACCAAAGCAGACATCCAGGGGCGTTAAATCAAGGTCATCATCGACGAAGGAAGTTGTCACAACCTAGCAAGTGAAGAACTCTGCTCTAAGCTCCAACTCATGAAGAAGAAACATCCCCGTCCCTACAAAGTCCAATGACTTAGCGACTCCGGCACAATTCAAGTGGAGCATATGGTGTAAGTTTCTTTCAAGATCGGCGCATGTGAAGACACCTTGGAGTGTGATGTGGTTCCTATGTCCATGGTCATCTACTTTTGGGAAGACCTTGGCAATATGACCGCGGAATTCAACACAATGGATGGACCAATCAATATATCTTCAAGATGAAGGGCAATGAGTTCTTGCTATGCCCTATGACCCCAAGCCAAGTGATCGCCAACAAGCGAGCACCCACCCATCATGGAGAGAAAAGTGAGAGAGCGGTCCACCAAAAAGAAAGTGAGCGCCACAAGCCAAATTCGAGTGCCTCCACGATGAGCGACAAGAGAGATCTAGTGCTTTTAGCCACCAAAAGAGATATAGGAGAAGTGTGTCAGAACCCATCGAGAGTAGTTCACTTTGTCCTCTTGCGCAAAGATGATACATAACAAGCTAACACTTTACCCACTCTACCTCTAGTGTTGTCTTGTTTGTTGCAGGAATTTCAAGACGTATTTCTCGATGAGTTACCTCCGGGCCTACCTCCTCTTCTCGGCATCGAACATCACATCAATCTCATCCCCAGAGCACCTCTTCCTAACAAAGCACCATAGCGCATCAACCCCGACGAAACCTGATAGAGGCGAGGTGTCCCGATCTTTAGATGAGATGATAACTATTGATTTGGTGGAGTCGACTTTAATGATCCGACTACAAACATGCATGACGTTGCGCCTTAGCAATTGCTAAACCAAGCTCCTCGGGTTACTAACGATGCCAGAAGCACGATCAGCCAGACCACGAAGGTCTATTCCTACATGCAATCGAAGAACAATCAAGAATATGATAAAGCAATCTGAATATTGCAAATATAAATGAAGTATTGATAACGGTGGGGATCCGAAAGCGGTCTTAGTCTGGTCATTGGACACAAACAAAGTACACGAAGTTGCGTTGGCGAACTTTTAACTAAACAAATCCCAAGGGAAAATCTACTAGATGGATCTACTTATATACGAGCAATGGGTGGCGGCCAAGGAGGTGGGAGGACGTCCCAAGGTAGCCTAAATCTAACCCTAGGTCGTACAAGGCTCATGGGCCCAATTGGAGGTGACGCAACACCTTTGGACTTGTAGTTTGACTCGGATTCTGCTGCAACATCAGATTCTTTGGTTCGTAACTCCATGCTTCGGACAAATTTGAAGGTGAATCCAATTGGGTTGGAAAGTGCACGAAACCTACTTTCCAGCAAAAAAAGAATCACCCAATTCGGAGTCCGTATGAAAGAGATGTTGACGTTTTGAGTCATGTATGTCTGTGTAGTCCGAATCTGAGTCCGAGACGTGAGAGACTTGGACTCTATCTTCTCTTGGGCCAAAAGTAACGTGAGAGGATTTTTTAACAGCACATAAACTTCTCTTTTTTCCTTATCTTCATATGTGGATTGTACAAATGTCCCATACACCTGCTATTAGACATGGCACAAAAGTCTATGAAGTATTTTTGTCCTGGATGACATAAAAAATTATTGCATGGTTTGCATTAGAAATCACCTCACAAATATACATGTATGCAATATTTTTTGTCATATCCAAGTTAGTCATGTCCTCATCATCATCCCCTTCTTGACAACAAAGCCGTCCTCGGCGTTGCTTAATCTAAAACATGGCTAACAAAAGGGACAAGGTGTACATGTTGTATATGTATATGTCATCCATTTTGACTTCTCTTGGTTTTTGCACATATGACACATGTATACTTGAGTAACTTTCATAGTTCATAAAATATAAAGCGAAAATATTATCACAAGAAGTAGAAGGCATGAAAATATTGCAACTCAGTTTGCACATATAAGTGAAGCTCTTATTCATATCAAAAGATTGACAATGTTCGTTATTAAATCATCCCAACATTGGTGAATAAACCTTACTTGCATGAAATTCACAGGCTACAACATGCTTAAATAAGCAAACATGCAATAAGTCATTTGACATAGAATCATCACCAAGATTAGAGGTCATATCAAAATGATTAAACATTGGCACAATTATTTTCAAATGTATTTGATCCAAATCTGACTTATTCTCTGATTCAAAATGTTCTTTTGCATCAACAGTTAATTCAATGGGTGCACTCAGAATTGTTGGTATTTTAGTTGGTTAATCACATGACGCATTCATGATAGTAAGATGATTATCTAAAATAGATGTCAATAGGTAATTCAATACATGATGTATTCAAGTTAACTAGGTAGGCATCATTCTCATGTGAAGTTATATCATCAATACTTTTACTATTACCTTGTCGCAAAGACGTAGCTGATGTAGGCACAGACGATGACAATGTACCATACACTTGAGATGATGTCGCACTCACAATCGGAGGTGTGGCTGCTCTAGTAGATGCAATGGTGGAGGAACCAACCGGTGGTGGTGAGCATGAACTGGAATAGTAGTTGTTGTAGTCACACAATGCATCCTCTAGTATTTGTCTCTCAAAGGTACAAGCACGAACATAAATACCAGTAATGCAATGAGGAATATACTGAAATCTTGCATGAATACCATGATTCAAACCACCAAAAAAATCTATTCATTGCATCATCCTCAGATTCTGCTATGTCACAATGATGCATATAAGATTTGAAATATTGGTAGTAAGCATGAACAATGTTACTACCTTATTTTAATTACTCCAATTTGCGAAGCAATTAAAGATGATAGTAAGGAGGAAAAAGTTGTTGTCTCATTACAACTTTCAAATCTTTCCAAGTTGTGGGTTGGTCATCAATGTTTTTCTTACAATGTACACTCCACCAAACAAAAGAAAAACCAGTAAATGCTCCCGTGATAGCTCGTACTCTCAAGTTCAAAAAAATCATGGATAGCAAAAAATTGTTCTACCTCAAACTCCCAAGCAAGATAAATAGCAGGATTAGATCTACCCTCAAATGAAGGTAAAGAGATAACCTGACCATGTGCTTGTGTGTTGTCCCACGTCTCGTGATGGTGAAGATGTATCCGTTGTCCAAGAATTTCTATCTCTGCTACTTGTCATGATTAGTAGAAACAATAAACAAAATTCGAGAATAATATTCCTATGAACTACTAGGATGTGGTGGTAAAGCGCTTATAGTAAAGCAAATATCAATATCTGTAAGTTTTTACCATGCAGCAGGTGGCGACAAGCAACCAGAAGTGTCAAATAACTCCGAAGATTGAGTAAAGCGATTGCCAGGTGAACGTATGTATACACGATGTACAAATATGTGGAGCTGTGTTGGCTTTACATATGATAGCAAAATATTAGCAATAATCAATTCAGAGATGCAATGTTGAATAAACGCTCAATGACAGTACTGTGCTGGTCCTAAGCTAGACCGGATTAGAGACATGAGCCTAGCACACTAATGAGGTGAGGACGTAGCATAACTAGCATCAAAGGATATGAAGTAGCTCTCGACAGCAAGATATAAGTGAAGATCACAATGGCAGTAAAGATAATGATGAGAAACAACTGCTAAGCACAATATACCAACAACTCTCTTTTAGCCTTCCGCTGGAATTGTTTGTGCCAAAAAAATTATAATTTTTCCACGGAATTCTACTGACTCAAAGTTTCAAACGCAAAAAGAATCACTCAATTCTGAATTGATATAAGGAGTCAAAAAAATCTAAAACTGGCCTGAATAACTAGAACATGCTGTGTTCGCGAACTATGTAGGGCAATAAGACCTATTTAGAATCTTATTTTGAGGAACGAAATATTGAACTTCTTTTGCTACTATTCAGATGCGGCTCGTTGTTAGCTTTAATTTGAGTACTTGTGGAGCCAAAACGGACTTCGTATGTAAAAGACATACATGTTTTACTGAACAGGGCACAAAACATATTCCAATCCGAATTCAGGTACGGGATTGAGTCTAAATAGATCCGAATTTTCTTTTTCTTTTTTTTTCTCACACTTTTTTCCTTTTTCTTTCTCTCCTTTTTTTCTCTATTTTCTTACTTTTTTTCTCTGTCTTTTTTCTCTCCCTCTTTTCAAAACAAACTGGATAATATGCAGATTGGATCAAGCGAAGATGTGAACGACCTCAACTATGATTTAGGACAATGAATGGGGTAGCATGTGGTGGAAATTGATGGAGGGGTGGTGGACAGCAGAAAGGATAATGATGCAGCGGCGGCGTGACTAATGTGAACAGAACTCAAAACTGTAATCGAACTAGACACTAAGACAAACAACTCGACACAACGATGCAATCGATAATTCAACTACGCAAACAATGAAAAGAAAATTACAAAGGCTCAGACTGGCTTGGACAAAGGCTGAGTAGATCTAAGTTTTTTCTATGGCTTTTTCTTAGACTCTAGGTATGAAGAACAGATGCAATCTAGACTATGAAAAACTGGAAATATCTCACCATCCAACCTGAAAAGTGATACCACTTGATAGAGGCGAGGTGTCCCGATCTTTCGATGAGATGATAACTATCAATTTGCTGGATTCGACTTTGACGAGCCGACTACAAACGTGCATACGTTGCGCCTTAGCAATCACTAAACCAATCTCATGGGGTTACTGACGATGCCAGAAGCATGATCAACCTGACCACGAAGGTCTATTCCTGCATGCAATCGAAGAACAAGCAAGAATATGATAAAACAATCTGAATATTGCAAATATAAATGAAGTATTGATAAAGGTGGGGATTCAAAAGCGGTCTTGGTCTCATCGTTGGACACAAACAAAGTACACAAAGTTGCGATGGCTAACTTTTAACTAAACAAATCCCAAGGAAAAAGCTACTAGATGGATCTACTTATATAGGAGCAATGGGTGGCGGCCAAGGAGATGGGAGGACGTCCCAAAGCAGCCTAAAACTAACCCTAGGTCGTACAAGGCTCATGGGCCCAAGTGGAGGTGATGTAACACCTTTGGACTTCTAGTTTGACTCGGATTCCGTTGCAACCTCAGATATTTTGGTCCATAACTCAACTCTCCCGAAGAATTTGAAGGTGAATCCAATTGGGTTTGAAAGTGCACGAAATCTACTTTCCAACAAAAAAAGAATCACCTAATTCGGAGTCCGTATAAAAGAGATGTTGATGTTTTGAGTCAGGTATGTATGTGAAGTCCGAATCTGAGTCCAGGACGTGAGAGACTTGGACTCTATCTTCTCTTGGGCCGAAAGTGATGTGAGAGGACTTTTTGAACAACACATAAACTTCTATTTTTTTCCTTATCTTCATATATGGATTGTACAAATGTCCCATACACCTGCAATTAGACATGGCACAAAATTTTGTGAAGTATTTTTGACCTGGATGACATAAATAATTATTGCATAGTTTGCATTAGAAATCACCTCAAAAATATACATGTATGCAATATTTTTGGTCGTATCCAAATTCTTCATGTCCTCATCAAAACCATGGAGATCCAACAGCAAGTCCAACAACTCATCGACAACGGCCACGTCCGCAAAAGCATGAGCCCATATGTCGTTCCGGTAATCCTTATTCCCAAGAAAGATGGTACTTACCACATGTGTTCGGATTGTCGTCCCATTAATGCTATCACCGTTAATAATCGTCACCCCATTCCACTCTTAGATGACATGATAGATGAGCTTAGTGGAGCCACAATTTTCTCTAAAATCGATCTCAAGAGTGGTTATTACAAAATGCGCATACAAGAGGGTGATGAGTTGGAAACTGCTTTTAAGACCAAGTTTGGCCTTTATGAATGGCTTGTTATGCCAATGGGCTTATCGGAAGCACCCGGTACCTTGATGTGTGTCATGCATCATGTCCTTAGACCATATATCGGCATATTAGTTGCGGTCAACTTTGACGACATTCTTGTGTTTAGCAAATCGCTTAAGGAGCATGTCACACACCTTCACACCGTTTTGCAAACTCTTCGCAAGGACATACTTTATGCTAACATGGAAAAATGCAAATTTGGTGTTGACAAACTCGTGCTTCTAGGATTTGTCGTGTCTTCTAAGGGTGTGCATGTAGACGAAACCAAGATTGAAGCTATTAAAACTTGGCCCCAACCCACCAACTTGCAACAAGTGCACAGTTTTCTAGGCCTAGCTGGATTTAACGCTGATTTGTGAAGGACTTTAGCACCATTGCATCTCCTTTACATGCTTTGGGCAAAAAAAACACCTTTTGCTTCGGGACCATCTCAAGACACGCTTTTCATGAACTAAAAAATTTACTTACCCATGCCCCTTTCCTTGCTTTACCAAACTTTGATAAACCTTTTGAGGTACATTGTGATGCTAGCGGTAACGACATAGGAGGTGTGTTGATGCAAGAGAAGCGCCCCATAGCTTACTTTAGTGAAAAACTTTCCGGAGCGCAACTTAACTACCCCATCAATGACAAAGAATTGTATGCTTTAGTGAGATTTTTGCATGTTTGGGAGCACTATCTCCGCCCTCATGAGTTCATTCTACATACGGATCATGAAACTTTGAAATGTCTCAAGGGCCAAACTAAATTGAACAAGAGACATGCAAAATGGAGTGAGTTTATTGAGTCTTTTCCTTATGTCATCAAGTATATCGCAAGCAAGGAAAATGTTGTAGAGGATGCCCTTTCCCGCAAATGCATGCTTGTTACAAAACTTGAATTGGATGTCATTGGCTTTGAGCATATCAAAGATTTATATCAGCATGATCTTACTTTTGCTATTCGATATGCTAAATGTTTGAAGCATACATCTTGGGAACATTATCATATTTCTCATGGTTATCTTATGCGAGCTAACAAACTATGCATCCCCGAATCTTCGCTTCGTTTGTTAATTTTGCAAGAGGCTAATGGAGGAGGATTTATGGGACACTTTGGACGCGACAAGACTTTTGCTACGCTCTCCAAGAACTACTTTTGTCCCAAGATGTTCCGCGACGTCTCTCGTTTCACCAACCGGTGTTCAACATGTCGCAAAGCTAAGTCCAAAGGTCGATATCATGGTCTATATATGCCACTTCCAATTCCATACCACCCATGGGAAGACATTAGCACAGATTTTGTGCTTGGCTTACCTAGAAATAGAAAAGGCAAAGATTCGGTATTTGTTGTTGTGGACCGATACTCTAAAATGGCACACTTTATTCCTTGCAACAAGATAGACGATGCTTCACATGTTGCCAATCCATTTTGTAGGGAAATTTTGCGTCTACATGGAGTGCCCAATAAGATTGTCGAGACGTCAAGTCCTTAAGTTACTTTTGGAAGATGCTTTGCGCCAAGCTCGGCATCAAGTTACTCTTCTTTTAGTCCTAACATCCACAAACCGACGGCCAAACGAAGGTCACCAACCGAATGCTCTCTACACTTCTTCGAGTCTTGATCAAGATGAACCTCAAGGAATGGGAAGAATTCTTACCCATCGCCGAGTACGCCTACAATCGCGCAAAACACTCAACTATCGGCAAGTCCCCATTCGAGGTCGTCTACGGTTTCAACCCGTTGTCCCCATTGGACATCCTACCACTTCCACTACAAGAGTGCACCAACTTGGTGCGAGTGCACGGGCAAGCTATCTCAAGAAGATGCATGAGGAGACATCTCAAGCAATCGAGCTACGAGTACAACGCCACAAGACCAATCTCAACGCTAACAAGTCCCTAATGGTGTTCAATCCGGGTGATCTCGTATGGCTACATCTTCGAAAGGATCGATTTCCCCAAGAACGCAAGTCCAAGCTGTTGGGGAACGTGGCATGCAATTTCAAAAAAAATCCTACGCTCCTACAAGATCTATCTAGGAGATGCATAGCAACGAGACGGGGAGAGTGTGTCCACGTACCCTTGTAGACCGAAAGAGGAAGCATTATGTTAACACGGTTGATGTGATCGAACGTCTTCACGATCAAACCAATCCAAGTACCGAACGTACGGCACCTCCGTGTTCAACACACGCTCAACACGATGACGACCCACGAGCTCTTGATCCAGCACATGCTCGAGGGAGAGTTCTGTCAGCACGACGACGTGGTGATGGTGTTGGTGGTGTGATCCGCGCATGGCTTTGCCTAAGGACCACGACAATATGACCTGAGGTGTAATCTGTGGAGAGGGCCACCACACACGGCTAAGAGAACAATTGATGTGCCTTTGGGGTGCCCCATGCCCACGTATATAAAGGAGGGAGGAGGAGCGGCCTAGGAGGGGCGAGCCATGGGGGGAGTCCAACTAGGATTCCACTCCTAGTTGGATTCGCCCCCCCCCCCCCCATTTTTTCCTTCTCATGGAGGGGGAAAGGAGGAAGGAGTGGAGGAGAAGAAGGAAAGGGGGTGGCACCCCCTTCCCTACTCCAATTCGGCCTCCTTCCATGGAGGGGCGCGCCACCCCTATGTGGGCTGGTGTGCCTCCCAATTATGGCCCATAAGGCCCATAACTTTCCCCGGGGGGTTCCGGTAGCCGCACGGAACTCCGATATGTATCCGTTACCCCTCGGAACTCTTCTGTTGTCTGAATACCATCATCCAATATATCGATATTTACCTCTCGACTAGTTCAAGACTCCTCGTCATGTATGTGATCTCATCCGGAATTCCGAACAAACTTTGGTTACCAAAACACATAACTCATAATACAAATCGTCATCGAACGTTAAGCCTGCGGACCCTACGGGTTCGAGAACTATGTAGACATGACCGAGACACATCTCCGGACAATAACCAATAGCGGAACCTGGATGCTCATATTGGCTCCTACATGTTCTACGAAGATCTTTATCGGTCAAACCGCATAACAACATATCTTGTTACCTTTGTCATCAGTATGTTACTTTCCCAAGATTCGATCATCGGTATCATCATACCTAGTTCAATATCATTACCGGCAAGTCTCTTTACTCGTTCCGTAATACATCATCTCATGACTAATTCATTTGCTTGCAAGGCTTATTATGATGTGTATTACCGAGAGGGCCCAGAGATACCTCTCCGATACACAGAGTGACAAATCCTAATCTCGATCTATGCCAACTCAACAAACACCTTTGGAGACACATGTAGAGCATCTTCATAATCATCCAGTTACGTTGTGACGTTTGATAGAACACAAGGTGTTCCTCCGGTATTCGGGAGTTGCATAATCTCATAGTCAGAGGAACATGTATAAGTCATGAAGAAAGCAATAGCAAAAAAAACTAAATGATCGTTATGCTAAGCTAACGGATGGGTCATGTACATCACATCATTCTCCTAATGATGTGATCTCGTTCATCAAATGACAACACATGTCTATGGTCAGGAAACATAACCATCTTTGATCAACGAGCTAGTCAAGTAGAGGCATACTAGGGACATTGTTTTGTCTATGTATTCACACATGTACCAAGTTTCGGGTTAATACAATTCTAGCATGAATAATAAACATTTATCATGATATAAGGAAATATAAATAACAACTTTATTATTGCCTCTAGGGCATATTTCCTTCCCAAGCTACTACCACGTGCCAACGGCCCTTTCAAGGTGTTGGAGCGCTACAACAACAATGCATACAAGATCGACATCCCATGCGCCAAGTACATTGTGAGTGACATCTTCAAGATCAAAGATTTGTCAACTTACCATGGGGATGAACAAAACGATCTGCGGACGGATCTCTCCCAAGGGCGGGAGATGATACAGAGCATCCCTCATCTATCCCCATGGACTCTACTTCAATTATGCAAGCTCCAAAAAGACCCATGACAAGAGCTAGGGCATACGCAATGGAAAGGCATGCGCAAGGAAACTGAGGGTGAATTCATTCCTACTTGACACATGTATGGACACGAGTGGAACTTGGTTGATACCTCATCAAAATACTCTATGTATCATTAGCTACGAAGAAGAACATCACCACGGAGGAGGAGAAGCACCCCAAGGCCAAGAAGATGAAGAAGAAGGCCACTGCAGCTGGACAGGAGGTCCTAGGCGACCCCGTGTGCACGGGCCCCCGAGACCCCGTACCCACGGGCTACAGAGGGAGGTACGCTGTAGCACCCCGTGCGCACGGGCATGTACCGTTCCCACGGGACCCCCGTGCGCACGGGCCCCACTTACCCCGTGCGCACAGGCCCTTCACGATAGCCGGCTAGAGCTGGAATGTTGGGCCTCCACTTCGTCCCTCTTTGTCCCCTACCTCTCCAAGGCTATATATTCCATTCCTAGGACATGTTTTAGGGTTAGCAAAGTGTTGAGAACATTTAAGAGCTTTGTCCTTGTATCCACTCCATCTAGGAGAGACAAGACCTCCTAGAGAAGAATCCTTGTGGATTACAAGTCCTCTTCATCAAGAGAAGGATCCTAATTGTAGGATCACCAAGACCTCATCTCTCTAGGGATTTGGGAAGAAATTTACCTTTGTGTGCTTGTTTCCTTGGATTGACCTTGTATACTTGTGGATCTCATGTATGCTAACCTAGTGGATGTGTGATTTGTGGTTTGTTTGAGTGATTTCTCTTTGTGTTCTTCCTCTTTTCCCCTCCAAGTGTGAAAAGATATTCCTCTAGGGTTCCACCCTACATCAGGCTTCTCACTGTGGGCTTCTTAATGCCTTGGGCTTCTTAACTCCAGGAGACTCATCTTCAGGGCTCATCTCCGAGACTCATCTCCATGACTCCATGCATCTGCCAGGTCACAATCTGCCGGGTCACAATCTGTTTGTCGGGTTACAACTGTCTGTCGGGTTAGAAATTGTCTGTCGGTTTACAACTGTGTGCCGAGTTAGAAATTGTCTGCTGGCTTACAACTGTCTGCCGGCTTACAGCTGTCTGCTGGGTTAAGTCCATAGATGACTTAACAGGGCTGCTTAAGTCCAGAGATGACATAACGTCATGAGCCGTGTTTAATCACGGTTAATTCCCCCGACACTTGGAAAGTCAAATACTTGATGGAACTTGTCTTGTCGGTCTCATTGGTTGGAGTAGTTTATGTTGAAGCTCTCGGATTGAAGTTTCTTGTAGTAGAACGACGACTCGAAGGTGTCAAAGTTGACAACGTTCTCTTGTAACTTGACTTGTCATTGTTGCTTGGAGAAGGTTTTGTAGAAGTAGAAGGCGTCGTAGTCATTGAAGCCAGATTGTATGAGCTGTAGGGCTTGGAAGAGTACTTGGAGTACTTCAAGTCATCTTGCACTTGTCGCTCCGCCTTGGTAGCTTGGTGTAATAGCTCAATGAGGTTCGTGTAAGGTTGGAAGTTGGCGATCTTGTTGATAGGATGGTTGAGTCCATGCAAGAACCGTGCCATAGTTTGCTCCTCATCTTTTGTGTTATTGGCTCATATCACGGCGATCTCCATCTCCTTGTAATACTCTTCAACAGACTTGTTGCCTTGCTTGTGAAGTTGCAATTTCTTGAATAGGTCGCGGCTATAGTATGTGGGTACAAAGACGCTCGCATGACATCTTTCATTTGGTTCCATTTTGTGATTGTTAGTTTCCCTTTTTCTTCTCACCTCTCAGTGACATGCTCCCACCAAATGAGAACATAATATTGAAACTCAATAGATGCCGTGGTGATCTTCTTCTCCTCTTCATAGTTGTGTAGAAAAAATATCTGGACAACCTTCAATGCCCATGACATGTAGTCTTCGGGGTCGTTGCTTCTGGAAAACTTAGGCATGTTAAACTTGAGCTTGTCGTAGCTTTGCTCTTCATTATGTTGGGGCCGATGTTGATGACGCTCTTACCGTGGTGGAGGGTCTTGAACCGTTTGCTTCTCGTGCTCCTCTTGATTAACTTGTCGTTGAGGGCATGGAATTCTTGCATGGTTCCTCATCTCTTGGCGCTCCTCCATGCGTGCGGCTTGTTCTTGACCCTCTCATCGAAGGGCCTCTTCTCATAGACGTACTTGGCGGTTGCTCTCTTGTATGTTTTTGGTTGCTTCACGTAGAGCACGTTGGGCTTCAAGGGCTTATTCCTCAAGGTATAATTGCTCTTGTCGAAGTGTGTCGCCATCTTGATGTTGTTCTTGTTGGCGTTATGGAGCTTGCTCTTGCTCCATGGGATAACTTTCTTGATGATGAAGTCATTCATGTTCCCGAAGGCGGTCTTGTAAACCATTGCCATGAAATGTGTTTTGTGGAGCTTGATGATCTTCATGTTCTTGACGATGATGCGAACGAACTCGAGGAAGACTTGCATCCGCGGAATATTTCAAAGAATGTCGGCTTGAGTAGTGTCGTTTTAATGATGATGATGATGTCATAGAAGAACTGTTGACCAACAGTGCACGGAACTCCTTCATTTGAGTGGACATCCTAGCGTCGAGCTCTTCCATGTGTGCGGAAAACTTGTTGTGGGAGTAGTATCTTGTTCGTAGCTCGGATTGTCGCAAGTTGGTAGCGAGTAGATCGATGTGGTCGCTCAATGCTTCATCCTCTTGATTCAAAGCACTTTGCGCACTAAATAAGTGATTCTTGGTGATGTAGTTGTTAAGTCCCTCTTCTTGATCGTCAATGTGTGGGCTCGAAGAAGTGCTTGGCCTATCCATCATCTCAAGCAAATATGTGACTGGTAGAAAGAAAAGAACTAAACCAAATGTACCTTGTCCGAGGTTGAACATGGATAAATTATCACTCAATAATGTATTATGGAAATAGCACAACTAGTACTGGATCTCGTCAATTCTCACAGCTACATGAGTAAAGGTTTTGGAGTAGCTTGGTGAAGATGGTGGCACAAAATTATGCAATTGTTAGCAATATTCAATAATGTTGAAAAAGATTCATAAATTCGCAAGTGAAACAAGTAGACCAATGCCAATATGTGGCACACAGAAACAAATGCATGGATAGATAAATAGGGTGGTGCAACGAAGGAACGAGCTCGAAATGTGGAATCCATGGACAATTCTCTTGTTTCACAACTCTAGAGAAACGCTGGCACGATTGCTCAATAAGCGGATAAGAACTTGTGCACAACTTAAGAGACAAAACTTAATGACTTTCTATCCCAAGTATGCTATTATGTATGATTCCCGGTGATTCTCTCAACATGATCCAAGATGATCGAGTTAGGAAATTTTATATGCAATGTGGTATGATGATATGGCTCTTGCTTACAAGCTTCTTTGTTCTCTCTTTGCTTAATAAATTTTCTTCCCTTTTTTGATATGGCTAATATGTGAAATGTGCAAACCAATATAGCAAGTGTGTATATGCGGGAACAATGTATGACACAAGAGATGATATGTTGATATATGCATGCAAAGGAAGGTGCATGTCAATATCACTAAAGTGCACAAGTAGGGTTGCCTGGCAATAATCAATGGCTAGTCTTGATAGGCAAGTAACGCAAAATGCGCTTTGAGTTAACAATGCAATGGCAAGGAAGTACACAAAGGTGTCATTGAGATTACCGTCCTTACTTACGGTTGGTGTCAATTTGATGAAATGGTCGTTGTCGATGTCAAGTCATAGAGAAGATGAGCGGTGGCAATGACGAAGATGTACCATTCCTAGTTAGCCGAAACACCCTAGGAAATGGAAGAACCACAACTCAAAATCTCAAATGGCAAAAGTCAAATGGTGGTAGAGAAAAGTGTGGTGGTGTTGCAGAAGTTCCAATGGATTGCGGAGTTGGGATGATGGGTTATGGGGTTGGCAATGCAGAAGTATGAGTGGTGGCTCAAGATTTTGGGCGAAAAATACAGTAATGTAAGGTTTGGTCAGACGTTCGAAAATGGTCGGATGACCGATGGCTGTCGGATGTCTAGTGTTGGGCGATTTTGGGATGTGGGATGAACTCATGGATTTCGTGGCCATAAGAAAAACTGAGGTCAAAATTGAGCAAATTTTGTGGATGGAAATGATGGAAAGGATGTGGAAAAGCTAGATCTACATGGAACACATCAAATCTGTGGATCAAATCCGATGAAACTTTAACAAACTAACAAATTACAAAAAAAATGGTATGGCTATTTTTGTGGGGATTTTCAAAATTGAACAAAAACATACAAAATTAGGCTAGAAAACAGTGGTAGGGACTCCAACTTCGTGATCAACCAAGGCTCATGATATGAAGATGATGTAGGGTGTAACCATAATGGGCGATATTTCATGAAATGGAGAGGATTTCCACAAGAACACAATGAACACAAGAGATGGAAACACTCAAATCAACTAGATATAATCACACATGTACTAGATCAACATACACAAAGAGGTAACAAAGGTCCAAACCCAACAAACGGGAATACAAAAGGGAACTAGTTCATCTCAATCCTAGGAGGAAGGAGGTCTTGAATCCTTAGAGGACCTTCCCACAAGGGGGTCTTGAATCAACTTGGGGGATATTCTCCTAGGAGGTTTTGCTCTCCATAGGAGTAGGGGTAAGTGGATGAGCAAAGATTTGTCTCTAACTTGAGCTATCACAAGGCTAACCCTAAAACGTTGGATCAGAAGGAGTATATATAGCCTAGGGGGCAAAGGGGTACATGAGCCTTGGCACGATAGGCTATGCGCAGACACGCGTCAGACGTCCGGTCTCTCGTGATGGACCCTCGTCCGGTAAGGTGTGAACGTCTGGCATCTTGGCTCTCTTCAATAATCGTCAAATTTTCGGATGGGGTGAAACATCTGGTGCGTCTGTCATCTGAAAGGGCCCGATCTTCTGGTGTTTCCATTCGCGACTGGTGGTGTTGGATTTCCAGAGAGGATCCGATGTCTAGATGCTGGAGTTTGTTGGGTGTCCGGTACTTGTTGGTCATCCGGCCGTTGTAGCGTTCGTCGGCCGGCCCTTCTGGCTGGCTGAGTCTCTAGCCGTCAGACGTCCGACGGGGTCAAGTCATCCGGTGGCTGTAGCTTCCTAGCAGCTCTTCCTCTTGTTCCTCGCACTCGGTGTCCTCGCCATCTTGTCCATTGGATGTAGCAGCTTTGAGAGAGTCCTCTTGGTACCTAAGCACACATAGAATTCTGGTTGAGGTAGTAGCCATGTCTCACGTGGGTCATACGGAATGTCACTAAGGAGAGATGTCACCTCGGTCTCGATAGCTCTAGCACGTGCTCGTGTCATTGGTCCACTTGGCGCTTGGATAGGTGTAGGTAGGCCCATGGGGATGACCGTAGGATGCTTCGTATCATAATATGTGGGTTGTGCTAGTGAGTAATTGTGGTTTAGTAATAATATTGGCATTAAGGTTTGTGATTCCCGAAGCATGCACTTATGGTCTCTCGTTATGCTAAAAAGTTGGAGCATGATGTATTATTCAGTGCCTTCCTTTGCGTGAAGGTCAGGGGAGCGCAGTGGTTAACTCGTACCAACCTCTCCCCTAGGATCATGCGTAGTAGTACTTTGCTTCAAGGGCTTCGCAATAAGTATGTGAGATCATTATGACTAATGTGAGTCCATGGATTATACGCACTCTCACCTTTCCGCAATTTGCTAGCATCTTCGGTATCGTGCATTGCCCTTTCTCACCTTGAGATATGGTGCAAACTTCGTCGGTGCATCCAAACCCCGTGATGATCTATCACACATAAACCTCCTTATATCTTCCTCAGTACAGCCACCATACCTACCTATTATGGCATTTCCATAACCATTCCGAGGTATATTGCCATGAAACTTTCACCGTTCCATTTTTATGACACACGTCATCATTGTCATATTGCTTTGCATGATCATATAGCTGACATAGTATTTTTTGGTCACCCACCGTTTATCAATGTTCATACATGTTACGCTTGATCATTGCACATCCTGATACACCGCAAGAGGCATTCATGTAGAGTCATGTTTTTTTCTAGTATCGAGTTGCAACTTTGAGTTGTAGTAAATAGAAGTGTGATGATCATATTATTCATTATTAGAGCATTGTCCCAAGTGAGGAAATAAAAAATAAAAATAGGTCAAAAGAGCCCACAAAAAAGAGGCCAAAAGAGTCCAACAAAAAAATGAGAGAAAAAGAGAGAAGGGGCAATGTTACTATCCTGTACGCACTTCTGCTTCCAAGTAGCACCATGTTTTCATACAGAGAGTATCCTATGCTTTCACTTTCATATGCTAGTGGGAATTTTTCATTATTGAACTTGTCTTGTACTGCCTTCGTTCTCAAATATTTGTCTTTCTAGACATTTCAAATGGACTACAACATAGGGATGTATGTAGACATATTTTAGAGTGTAGATTCACTCATTTTGCTTCATATGTAGTCACTTGTTGAAATTTCTAGAGAGACAAATATTTGGGAACGGAGGGATGATATTCCAATGATGGGCTTCCTCAAATGCCCGAGGTCTTCTAGAGCAATTAAGTTGGATGCACACCCACTTAGTTTTATTTTAGAGCTTTCATACACGTATAGCTCTTACTACATCCGTTGCATGGCAATCCCTACTCCTTACATTGACATCAATTGATGGGCATATCCATAGCCCTTTGTTTAGCCTCGTCAATATGAGACTTTCTCCTTTTTGTCTTCTCCATATTATATTTACCACCATACTCTATTCCATCCATAGGGTTATCCATGGTTTGCGCTCATGTATTCCGTGCGAGTTGAAAATATTGAAGCACATTAAAAAGTATGAACTAATAGAGGCAAAGGTGTCCCGTCTTTCGATAAGATGGTGGCTATCATTTGGATGAAGTCGACTTTGACGATCCGACTACGAACGTGCGTGGACGTCGCGCCTTAGCAATCGCTAAACCAACTCCGAGAGGTTATCGACCACACCGGAGCACGATCAACCTGACCATGAAGGTCTGTTTCCTGCAGGCAAACGAAGAACAAGCAAGAAACTAAGATAGCAATCTGGATATTGCGAATATAAGAGGAAAGCTTTATTGATCAAGGTGGGGTTCTGTGACGCCTTTGTCTGGTCGTTGAACACAAACGAAGTACGCGAAGTTGCAGCTATGGCGAACTTTTAATCTAAACAAAACCCAAAGTCTAAACGACGCCCTAAGGGCTGTATATATGGGGGAAAGAGGGGGGAATTTCATGGCCCTTGGTGGAGGGGTCCGAAACCAACCCTAACTCTTATTTCCCCACACATACGGACTCTAAAAACAGCCTATACTCAAGTATTTCGAAATTACATGGGCCTGGCCCAATAATAAGGTGACGCAGCACCTATAATAGCCTCTGGACGAAATTTATGAAGTGGCATCTTGTATTTTTCGTCCAAGGCTTCTCGCACTCATTATGGTGGCTTCAAAGTCCTGAAATCATCAATTGTAACTCCATTCTTGTTCCCCTTGCGCATGCCATCATCTCCATGCTTGATCTTGCTCCAATGTTCATCCTTCTTGTCCAAGCTAGGCCCTTCATTTGTAAGCAAGACAAATGTATCCAATTTAGGCAGCATCATATTCTCATGAACATTAGATTCATTACCAAGAAACTAAAGTACCTGGTAATTTAATTGGCGTGCGCGAGCTCTAGTAATTGGTCATGTATATGTGTCAGTTGGAGCTCTGGGTGTAACCTTGTTAGTGATCTCCTCATCATCCTCCCCTTCTTGAATTGAAGTCGTCCTCGACGGAAGCTCATCTTCCTCACCCAAGTAAGGCTTCAAATCTGCAATGTTAAATGTGGGACTAACCCCAAAATCTGCAGGCAGCTCAAGTTTATATGCATTATCATTTATTTTCTCTAACACCTTGAAAGGACCATCAGCACGTGGCATTAGCTTTGACTTGCACAAATTAGGAAACCTATCCTTACGCAAATGCAACCAAACAAGATCTCCAGGTGCAAAGACAACACGTTTTCTACCCTTATCTCCAACAAGTTTATATTTGCATTCATGCGCTCAATATTTTCCTTAGTTAACTCATGCATTTTAAGATCAATTCAGCACGTTGTTTAGCATCAAAATTAACCTTCTCCGAAGATGGAAGAGGCAACAAATCAATAGGTGCACGAGGTAGGAAACCATAGACAATTTCAAAAGGGCACATCTTAGTAGTAGAATGCAATGAACGATTATAAGCAAATTCAATATGAGGCAAGCATTCTTCCCACATTTTCTTATTATTCTTCAAAACAGCCCTAAGCATAGTAGACAAAGTTCTGTTGACTACTTCGGTTTGTCCATCAGTTTGGGGGTGACAAGTAGTACTAAAAAGCAGTTAGTCCCCAACTTAGCCCATAAACATCTCCAAAAGTGGCTAAGAAATTTAGTATCACGATCAAATACAATAGTATTTGGCACACCATGCAAGCGAATAATTTCACGAAAGAACAAATCAGCAACATTAGCAGCATCATCGCTTTTATGACATGGTATAAAGTGTGCCTTCTTCGAGAACCTATCCACGACAACAAACATGCTATCCCTCCCCTTCTTTGTTCGAGGTAAACCCAAAATAAAGTCCATAGATATATATTCCCAAGGAACACTTGGGACAGGCAAAGGCATATATAAACCATGAGGATTGAGTCGTAACTTAGCTTTCTGACTTGTAGTGCAGCGACCAACAATACGCTCAACATCCCGTCGCATCTTTGGCCAAAAGAAATGTGTAGAAAGTACGTCCTCCGTCTTCTTCACGCCAAAGTGTCCCATTAATCCTCCTCCATGCGCCTCCTGCAACAACAAAAGACGAACAGAGCTAGCTGGAATTCATAGGTTGTTAGCACGAAACACAAACCCATCATTAACGACGAACTTGTTCCATGTTCTCCCTTCTTTACAATTCTGCAATGCATCTTTAAATTCAGCGTCATGCACATATTGATCTTTGATGGTCTCCAAACCAAATATTATAAAGTCAAGTTGTGAAAGCATAGTATAACGACGAGACAATGCATCAGCAATAACATTTTCTTTTCCCTTCTTGTGTTTAATAACATAAGGGAAAGTCTCTATGAATTCAACCCATTTAGCATGTCTACGGTTCAGTTTTGCTTGAGTTTTAATGTGCTTCAAAGATTCATGATCAGAATGTATAACAAATTCTTTGGGCCATAAATAATGTTGCCATGTCTCCAAAGTCCGAACAAGAGCATATAATTCCTTATCATAAGTAGAATAATTCAGACTAGGCCCACTCAATTTTTCAGAAAAGTATGCAACAGGTTTACCATCTTGTAATAACACACCTCCTAACCCAATTCCACTAGCATCACATTCAAGCTCAAAAGTCTTATTAAAATCAGGAAGTTGGAGTAAAGGAGCATGTGTCAACTTATCTTTCAATACCGTGAATGCTTCTTCCTGTGCAGTACCCCAAACAAAAGGCACATCCTTATTTGTAAGCTCATTGAGAGGTGCAGCAATAGTGCTGAAATCTCTCACAAAACGCCGATAGAATCCAGCGAGGCCAAGGAAACTCCTCATGTGTGTGACCGTTTTGGGCTGCGGCCAACTCTCAATTGCTTCAATTTTTGGCTTTATCAACCTCAATTCCCTGTGGAGTAACAACATAGCCAAGAAAAGATACTCGGTCGGTGCAAAAGGTGCACTTTCGAAGGTTACCAAACAAACGTGCATCACCTAGAGCAATAAAAACAGCACATAAATGTTCCAAATGTTCCTCCAAAGATCTGCTAAAAATCAATATATCATCAAAGTAAACTACCACAAATCGTCCAATGAAAGCACGTAAAACTTCATTCATTAATCTCATGAAAGTACTAGGTGCATTAGTTAACCCAAAAGGCATGACTAACCACTCATATAATCCAAACTTAGTTTTAAATGCTGTTTTCCATTCATCTCCCAATTTGATACGAATTTGATGGTATCCACTACGCAAATCAACTTTGGAGAATATTGTAGAGCCACTCAATTCATCAAGCATATCATCTAGCCTAGGAATAGGATGACGATAACGAATAGTAATATTATTAATGCTTCTACAATCAACACACATACGCGATGTACCATCCTTTTTCGGCACTAGAATAATAGGAACAGCACAAGGACTAAGGGATTCGCGTATATAACCTTTGTCGAGTAGCTCTTGTACTTGACGCATAATCTACTTCGTCTCTTCTGGATTGGTACGGTATGGTGCACGGTTGGGTAGCGATGCACCGGGAATTAAGTCAATCTGATGCTCAATCCCTCGAATAGGTGGTAATCCCGGTGGCACGTCTTGTGGAAAGACGTTGGCGAACTCCTGCAAAATGTTAGTGACAGCAGGAGGCAAAGAGGAAGGCACGTCCTCGAATGAAAATAATGCCTCTTTGCACACAAAAGCATAGCAAACATATTTGCTTAAATCTAGATCATCAATATCAGATTTGGTGGCAAATAAACATGCAGTTTTCAATTTAATTTCAGAAGCAACAGTAGATGGTTTATTATTAGGCTTCATTTGTTGCTCAAATTCTTTTGCCACAATCTGATTTTCACTCATATTTTTCTCCTGTTTTGCTTTATTAGCTCTATTAATATCATCTTTCAAAATGGAATCAGGAGTCATAGGAAGCACAGTAATATTTTATCCTTATGAACAAGAGTATACTAATTGTTTCTACCATGGTGTACAGAATTTTTATCAAATTGACATGGTCTACCAAGTAATAAGGAACATGCTTGCATAGGTACCACATCACAATCAACATAATCAGCATATGTAGAGATACTAAAATGCACACGAATAGTACGTGTTACCTTAACCTTGCCGCTGTTGTTGAACCATTGGATGTAGTAAGGATGTGGATGTGGTCTTATGGTGAGAGATAGCTTCTCCACCATCTCCATGCTAGCCAAGTTGTTGCAACTCCCTCCATCTATGATCACGCGAACAGAACGTTCCTTCACAACTCCCTTTGTATGGAACAAATTATGCCTCTGATTTTGCTCAGCTTGTGTAACCTCCACACTCAAAACACGTTGAGCAACTAAACATTCATACCTGTCAGCATCTTCAGGAGCCATGTATTGCGTCTCATGATCAGAATCGTCTCCACCGTGTTCTTCACGTGTAATAAGAGCCAAAGTCTCCTCATCATAGTCACTAGCGGACTCATATCCACCATCCTCAGTAGCAATCATCACACGCTGAGATTTGCATTCTCAAGCAAAATGTCCTCTTCCCTTACAACGACGACAAATAATATCACTGGTGTGCCCTGTTGATGCCATGGAAGAAGAAGAACTCTGTGCAGGCCCAATAGGTGTGCTCTTGGCTGATAATGGTGGTTGTGCCTGCTTCCTTGTATCACGGCTGGAGGTAACAGCTGATGGAGGTGTCGGTACAGTAGAATGTGTGGAATTAGAGGATACACGCGATGTCCATGATGAAGGTCGACCTGCAAAAAAGTTAGTCCGCGCCAATGCCTGTCGATCCTGCACTTCACGTTCAGCTTTACAAGCAAAATGGAATAAACGAGTGATATTATTATAATCCTTATACTCTAGAACGGTCTGAATCTCTCTATTTAACCCACCCATAAAACGTGCAAGCATAGCTTCATTCTCCTCAACTATACCACATCTAATCAGGCCAGTTTGTAATTGCTGATAATATTCTTCTACAGAATTTTTTCCTTGTTTTAAGCGCTGCAATTTTTGAAGTAATTCACGTTGATAATATGGTGGAACCCAACGAGTACGCATAGCAGTTTTCAAAGCAGCCCAAGTAGTTGGAATAGGATATAATCTACAATGTTCAGACCACCAAACACATGCAAAACTAGTGAAAGCACAAACAGCCGCAGGAACACGTCTCTCCTCGGGATAGTTTAAACATGTAAAACGTTGTTCAGTTTCTAACTCCCAAGTAAGATATATATCAGGAACATATCTACCCTCAAATGGTGGAATATTCAATTTCAGTTTAGGAAGATGGTCATGTACCTCAGGTGGTGGTGCAGCCCTACCATTGCGATGATATGCATGAGGACGACCTGGTGGTGGTGGTGCTGGTTGTTGCACGTAGTTCTGATTTTGGTCAACCTCATCCTCGTAATGGTCCTCCACCTCTGAAGTAGCAACAGGGGCTACGGAAACATCAACAGCGACACCAGAAGCTTGACCAGGCTCAAGGGGAACGCGATGTGCTCATCCCACTTGATTTGGAAGGCGTGTTGTTGTTGTTGTTGTTGTTGTAGAGGTGGGACAGCTGCAGCAGCCGATGGTGGGGGAAAACGCGAAAGCAAATCAGCAAACTTGTTATCGAGCTTTGTTTCAAACATCTTCTCCATGCCATCTATCTTCTCCATGGCCTCATCAAATCTGTTTAGCACATCTTGCACCTGTTCACTCTTCATTTGCTGAAACTTATCATGAAGCTCCTTGTTCGTCAAGTTCTCCCAGTCAGTCTCGTCGGCTTGCGATCCTGGCATGGTTAGCAGCAATAGAAACACACAAGAATATGATCCTATAGACTACTAGAAAATGGTGGTGGTGGGGCGTCACAAATCAGTCAAGCAAATCTCAAATTCTTACCAGTTCTTACCCGGCAGCAGGTGGTGATCGGCAACCGTGGTAGTCAAAACTCTCAAAGGTTGGATAAAGCGATTACCAGGGAGAGTCAAAACGCACGACGTAGACGTATGCGGAACTGGGAACGCTTATAAGATGGTAGGAAAAAGGGTCAGCAATAATCAATTCAGAGATGCAAAGTTGAATAAACGCTCAACGACGATACTGTGCTGGTCCTAGGCTAGACCGTACTAGAGACGCGAGCCTAGAACACCAACAAAATCACGGCGCTACACGAAATCAAGGGGAAAGCACACTCTGAAAAAAAATCGTCTTTTTTTTGCGCTCTTTTTTTTTCGCTCCTTTTTTTTTTGCCGAAAATCACTATAATGGCGAAAGTCTCAAAACACTTCCCAAGTCAAACTAAGATGATAGGCACGAAATTTTTTTGACAATTTCTTTTTCCGGAAACAGGGCAGCGACGACGAAAAGTGCGGTAAAAATACAGTATGGTGGCACGTGTCTCAAAAGACTCGGAAAAGCCTAAAAATAGGATAGGGAAAAAATATTTTCACCTGCGGAAATTTTGGCCTAAAATTGCCCGGGGGTCTCCAAACTTTTTTTTCGAGACCTGCGCAGGCAAGGAAACACAAATCCGAAACCTAGATGGATCTCGAGAACAAACCTAATATGAAAAGAACTCGGATTGGTGGTGGATATATGGTGGTAGGATATGGCAGCGGTGGTAGGTTATGGCAGCGGTGGTAGGTTATGGCAGCGGTGGTGGTATGTTGTGGCGGTGGTGGGATATGGCAGCGGTGGTGGTATGGCAGCGGCGATGAATTCGGTGCGGCAGCGGCGTGACAAACTGTGAACAGAACTCGAAACTCTAAAGAACTAGACGCTAAGACCAGCAACTTGACACGACGATGCAACAGCAAATTCAACAAAGCAAATACAGAAAAGATTATGCAAAGGCTCAGATTGGTTCGGATGGGATGAACTAACCCGATTTTTTTGGCTTTTTTGTGGACTATAGGTATGAAGAACAGACCCGATCTAAACTATGAAAAACTGTAAAATCTCACCGAGCAACCTGGAAATCTGATACCACTTGATAGAGGCAAAGGTGTCCCGTCTTTCGATGAGATGGTGGCTATCGTTTGGATGAAGTCGACTTTGACGATCCGACTACGAACGTGCGTGGACGTCGCGCCTTAGCAAACGCTAAACCAACTCCGAGAGGTTATCGACAACACTGGAGCACGGTCAACCTGACCACGAAGGTCTGTTTCCTGTAGGCAAACGAAGAACAAGCAAGAAACTAAGATTGCAATCTGGATATTGCGAATATAAGAGGAAAGCTTTATTGATCAAGGTGGGGTTCTGTGACGCCTTTGTCTGGTCGTTGAACACAAACGAAGTACGCGAAGTTGTAGCTATGGCGAACTTTTAATCTAAACAAAAACCAAAGTCTAAACGATGCCCTAAGGGTTGTATATATGGCGGAAAGAGGGGGAATTTCGTGGCCCTTGGTGGAGGGGTCCGAAACCAACCCTAACTCTTGTTTCCCCACACATACGGACTCTAAAAACAACCTATACTCAAGTATTTCGAAATTACATGGGCCTGGCCCAATAATAAGGTGATGCAGCACCTATAATAGCCTCTAGACGAAATTTATGAAGTGGCATCTTGTATATTTCGTCCAAGGCTTCTCCCACTCATTATGGTGGCTTCAAAGTCCTGAAATCATCAATTGTAATTCCATTCTTGTTCCCCTTGCGCATGCCATCATCTCCATGCTTGATCTTGCTCCAATGTTCATCCTTCTTGTCCAAGCTAGGCCCTTCATTTGTAAGCAAGACAAATGTACCCAATTTAGGCAGCATCATATTCTCATGAACATTAGATTCATTACCAAGAAACGAAAGTACCTGGTAATTTAATTGGCGTGCGCGAGCTCTAGTAATTGGTCCTGTATATGTGTTAGTTGGAGTTGTGGGTGTAACCTTGTTAGTGATGTCCTCATCATGAACCAATTGCTTCGCTAACACTGGGATAGTGCATGATTTATACTTTGTGTTAAGAATATGCAGCATGACAAGGCTATATGATTTTGTAGGGATAGCGTTCTTTAGCATTGATATTTTGAAAGACATGGTTGTTTATTGGTATGCCTTATTATTATTGTTTTTATGTCAAGTTATAGACTATTGCTTCCAGTCATTCAGATCTTAATATTCATGCCACAAAAGATAGATTACACGATGAACTTGTTAGGTAGCATTCCACATCAAAATTTTGTTCTTATCATTTATCTACTCGAGGACGAGCAGGAATTAAGCTTGGGGATGTTTGATACATCTTCAACGTATCTATAATTTTTTGTTCCATATTATTATAGTATCAATCTTGGATGTTTCATATGCAATTATATGCCATTATATATCAGTTTTTTGGGACTACCTATTAACCTAGTGCCAAGTGTCAGTTGTCATTTTTGGCCTGTTTTTGGTTTTCCATGAAATCAATACCAAACAAAGTCTAAATGCCACGAAAATTTTTGACGGGGTTTTTCTAGACATAAGAGACACTAGAAGCTTTGGGAGGAAGTCAGAAGGCAAAGGGGTGCCCATGAGCCACCAGGGCTCGCCCTGGTGCCTTGTGGGCCCTGAAAGTGTTGTATATCGACTAGAGGGGGGTGAATAGGCGATTTTTATGAAAGTATTCAAAACATGGAAGTTTCGAAGACAAACTATAGAACCAATCCTATTTGTTTGCAGCGGAAGGTAGACTACGCTAGACAAGCCATAGTCAAGTATTCAATGAAGAGAAAGCATGAAGACTAATAGCAGCTAGGCAGTATGGATCAGGATGGAAGATTGTATGAAGCCAATTAGAACAAGTAGTCACACAGTGAAGTCAAACAGATATGGCAAGCAGGCAATGACTTCACAAAGAAAGACAGTAAGTAAAGAGAAGGAAAGGATAGAACCAGTAGCTCGGGGAAGACAGTGATTTGATAGACCAGTTCCAGTTGCTGTGACAATTGTACGTCCGGTTAGGGAGGCTGAGATTTAACTTAGAAGACCGCGTCTTCACCTTATTCCCCTTGAGCTAAGGACACCTAGTCCTCGCCCAATCACTCTGGTAAGTCTTCAAGGTAGACTTCCAAACCTTCACAGACTTCGTTCACCGGCGATCCACAATGACTATTGGATGCTCAAAACGCGACGCCTAACCGGCTGGAGGAAACACAGTCCTCAAGTGTAACAAGTCTTCAAGTCACACAGACAGAAAGACTTCAGTGATGCCTAACACTCTTTGGCTCTAGGTGTTTGGGCTTTGTCCTCACAAGGATCTCTCTCTCAAATGCTTCGGAGTGGGTTGCTCTCAAACGACAAAAGCCGTGTAATAACTCTGAGCATCCACCAATTTATGGTGTAGGGGGTGGGCTATTTATAGCCACTGGGCAACCCGACCAGATTTGTCCGAAGTGACCTTGGGTCACTAAGGAACTGACACGTGTTCCAACGGTCAGATTTCAAACACACATGGCAACTTTACTTGGGCTACAAGTAAAGCTGACTCATCCAGCTCTGGATAAGGTCTGCTATCATTGTCTTCGCTCGAAGACATAGGATTTGGTTGAGCATCACTTCAGTCACTCTGACTTTGTTCACTTGGACCCCACTTAACAGTACGGTGGTTCCTATGACTCAACAAAGAAGAAAAGGAAACAACGAAACATATAAGTCTTCGTGCTCCATATTCTTCACACAATGTCTTCTCTTATCACAGTATTCAATATGATTATCTTCATATGCCACCATTGTCGTCAATGTCTTCATACATTTTTAGGGGTCATCTCCGGTAGGTAAACCGAATCAATGAGGGACTACTACATGTGTTATCCTGCAATTCTCACAAACACATTAGTCCCTCAACCAGGTTTGTCGTCAATACTCCAAAACCAATTAGGGGTGGCACTAGGTTCACTTACAATCTCCCCCTTTTTGGTGATTAATGACAAACTGGTTGAAGTTTTCAATGGGGATAAAAGTATGTGAAATTGTAAAGGATAAAGGTATTGTCGTCATAAGTAGCAAAAGGCTCCCCCTGAAGATGTGCATATAATTGATTTGCTTTTGAATGCAAATGCACATGACAGGTTGTACTTGTGGAGATCCTCTTCAACTTATGAAGACAATTCATCATGCACAATTTATATGTCGAATACAATGATATGCATAATGAGAAATGGACGTCTGCAAAATGAGTAAGTGTGGAATATATCGTAGAACATGCGGAATTTATCATTGCATTACAGAGTACCAGAAAACGTAGCAGACGACCATCAAGTTTAAGTGTTACAACTCAAAAAACCAAATGTAGCAAAAGCAAGAGTTGTAAACACTAGGCAAAATATAAAGCACCCGCCCATATGGACCCGCTTGAAGACTATCAACTCATATGCTTCTCCCCCTTTTGTTAGTAAGGACCAAAAAGGTTTGAAGACATAGAGCCTCTACTCGTTCCCAGTTGGAGCAGGATAAGATGCAGGGTCGGCGTTGGTGTTTGGAGGTGCAGAAGTAGTTGGTGCAGTGTCGACACGCGCTGAAGGAGGAGGTGGTGAGGTAGCATCATCTTGATCATCTATCACTCTGGCATCAACCGTTGCAGCGGAGGAGGAATAGTCAGAGTCTTCAAGAGACGGAGTTCGACGCAAAACAGCATTCCTTGGGGGAGTGTGGTCAAACTTGAATCTTTCTGTGAAGCCATCGTCTTGAAGATCTGCTTCAGCAATCAGCAAAGTCAAACTCTTCCCTGACCTCCGACAGGTTTCATGAGCAACAAAGGCATTCTTGGTGGCAAGGTTACGAATGCGACTTACGTCCACCAAGAGGCTTTGCATCTGATGCTTCAGCCAGTAGTGATGCTTATCCTATTTCTGATGTAAGGCAACGAGAAGCTCTCGGTCATTGAGAACACAAGATCGCTTCCGAGGCCTTTGGACAATGGTGCTCTCAGTAGCTTCAGTCTCTGCATGGCGAGGTAGGCGAGTACGGCATGAGGAACTTGCACACTCTCGCAAAGAAGAAGCACGTCATAGGCATTGAGGGCGTCAAGTTCAAGAAAGATCATTTGTGTGGTGCATGCGAAGCTGGGAAGATGACTAGGGCCAAGCATTCCTCGAAGACAATCATGACGACATCCAAACCCTTCGAGCTGCTTCACATGGACTTATTTGGCCCTACTCACTACTCCACATTCACTACTACAGCTTGTCTCTATGGCTTCGTCATTGTTGATGATTATTCAAGATACACATGGGTGCATATAATTCTCTACAAGACTGAAGTGCAAGATGTCTTCAGAAGCTTCGCCAACCATGCCATGAACAACTATGGCGTCAAGATCAAGCATATCAGAAGTGACAATGGAACTGAGTTCAAGAATACCGGCCTTGATCTTTATCTGGATACAATGGGAATCACTCATGAGTTCTCAGCTCCGTACACACCTCAGTAGAATGGCATCGTAGAGCGCAAGAACAGAACCCTAATTGAGATGGCTCGAACGATGCTCGATGAATACAAGACACCAAGAAAGTTCTGGCCCGAAGCTATTGATACTGCATGCCATATCATCAACGGTGTTTATCTTTACAAGCTTCTGAAGAAAACGTCCTATGAACTCCTTACTGGCAAGAAGCCAAATGTCAGTTACTTCAAGGTATTTGGAGCTAGGTGCTGGATCAAGGATCCACATCACAAGTCAAAATTTGCACCAAAAGCACATGAAGGTTTCATGCTCGGCTATGGAAAGGACTCACACTCCTACAGAGTCTTCAAATTCTTTCTCTATAAAGTAGTTGAAACTGTGGATGTGCGGTTTGATAAAACAAATGGCTCACAAAGAAAGTTCCTGCCAAATGTGCTGGATGAAGCTTCACCTAGTGAATCTATCAAGCTAATGGGAACAGGTGAAATCATGCCTTCTGAAGCATAGCTTGACGAGGAACTCATCATTTCTGCTCCCAAACAACCTGAAGACAATGCTCAGCCTGAAGACAATCCTCCTGATGATGACAATGAACAGCAAGAGCAAAATCTTCGTCCAGCTCATCCTCGTGTTGCAAATGAAGTACAAGTTGAGAAGATAATTGACAACATAAATGCACCTGGTCCACTCACTCGTTCAAGAGCAACACAGCTAGCAAATTTCTGTGGGCACTATGCATTTGTCTCAATATCTGAACCCAAGAAAGTTGATGAAGCCTTTATGGAACCTGAATGGATTCAAGCAATGCAAGAAGAGCTTCAACAGTTTGAGCTGAACAACATATGGGAACTTGTCAAGTGTCTTGACCCCCGCAAGCACAACATAATAGGCACAAAATGGATATATCGCAACAAGCAAGATGAGCATGGTCAAGTTGTCAGAAACCAAGCTCGTCTCATTGCTCAAGGATACACTCAAGTTGAAGGGATTGACTTCGATGAAACGTTTGCTCGTGTGGCTAGGCTTGAAGCAATTCGCATACTGCTAGCCTATGCAAACCATCACAACATCCTTCTGTATCAAATGGATGTGAAGAGTGCTTTTCTAAATGGCAAGATTGAAGAAGAAGTGTATGTTGCACAACCACCTGGCTTTGAAGATCCAAAACGTCCTGATATGGTATACAAGCTCAACAAGGCACTGTATGGCCTCAAACAAGCCCCTCGTGCTTGGTATGACACACTCAAAGACTTCCTGAAGAGCAAATGCTTCAAACCTGGTTCCCTGGATCCCACACTCTTCACGAAGACATGTGATGGTGAACTGTTTGTTTGCCAAATCTATGTGGACGACATTATCTTCGGCTGCACTGACAAAAGATACAGTGATGAGTTCGGTCACATGATGCAAGAGCAATATCAGATGTCAATGATGGGTGAGCTGAAGTTCTTCCTTGGTCTTCAAATTCATCAGCAAAGCAACGGCATCTTCATATCTCAAGAGAAATACCTCAAAGATTGCCTGAAGAAGTTTGGTATGCAAGACTGCAAAGGATACACGACGCCTATGCCAAGTAAAAGTCATTTGAGTCCCGATGCCAATGGTAAAGAGTTCGATCAAAAGGTATACCGCTCCATGATTGGTTATGTACTTTATTTATGTGCATCTAGGCCAGATATTATGCTTAGTGTTTGCATGTGTGCTCGATTCCAAGCGGCACCAAAGGAATCGCATCACTTAGCTATGAAGCGAATTCTTCGATATTTGGCTTACACCCCAACACTAGGATTATGGTATCCAAAGGGCTCAGAGTTTTATCTAGTTGGATTCTCAGATGTTGATTATGCTGGTGACAAAGTTGATCGCAAGTCTACATCAGGCACATGTCACTTTTTGGGACGATCACTTGTCTGTTGGTCTTCAAAGAAGCAGAACTGTGTATCACTCTCCACTGCTGAATCTGAATACATTGCTGCTGGATCTTGATGCGCTCAGCTTCTCTGGATGAAGCAAACTCTCAAGGACTATGGTGTCCATATGAAGCATGTGCCACTCTATTGCGACAATGAAAGCGCCATCAAGATTGCCAACAACCCAGTTCAGCACTCGAAGACAAAGCACATTGAAATTCGTCATCACTTTCTCAGACATCATGTCATGAAGGAAGATATTGATATCATACACGTCAACACTGAAGAGCAGCTGGCAGATATCTTCACAAAGCCCTTGGATGAGAAAAGGTTT
This sequence comes from Secale cereale, assembly GCA_902687465.1. Lineage (NCBI taxonomy): Eukaryota > Viridiplantae > Streptophyta > Magnoliopsida > Poales > Poaceae > Secale > Secale cereale. The sequence continues at coordinate 258,426,521 of LR738709.1, read as the reverse complement.
TGCAAGTTGCGGTGTGAGCTAAATATCTTAGAATCCTCAAACGTCCTGTAATCAGGCACACATCCTAACACTTATGCAGGTTGATGAGTTAGATGTGCAACACACGAAGTAGAGTATGTCTTCAATCAATGAAGACTTACATTCTAAGTGTGAACACATTAACGCGGAATTTGACTTCGGAGCGCCACGATAATTGTGCGTCGTGTCTGGGTCTAATACTTCCTATACGGTGGGTAACGCCACCACCAAATCTTTGGTTGAAGTGTTTCTCTTGGCATTACATTTGCAAAGTCTTCGCATTTGGTTTATCTTCATATAGGGTATATATAGACTTGTGTTCTGTCCTCTACATCATTCACTTATAGCTATGTCTTCTTATTTGAATCTTTTTAACTAAGTGAATGTGATCGCACCCTAACCTCTCTATGTTTTCTCACCTCAAACTATATCTATCCAAATCATATGCATTCTGTTGGAACCGTCGAATGTCTTCTCTGCGTCCTTGTCAGCAGAAGATACAGAGACAAACTTTAAGTCTGTTTTTAATGCTCAATCCTTTATGCCTTAAACCCGGAGAAGCCAGAACGACCACCCCGACAGTCGAGGCGTGCGTGGGATCGTGGGACAACTCCCAATGTGTTACATGTCCGCCACGTGTCCCTTAGATGTGATCCGCCAGGGGCACCTGCATAATTGCGTTGTGCCGTCTCCCATCCTTATAAATGCACGTCCCATCACGGTCAAAAACGCTTCTACCACCTCTCCACCTCGACCAACCCTAGCGCCTCCGCTAGCTCTCGACGACGCCGGCGACGAAGCGCTTTGCTGTCGCAACCTCGTCGACGCCGTCTTCACGCCGGTCGCAGACATCGTCTTCTCCGCCGCCGCCGTAGGTGTCCTCCGTCGCCAAGTTAGGGCACGGAAGATTGAACTGCTCAGCATCCACTTCTTCTCCGTCTAGCAGTTCATCGTGTGGTAAATTAAAACACTCTTTTTACCATCTTCTTGATCCAATAGATTCATCTTTTTCACAATAAGAAGTTTATGTCTCCACATATTGGATCTATCCTATCTGCATCTCATATTTTGCCTAGTACATTCACATATGCTTCACACACAGTTAGATTCCTCACTTGTACCTATTCTTGGATTCTTACAAATCTGGAACCAACTCTCAACATAAAAGTGAATGTCTTTGCGCTTTGAGGTCAATGTCTTCAAAACTGATTTATCTTCAAAATCTTCTGAGAATGCATATGACCTCTTCCCCTTCCCTCGCATCTCTAATGCTGTCACAGGTACATGTCCGTGGGAGAATCCCTTGGTTCTCATAGTCTGCATTCATTTGCTGAATTCTTACAGCGTCACATTCATTCTCCCGAAGCCAGTTCCTGTCTGACCAGCAGACGGAAGCCTTTGACTGCATTGAAGCCTTTTAGTTTGAAGCCATTCAGTTTGAACCCAATGGCAACTGAGAAATCTGTTAGGAAGGGTGGCAGACAACGCTGTGGCAACACCTCCAAAGATTTGCCTCCTGGCCTCATTGAGATGTACAAGACTGATCCAAAGGAGGACTATAATCAGAGGAAGACTCGAATCCAATGGATTCGAAGATATTGGGCAAAACAGTGGTTCAAGTACAGGTTTGTGACTCAGGAGTATGCTGAGAAGAATGCCATCAAGAGACCCTGGGGAGACATTCTATACAAGAATCTTCCACCCAGGACCCAAGCTGAAGCCATTGCTCAAGGCTTCTATCCTTGCATGGTACGAGGGCCACAACCAGCAGATGCCGACCCATCATCACTGCTATGGTGTCGCGGCGACAATCTGTTCAAGCGCAATCTTCAGTATGCCAAGAACTCGGCCAAGGAAAACAAGAAGACTTGGGGATTGGACTTCAATCATGGCCCATCTGCGCCCCGTGCCGATGGCACGCACGAAGCTGCACCTAACCTTGTTGGGCCCTTCTACAACTTAGAAGGTCTCATCAGTCATATAAGGGTTCAAGGGGCGGATGTGGATCAACCTGCAGACGAAGCTGATTATGATGAAGCGCCTGCATCTCCGAAGCCAAAGAAGAAGAAGAAATCAAAGGCTTCGAAGACCACTCCACTAACAGCTTCAAGAGTGAAGCCTTTGGCCACTGCTCCACCTGCACCAAGTGTGCAATCTGAAGAGCACTCTCGCATATCCAAGAGCAAGCAGCTAAGGAAGAAGCCCATGCACAACCCCAGTCCAGCTCTAACTCCTGATGCTGTTCTGAAGAACGCGAATAAAGCTATTGATCTATCAAGTGATGAAGATCTAGCTGATGACGCTCTTGAGCAATTGCTCAAAAGCAAGCAAGATGCAGAAATCTTCAATGATTTGCCCCTCTTTGACGTGGAAGTATTGAACAACTTCATTGATGAGTGGTTTGACACCCCCAACCTCAGCTTTGACGATCTGCAACTTCCAGTTGGCCTAAGTGTATCCTTCAATGGCGCCAATGCTTCTGAGCTAGCTCTTGCTCAGAGAATCGTTGAGCTAAAGCAAAAGATTGACTATGAAAAGGCTCAGTTCAAGAAGCACATGGCCAAGCTTAGTGTCGAAGATATCCAGAATTTCAAAGTGATGATGCATGAGCTCAAGGAAGCCTTTCACAAGAGGCGTGAAGAAGCTAAGGGTTCTTGTGAGCGCATAAAGGCCTTGGCTGCCAAGTGTGTTCAAGCTTATAATGAAGCTAAGAAGCGCAAGGCCCTTGGGCGTCCTGGCATCGGCCCCAGGATGGCTGCCAAGAAGAAGAAGAAGCCAACAGTGACCCAAGCTTAAGAATCAACGCGGGAAGAACCTAGCATTGTCTTCCCTGCCAGCATGACAGGCACGAAGCCTAAGGTCACCACAGTCGCTTCAAAGCTTAAGAAGACAAAGGTGGCTGAAGCTGAAGCCCGCAAGCGCAAGAACACCACTGATGAAGCTGCTCCCACCAAGAAGCGCAAAATCAAGAAGGTCCGGGCTGCTCCCATAGAGCCCCTTGTCGTCGAGCCAATCTCTGTTGCTCGTCCTGCATCTGCACACCAAGAACGTTGTCTGACTGTGCATGAGCCTGCTCCCACAGAGGCTACTGAAGACATTCCAGCTGTTGACCCCACCGCAGCTGAAGACATTGGTCACCATGATAATATTGAAGATGATGAAGTCCTTCCTCAGATCGAGTATAATGTGGTATCATCGCATGTTCTCAAGAACAGCGAATGCATCAACATTGGTCGTCCATTGACGCCAATGCTCAGGATGACTCATGGGCTGATCACCCACAAGACACACCAGTAGCTCCCCCTACTTAAGTCACCAGTTCGGTGCTTGAAGATGAAGACTTTGAGGCCCACCCAACTCCATCTCCACAAGCGTCGCCAGCATTCCACAGGCTTCGCAAAGGACCAAGGCCTCAAGTCATTCCTCCAAGTGTTCCAGAAAGAGAAGGGCGCCAATCTGTTCATGAAGCCTCTCCTACTGTGAACCTCCCAGAGTCTGAAGCCAACGCGGCTGAAGATATTCCAGCTGCATCAGCCGAAGAAGAACAACCAAAAGAAGAAGAAGCACATGCTGCCACACACCCTGATCTCGAGGAGAACGTGTCCGACCCTCCAGGTCCTGAAGTGGAGGTTACAAATTCTGAGGCTACCACCACCACCACTGAAGCCAATGACGTTGTCATGGCTGAAGCTAATGTGGCACCTGAAGTCAATGTGGTGCCTGAAGTGATGGCGCCTGAATCCAGTGCTGCACCTGACGCCACTCAGCAGCCCGAAGCCAATGCCACTGCTCCTGTTCCGCCTCCAAGGCCACACACCATCGAGCAAGCATACGACAAAGATGACCAGCTCATCTCTGTCAAATGGCCAATTCTGGTTCCTCCGCCTGCTGCTGGTCCGTCTGCTGCTGGTCCCCAATTTGACTACCATGTCGAGCATAGGTCTCAGGTTCAGAAGCCCAAGCCAAGACTGCCAAGGTTCCCAGGTACTACCACATCGTCAGGGTCCTTCAATGCTAATGTCTTCACTTCGCACAACACTTTCTTTGATAGTGCCAAGAACCCCTACTCCAAACCAAGGATTTCATCAGATAGGTTCTGGAGCCATCAACAGCGCAGTTATTATTCACAAGTACTCTATGATCAAGGGCGCATTTCCCCTCATATGCGTCTTGATACTGAAGCCATTACTGGATTGCCCTGTCTTGAGGAAGCTCTTGATTGCTTCCGTGATGCTGGCCTGCTAAGCTTTGTAACTGATAAAGAGCACTGGAATGAAGAGCTGCTTCTGCAATTCTATGCAACCCTCCACATTCGCGGCTACAGCAGGGATCCAAAGACATGGGTCCTTGAGTAGATGACAGGCAATGTCCATCATGAAGCCAAAGCCTTTGACCTCATTGAGCTAACTGGCCTGCCCACTCCAGGAGAACTGTATGAACCTGGCTGTCAACTTTCTTGAACTTGACGCCCTCGATGCCTATGACGTGCTTCTTCTTCGCGAGAGTGTGCAAGTTCCTCATGCCGGCATGTCCTAGCCTCATATACCAGAGCCAGCACTTTGAAGCTTTTGCAAGAAGACATACGGCCATCTGCGGTCCTGCTGAGAAATCTACCATATACAGATCACCTTTTCGATATCCTTCAAAGACTAGAGACTTGTCAGATTCCATTAGTACAAGGCAACGATATTTTCCAAATATCACAATCATGTTTAAGTCACAAAGCATTGAGACAGACATTAAGTGGAAACCAAGGGATTCAACCAGCATGACTTTATCCATGTGTTGATCCCTTGAGATTGCAACTCTACCTAGACCCAATTCCTTGCTTTTACCAGTGTCAGCAAATGTGATGTGACTCTTGTCAGATGGACGTAAGGTTGAGTCCATAAGAAGACTTCGGTATCCAGTCATATGATTCGTGCATCCGCTGTCCATAATCCATTCTGAAGTCTTTGGTGTCATACCCTACGATGCAGTTAGGGGATAGGCTTCACCAATAGTCAATGTGAAGCATAAACATTTGACGTACAAGCGGATTCTGAAAGCTTAGATCCAAGTTAGGACTGATAGGATGATTGGCAAGCGATTCAGGAACAAAATACATAGTAAGACCATTTGGGCATTTGATCTTGCGCCCTAAAAGTTGTTTTAGGTCCCCAGCAATAGCATCTGACACCTTAGATTTTCGGCTGGAGACCTTTCCCTGCAAGAGAAAGTTAATTATTCTTAATCACCCGCATTTTCACGGGTGGCTTAGAAGCAATGAGTCTAAGAGCAGCATCTGAAAATTTTGGCTTTGGAGCCCTAGCAAATAGTCTTGCAGTAGGAGAATAATACTCATAAGAATAAGCAGAAAAGTTCTTTGTTTTGTGAATATAGCGGTTTGAGGAAACACGCTCATATGCATGGGTCTGAGTATAATTTCCCTGCAAAACATTGGCGTTAGGGTGACTCGGGTGAGTCCTCTGTCTGTATGAAGCATTATGACCATATGAAGCCTTTGGTCTACGGTTTGTCTTCTTCCCAGGTGGTGTGATGATGACATTTACTGGAAGCTTCTCAAGACAGCCTTTGGGAACCCAGATCTTCTTCATAGGTGGCCCGTTCCTGCAGTTAGTACCAATATACCTGGCAAACACTTCACCATTGTGATTCGTAAACAGTTTATAGTTTGCATCAAAGGATTCATCAATGATAATAGGATTAGTGCAAGTGAAGCCAGATAAGGTAGACGGATCTACTGAAGGTAGACGGATACTGCTCAGGCTTCCAGTATGAACCATCAACATTCATTTTCCTCTCGAACCCTACACCCTCTTTCTTAGGGTTTTGGTTCAGTATCTGCTTTTTGAGGACATCACATAAAGTCTGATGCCCTTTGAGGCTTTTGTACATCCCTATTACAAGCAAAGTCTTCAGCCTAGCATTTTCATCAGCAATAGCAGTGGTATCCTCAGCAGAGGGGTTAGTTACCACATCAATAGTTGAAGATATTGCAACAGTGGCAGCAGTAGAACATTCAGCAACAGATGTAGCGTTATCACGCTCAATGCATTTTAGACATGGTGGTTCAAATCCTTCCTGGGCAGAGCTGATCTGTTGAGCGCGGAGTGACTGATTTTCTTTTTGAAGATCTTCATGAGCCGCTTTCAATTTCTCAAGTTCTCGCTTCCTTTGAAGATAATCATGGGAAAGCTTTTCATGAGTTGTTGAGAGCGTTTCATGAAGACTTTCTAGTTCCTCGTACTTAACATGGAGATTTTTTATGTCTTCAATTAAGGACTGAGAACGGGTCATTTCCGCGTCCAACAGGTCATCGCTTTTGTCTAACAGTTTTTGAATATGTTCCATAGCTTTCTGTTGTTCAATGGCAATTTTAGCAAGTGTTTTGTAACTAGGTTTGGTTCACAATCTGAGTCATCTTCACTGGATGTTTGAAAGTAAGCATTGCGTGATTTTACCTTGGCACCGCGTGCCATGAAGCAGTAGGTGGGAGCAGAGTCGTCGTTCTCATTATCATGAGTGTTGGTGACGGTGCCATTGTCTTCAATGTTGAAGATGGACTTGGTAACGAAGGCTGTGGCTAGAGCCAGACTTGCAGCACCAGAATCGGACTCCTCCTCAGACTCCACCTCCGCTTCTTCTGAAGCAGATTCCTCCTCTGAATCCATCTCCTTGCCAACAAACACACGAGCCTTGCCAGATGAATTATTCCTGTGTGATGAAGACTTTGATGAAGACTTGGAAGAAAACTTTGAGGATTTCTTCTTTTTCTTGTCATCAGAATCATATTCCTTGCTCTTCTTCTTCTTCTTCTTCTCATTGTCCCATTGAGGACACTCGGAGATGTAATGACCAGGTTTCTTGCACTTATGACATGTTCTCTTCTTGTAGTCATGGGTAGAAGCTTCATCATTTCTTGAGTTGGATCGTGAAGACTTTCTGAAGCCTTTCTTTCTGGTGAATTTCTGGAACTTCTTCACAAGCATGGCAAGCTCCTTTCCAATGTCTTCGGGATCATTAGAACTGCAGTCAGATTCTTCTTCAGATGAGGAAGCAACCTTTGCCTTCAAAGCGTGAGATCAGCCATAGTTGGGACCATAGATGTCACGTTTCCCAAATAGCTGGAACTCATGTGTGTTGAGCCTCTCAAGTATGTTAGACGGATCGAGAGTCTTGAAGTCAGGGCGTTCTTGAATCATCAGGGCAAGAATGTCAAATGAGTTGTCAAGTGATCTCAGGAGTGTCTTGACGATTTCATGCTTGGTGATCTCAGTGGCGCCAAGTGCCTGAAGCTCATTTGTGATGTCAGTGAGGCGATCGAATGTGTGCTAGACATTCTCATTGTCGTTTCTCTTGAAGCGATTGAAGATATTGCGAAGGACACTGATCCTTTGATCTATCTGGGTTGAGATACCTTCGTTGACCATAGAGAGCCAGTCCCAGACTTCCTTTGATGTTTCCAGAGCACTCACATGACCATACTGTCCTTTGGTCAGATGACCACAGATGATATTCTTGGCAGTGGAATCCGGTTGGACGAGCTTCTTGACATCAACAGGGGTGAGACCTTCACCAGTCTTGGGAACGGCGTTCTTGACGACAAACCAGATGTCCACGTCAATGGCTTCAAGATGCATGCGCATCTTCTTCTTCCAGTAGGGGTATTCAGTGCCATCGAAGACGGGGCACGCAGCGGAGACTTTGATTATCCCTGCAATCGACATAGCTAAAACTCCACGTGGTTAAACCGAATCACACAGAACAAGGGAGTACCTTGCTCTAATACCAATTGAAAGTGTTGTATATTAACTAGAGGGGGGTGAATAGGCGAATTTTATGAAAGTCTTCAAAACATGGAAGTTTCAAAGATAAACTATAGAACCAATCCTATTTGTATGTAGCGGAAGGTAGACTACACTAGACAAGCCATAGTCAAGTATTCAATGAAGTGAAAGCATGAAGACTAATAGAAGCTAGGCAGTATGGATCAGGATGGAAGATTGTATGAAGCCAATTAGAACAAGTAGACACACAGTGAAGTCTAACAGATATGGCAAGCAAGCGATGACTTCAAAAAGAAAGACAGTAAGTAAAGAGAAGGAAAGGATAGAACTAGTAGCTCGGGGAAGACAGTGATTTGTTAGACCAGTTCCAGTTGCTGTGACAACTGTACGTCTGGTTAGGGAGGCTGAGATTTAACTCAGAAGACCGCGTCTTCACCTTATTCCCCTTGAGCTAAGGACACCTAGTCCTCGCCCAATCACTCTGGTAAGTCTTCAAGGTAGACTTCCAAACCTTCACAGACTTCGTTCACCGGCGATCCACAATGACTCTTGGATGCTCAGAACGCGACGCCTAACCGGCTGGAGGAAACACAGTCCTCAAGTGTAACAAGTCTTCAGGTCACACAGACAGAAAGACTTCAGTGATGCCTAACACTCTTTGGCTCTGGGTGTTTGGGCTTTGTTCTCGCAAGGATCTCTCTCTCAAATGCTTCGGAGGTGGGTTGCTCTCAAACGACAAAAGCCGTGTAATAACTCTGAGTAGCCACCAATTTATGGTGTAGGGGGTGGGCTATTTATAGCCACTGGGTTATGGTGTAGGGGGTAGGCTATTTATAGCCACTGGGCAACCCGACCTGATTTGTCCGAAGTGACCCTGGGTCACTAAGGAACTGACACGTGTTCCAACGGTCAGATTTCAAACACACACGGCAACTTTACTTGGGCTACAAGTAAAGCTGACTCATCCAGCTCTGGATAAGGTTTGCTCTCATTGTCTTCGCTCGAAGACATAGGATTTGGTTGAGCATCACTTCAGTCACTCTGACTTTGTTCACTTGGACCCCACTTAAAAGTACGGTGGTTCCTATGACTCAACAAAGAAGAAAAGGAAACGACGAAACATCCAAGTCTTCGCGCTCCATAGTCTTCACACAATGTCTTCTCTTGTCATAGTCTTCCACCATTGTCGTCAATGTCTTCATACATTTTTAGGGGTCATCTCCGGTAGGTAAACCGAATCAATGAGGGACTACTACCTGTGTTATCCTGCAATTCTCACAAACACATTAGTCCCTCAACCAGGTTTGTCGCCAATACTCCAAAACCAACTAGGGGTGGCACTAGATGCACTTACAGGCCCCTTCCCTCCGTTTGGCCTAATTCTCTAAAATCGGGAAACCAACAGAGAGCCACCAAAAACACTTTTCCACTGCCGCAAGTTTATGTTCTTGCGAGATCCCATCTGGAGGCCTTTTTCGGCACTCTACCGGAGGGGGAATCAATCACGGAGGGCTTCTACATCAACCTTGTTGCCCTTCTAATGTTGTGTGAGTAGTTTACCACAGACCTATGGGTCCATAACTAGTAGCTAGATGGCTTCTTCTCTCTTTGATCTTTAATACAATGTTCTCCTTCATGTTCTTGGAGATCTATTCGATGTAATCCTTTTTGCAGTGTGTTTGTTGGCATTTGACGAATTGTGGGTTTATGATCAAATTATCTTTGAATATCATTTGAGTCTTCTCTTAACTCTTTTATGCATGATTTTTATAGCTCTGTATTTCTCTCTGATCTATCCATTTGGTTTGGCCAACTAGATTGATTTATCTTCCAATGGGAGAGGTGTTTTTTGATGGGTTCAATCTTGCGGTGCTCTATTTCCAGTGACAGAAGGGGACAAGGCACGTATTTGTATTGTTTCCTTTAAGGATAGAGCATTGGGTTTATTTTATTGCTTCAGTCTATATCATGTCATCTTGCTTCAGGCGCTACTCCATTCTTTAGGAACTTAATACTCTATATGCATGCTGAATAGCGGTCGATGTGTGGAGTAATAATAGTAGATGTAGACAAGAGTCGGTCTACTTGTCTCGGACGTGATGCCTATATACATGATCATTGCCTTGGATATCATATAATTATTCACTTTTCTATCAATTGCCCAAGCAGAAATTTGTGTACCCACTTTATGCTATGTTCAAGAGAGAATTTTCTAGTGCAAACTATGGCCCTGGGTGTATCTTTATAATATATTAAAATTCAAAAAATACGTTGCTACAATTTATTTACCTTTTATTTTATTTTGTGTTTTTCTTATCTATCTATCACTACGAGATTTGATCCTTGCAATTAACCGCCGAGGGATTGACAACCCCTTGTTTGCATTGGGTGCAAGTATTTATTATTTTATGCGTAGGTGTTGCTAACAAGGTGTTGAGTGGTTCTACTGGATTGATAACCTTGGTTCTTAACTAAGGTAAATACTTATCTCTGATGTACTGCATCATCCTCTCCTCTTCGGTGAAATCCCAACGCAGCTCACAAGTAGCACATGGTTGTTCACGGGTTGGATCTAGATACAGGGTTTGGTCTGGGGTGGACCCAGATACACTTCTTCGACTCTCGGGTTTCACTTGGTTATGCCTGAGCTCCTTACGGGTATAACTTGCAAAGATAGTACTCTGTAGATTTTTTATATTCCATGAGTTTGTAACAGGTTCCTCGTCATCGGTCTCCACACAAACGGATACAGGCCTAGTGACCAGAACCACTGGGTAAGGGCCTTCCTATTTCAGTGAGATCTTATTGGCACCATGTCGAGATGTTAGTCGGCGAAGGAAAATATTACTTACTTCGAGGTAATGAGGGCGGATCATGCGGCTATGATTGCAGCACAGTTCCTGCTGGTAGCGGGTTGCCTGCATAGCTTCCCGACAAAAGATCTCCTCGAGAAAGTTGATGTCCTCACGTCTCCTTTGTCCTTGGGTTTACTCATTGAAGGCTTTGACTCGGGGAGATCCATAGCTGAGCTCGAAGGGGATAACTGCGTCCGCCCCATAGACCATGGTGAAGGGAGTTTCGTCTGTGGCCATATTTGGTGTGGTGAGCATGGACCATAGGACCACGTGAACTTCTTCTATCCAACCCCTACCATAAGAATTTAGCTTGTCGAAAGTTCTGGTTCTTAGTCCCTAGCACTTCCACATTTTCTCTTTCGGCTTGTCTGTTACTGCGCGGGTGTCTGGTGTCGGGCTTTTCACGGTATGGGAGGAAAATTTGTTGGTGAACTAGGTGCCATTAACTATGATGATGCGATTGGAACACCAAAATGGCACACTAACTCTTTGAGTAACTTGACAGCTACTTGAGCGGTGATTTTCTAGATGGGCTCGACCTCGGGCCATTTGTGAATTTGTCGATGGCGGCAAATAGGTATTCATAGCCCTGATAGATTAGTGGAATGGCCCAAGGATATCGAGCTCTTAATCCACAAATGTCCATGAGAGGGGGGTCGCATCAACTGTTGACCTGGTTGACAGATGTTCTTCGCTCGGAATTTACATGCATAACAACTGCGCACGAGCTCAGTCGCATTTTGTAGGGTGGTTCGCCAGCAAAAACCTTGTGAGAAGGCTTTTCTTACTAATGCACGGGAGGCGATGTGGTGTCCGCATACCCCTCAATGGATTTCAGCGAGGAGCTTGTGGCCTTCCTTTCGCGATATTCACTTGAGCTTCATCCCATTTTCAGGCTTCTGATAGAGGTCCCCATCCAACAGAGCATACATTTTTGCTTGTCGGGCTAGTCTTTCTACTTCTTTGTCATCTGTCGGAAGGGTCTTGAGTTTTAGGTAGTCCAAGATCTCGGTTCTCCAGTCTGGCTTCTGGTCTTCGATGGCTTAGACTTACTCTTGTCAGAATTTTGAGGGCTATCGAGGTCCTACGGTGGTGGCGTCCTTAGGAGGGGCGCAGTGCGAGCATGAGGTTCCCCGGGAGCGGATGTTCTCGTGATGTGCAAGTTGGTTGGCACCGCCTTGGGGGGATTCTGTTAATCTCCCTTCCACTGAGCTAGTTTTAGGGATGGCTTAGTGAGTCTTTCGATGAGTACTCTAGGTGGTACCCGTTTCTTTTGGGCTATCAGTTTTGACAGTTCATCATCTACTTGGTTAGCGGAGCGCCGAATGTGCTCCATTTGCAGACCATCAAAATGGCGCTCCATCTTTCTCATACGTGTCCATATGCGGGCATTCATAGTCCTTCTTCACTTGAACAATTGCTCTTTCCATTGTGTCGAGTGTAACAATTGTCTCACCATACCCTATGCACATTATGCTTGGATTTTCTCCCATGACCCATGTGTTTAGACACATCATATTATTTGATGTTGTGAATGTTTCTTATGCATACCACGAACCTTTTATTGATCACTTTTTGCATGCTTGCAATGTAATTGAAGTATATTCTTTTGCACTTTACACTACTGCACATTCTTAGACTTTTGGACCTTCTCGCCATGTTGTCAAGTACTTTATCATTGATTTCTCCCGCTTGCACGGTTGCCCTCCTAGAATGATATTCCTTCTTCGCCATGACTATGATGCATTTGGTTGTGCTCAAGTCATGCGCTCACATGACAAGCCACAATACTTTATCACACCTTGTGATATGCATGATGATGACACTTGTTAGATGAATCACCACTTGAATGTTTGGTTTTGCCCTAATACTATCCACATTTGTTTTTCTGGGTGTGCATTGCATTTGGTCCTTTTGAAGGAATCACAAGACGGCGCGACATTGGAGAGAGGCCATTTTGAGCAAGAAGACGGTGAATGCATGGTAAGCGTCCATTTCTACACAATGATGCACCTCTTTCCCACAGTGAAGAGGATTTCGACTGGAGGTCGGATCTTTTTCAAGGGGTAAGCGATGATGTGGAGCATCCTATGAACATCACCATGTCAAGTGTCCCTTTATCAAGTGACACATGTGACATCTACTTCCAACATACAAAGGTGATGTGGAGCATCCTTTGGTCATCCCCATGGACTTTCCTACGTTTCCTAAAACACCAAGTGGACCGATGACATGAGCCCATGCAAGAGCTCTCGAGACCGAGGTGACATCTCTCCTTAACGAACTTCCATATGCATCATGTGAGACATGGCTACTACCCCAAACGGAAATACTATGTGTACTCGGGTGCCAAGAAGACCCTCTCGGTGATGCTTGTGGAGATGGACAAGACCCCGAGCTAACGGAAGAAGACAAACATCGAGAGGAACCGAAGAAGTCTCCAGGCCCCGGAAATCCGGCCCAAGCCCAGGACATCTGGCCCCTGGAGCAACAGAAGCAGCCAAGCCCCCTTAGCCAAAGCTACAGCGGCCGGACATCCCGCCAGGCCCAAGACATCCGGCTCGATGCCAGGTCCCGGACATCCGGCCCCAGCCCGAAAATTCGGCGGTCAACATAGAACGTACCAGTAACTTCACCCCGCCAGTCCGGACATCTAGCCCCCAAGCCCGGACATCCAGCACTCCGTGAAGGCCCGGACATCCGGCCAACGCCTGGACGTCCGGCTCCGCCTGTCTGTACACATTGAAAGGGCCATGGCCCATGTACTCCTTCGCCCCTCTAGACTATAAATAGACCTCTCCCTCATCCTAGCTAGGGTTAGCATTGTGATAGCTCATTTGTGAGATAGAGCTTTGCTCATCCTCTTGGTTCTTCTCGTTCGAGAGACCGCGGCCTCTATGGAGAAGATCCCCCAAGTGGATTCAAGACCTCCTCATAGAGAAGAACTCGTTACCGTGTATCGCCCTTTGTTGACCTTGGATCTTGTATCACTCTTTGTGTTCCCGGATCTAGCATATGTGTGACCATCTCTTGTTGATTTGAGTGTTTTCCTCTCGTTTCCCTCGCATTTTCCCCTTGTGTTCTTCGTGTTCATCCTCGGGGATCCCTCCAATCGTGAAAGATCGGCCTAGATCGGGTTAGCCCCGCATCATATGGTATCATGAGCCTAGGTTTCTCATGAATTTGGAGCCCCTACCCCCGTTTTCTAGCTTGATTTTGTTGTTTCGTCCTAATTTCGAAAATCCCCACAAAACTAGCCATATCAAAAAAAATGTCATCTGCTGATTTGACGAAGTTTTGTTGGATTTATTCCATGGATTTGCTTTGCCACGAGTGGATCTAGCTTTTCCCCCACTTTTCCCCAATTTCCATCCACAAAATCCGTCAAATTTGGCCTTCGAAATTTTATTTTCCCTCGAGATACACGGTGTTCATCAGGGATCGAGAACCCCGGACATCTGGCCCGTGACCCCTGGACATCCGGCCCGATAGCCCAAACATCCGGCCTCCCGCAGCCCAACTTCTACCACCGCATCCCATAGCCGCACATTTTAGCCAATTTTGTTTGGGCCTCCACCGATACTTCCGCATCCATTTCTGCAACCACCATTGCTTACCCGCTACCAACTCCAACACTTTGACTCGTTTTTTCTTGGATTACTTGAGTTGTGGTATCTCCGTTTCCTCGGGCGTTTAGGCTAACTTGGAACGGAATGGCTTCGACGACACCACCGCTCCCCTCGACAAGGATGGTAACATCGACGACGCCTTGTATACCCTACCTTGCAATTGCATTGTCACCCTCATGGACCATTTTGCGTAGCTTTCCTATCGAGACTAACCATTTGACTATTGTCGGGCCACGACACTTGTGCAGATTTGATGAGGACATCACTAACAAAGTTACACCCACAACCCTTATTGATACATATACATGACCAATTACTAGAGTTCGCACACGCCACTTAAATTACCAGGTACTTTCGTTTCTTGATAATGATTCTAATGTTCATGAGAATATGATGCTGCCTAAATTGGATACATTTGTCTTGCTTACAAATGAAGGGCCTAGCTTGGACAAGAAGGATGATCATTGGAGGAAGATCAATCATGGAGATGAGGGCATGCACAAGGGGAACAAGAACGGAGTTTCTGGTGGAGATTACAGCACTTTCGAGCCACCATGATGACGTACAAGGCCATGGATGAAATATTCAAGATGTCATTTCATAAAATTCGTCCATAGCTTAATATAGGTGCTGCGCCACCTTATTTTTGGGCCAGGCCCATGTAATTTCGAAATACATCATTATAGGTTGTTTTTAGAGTCTGTATGCGCAGAGAAACAAGAGTTAGGGTTGGTTTCGGACCCCATCCACAAGGGCCACGAAACCCCCCCTCTTCCACCATATATACAGCCTTTAGGGTGTCGTTTAGACTTTGAGTTTTGTTTAGATTAAAGTTCACCATAGCTACAACTTCGCGTACTTCGTTTGTGTTCAACGAACAGACAAAGACGTCACAGAACACCACTTGATCAATAAAGATTTCCTCTTAAATTCGGAATATCCAGATTGCAATCTCAGTTTCTTGCTTGTTCTTCGTTTGCCTGCAGGAAACAGACCTTCGTGGTTAGGCTGATCGTGCTCCGGCATGGTCAATAACCTCTCGGAGTTGGTTTAGCGATTGCTAAGGCGCGACGTCCTCGCACGTTTGTAGTCGGGTCGTCAAAGTCGACTTCCTCCAAAATGATAGCCACCATCTCATCGAAAGACGGGACACCTTTGCCTCTATCAACATTAGTCATAGTCATAGATATTGCATACTACAGCATCATATCTTGGTGTGGCACAAGAGTGTTCCGCATACACAATAGCTAGCTTGGTACGAGAATCTCGCATAAGTGGCCAAAGAAAGAGCTCAAAAGAGAGAAAGCGTCAAAAAGCTTTTAAGCAAACTAAGCCACCAAAAAGCTTATAAGCAAAGGATCATAGCATCATACATCGTGCTTCAAAAGAGATCATATGGTATAGCAATAGATCATCTTGTGTTAAAGCATCGGCATATCATACACTTATAGCATACTTGTGATTGAAAGTCATTACGTTTTGCCTCTTATAGGTCGTGCACAAGTGCCTATCCGCCTATTAAGCGATCGATTAGCATCTCTCTAGTGTTGTGCAACACAAGTATTTTCCGTGGATTCCACTTTTTTTTTGCTCATGCTTGGTTGCACAACCACATTTATCTATTCGTGCGTGTGTTCCCGTGTGCTACTTATTGCTTGTGATCAACTTGTTGCATTGGAAAATTTGTGAATCATTTTCAACATCATTGTCTTGTTAACAATTGCATAAATTTTGTGCCACCATCCTCACCAAGATCCTCCAAAGGCTTTATTTGTGTAGGTGTGAGAATCGACAAGAATTGGTACCAATGGGGCTATTTCCGGTTTACATTATTGAGTGATCATTGATCCATCTTCAACATCGGTCAAGGTACATTTGGTATAGTTCTTCTTTTTCTTCCACTCACACATTTTCTTGAGATGATGGATAGGCCAAGTACATCAACGAACCCACTATTTGATGATACTCAATAATTGAACAACTACGTCATGAAGGTTCACCTATTTGGTGTTCAACGAGCTCTACATCAAGAGAATGAATCTAGGAAAGAGTGCATTGAACTACTCGGCACCGACTTGAGGCAGTCCAAAGCGCGAACAAAGGAATACTTCGAACACATCAATACCAACATGTCTACTCAAATGGACGATCTAGGGACTTTGATGATCAATCGACCTTCTTCCACTTCTTCATCTCAAAGATGGAGCTGCTCAAGTCGTCATTCCGACTCGATCTCCGGCTCAAGTACACCTACATCGAACAGTCTTCATTGAGCCGCGCGCCAAGACCGAAATGCAAGCCGGAACCCACTTCACGGCAAGAGTTCACAAGAGAAACTTGAAGAGCAAGAGCGTCGACATCATCAAAACAAAGCTACATTCCAGCAAGCGCAAGAAAAGCAACGCTTACACCAACAAGAGGAAGTGTGAGTGCGCCAACACCAAGACGAGCTAGATGTCGAGGCACAACGTCAAGAAGAAGAACAGCGAGAAGATCAAGCTCTTGAGGCACAATTTGCACTACATGACTCACATCGCATTGTTGCTTCACGCAACCGACATACTCATCAAGAGGGAGAAGTGCTTAGAGATGAAGTTCAAGAAAGGCACTATCAAGCAAGAATGCAACACCAAGCTCCTCCTCAAGCGCGACAAGAGCAACAACCTTGACAAGAACCACAAGTTCGGCAAGAGCAACCAAACAATGAGATTCTACAACACCAAGAGCAACTAGAGGTCGACAATCCTCCTGATAGAGGCAAAGGTGCCCCGTATTTTGATGAGATGGTGGCTATTGTTTTTGATGGAGTAAACTTCGACGATCCAACTATGAACGTGTGAGGACGTCGCGCCTTATCAATCACTAAAACAACTCTGAGAGGTTCTTGACCACGCCGGAGCACGATCAACCTGACCACGAGGGTCTATTTCCTGCAAGAAAACGAAGAACAAGCAAGAAACTAAGATTGCACTCTGGATATTGTGAATATAAAAGGAAATATTCATTGATCAAGGTGGGAATCTGTGACGCCTTTGTCTGGTCGTTGAACACAAACGAAGTATGTGAAGTTGCAGCTATGGCGATCTTTAATCTAAACAAATTTCCAAAGTCTAAACGATTATCTAAGGGCTGTATATATGGAGGAAGAGGGAGGGAATTTCGTGGCTCCTTGGAGGAGGGGTTCGAAACCAATCCTAACGATGTTTTCCCCACACATACGGATTCTAGAAATAGCCTATACTTTAGTATTCTGAAATTACATGGGCCTAGCCCAAAAATAAGGTGATGCATCACCTAAATTAAGCTATGGAAGAAATTTAGAAGGGGTATCTTGTATATTTCGTCCATGTCCTTGTAGGTCATCACGGAGGCTTCAAAGTGCTCAAATACGCACTAGAAACGTCATTTTGGATCCATTTGCGTGCGCCTTCATCTCCATACTTGATCCTCCTCCAGTGTTCATCCCTCTTGTCCATGCTAGGCCCTTCATTAGTAATAAAAAAAACCAATTTAGGCAGCGTCATATTCTCATGAACATTAGAATCGTTACCAAGAAATGATAGTACCTGGTAATTCAATTGGCGTGCACGAGCTCTAGTAATTGGTCCAATATGTATAATAGCAGGGGAAGTGGGTGAAACAATGGTATTGATGTCCTCATCATCCTCCCCTTCTTGAAATGAAGTCATCCTCGACGGAAGCTCATCATCCTCACCCAAATAAGGCTTCAAATCTGCAATGTTAAAAGTGGGACTAACCCCAAAATTTGCAGGCATCTCAAGTTATATGCATTACTATTTATTTTATCTAACACCTTAAAAGGACCATCGGCACGTGGCATTAGCTTTACTTGCGCAAATCAAGAAACCTATTCTTACGCAAATGTAACCAAACAAGATCTCCAGGCGCAAAGAGAACATGTTTTCTACCTTTATCTCCAGCATGTTCATATTTAGAATTCATACATTCAATGTTTTCCTTATTTAACTCATGCATTTTTAAGACCAATTCAGTGCGTTGTTTAGCATAAAAATTAACCTTCTCCGGAGATGGAAGAGGCAACAAATCAATAGGTGCACGAGGTAAAAAACCATACACAATTTCAAAAGGGCGCATCTTAGTAGTAGAATGCAGCGAAGATTATAAGCAAATTCAATATGAGGCAAGCATTATTCCCCCATTTTCTTGGTATTCTTCAAAACATCCCTAAGAGTAGTAGACAATGTTCTGTTGACTACCTCAGTTTGTACATTAGTTTGGGGGTGACATGTAGTACTAAAAAGCAGTTTAGTCCCCAACTTAGCCCATAAACATCTCCAAAAGTGGCTAAGAAACTTAGTATCATGATCTTAAACAATAGTATTGGGCACACCATTAAAGCAAATAATTTCACGAAAGAACAAATAAGCAACAGTAGCAGCATCATCGCTTTTATGACATGGTATAAAGTGTGCCATTTTCAAAAATCTATCCACAACAACAAATATGCTATCCCTCCCCTTCTTTGTTTGAGGTAAACCCAAAACAAAGTCCATAGATATATCTTCCAGAGGAACACTAGGTACAGGCAAAGGCATATATAAACCATGAGGATTGAGTCATGACTTAGCTTTTTGACATGTAGTCCAGCGAGTAACAAAACGCTCAACATCCCGTCTCATCTTTGGCCAAAAGAATTGTGTAGAAAGTATGTCCTCCGTCTTCTTCATGCCAAAGTGTCCCATTAATCCTCCTCCATGCGCCTCCTACAACAACAAAATAAGAACAAAGCTAGCTGGAATGCATAGCTTGTTGGCACGAAACACAAATCCATCATTAACGACGAACTTCTTCCATGTTCTCCCTTGTTTACAGTTATGTAATACATTTTTAAATTCAGCATCATGCACATATGGATCTAGGATGGTCTCCAAACCAAATATTTTAAAGTCAAGTTGTGAAAGCATAGTATAACGATGAGACAATGCATTAGCAATAACATTTTCTTTACCCTTCTTGTGTTTTATGACGTAAGGGAAAGTCGATATGGATTCAACCCATTTAACATGTCTACGATTCAGTTTTGCTTGACTTTTAATATGTTTCAAAGATTCATGATCAGAATTTATAACAAATTCTTTGGTCCATAAATAATGTTGCCATGTTTCTAAAGTCCGATCAAGAGCATATAATTCCTTATCATAAGTAGAATAATTCAGACTAGGCCCACTCAATTTTTCAGAAAAGTATGCAACAGGTTTACCATCTTGTAGTAACACACCTCCTAACCCAATTCCACTAGCATCACATTCAAGCTCAAAAGTCTTATTAAAATCAGGAAGTTGGAGTAATGGACCATGTGTCAACTTATCTTTCAATACCATGAAGGCTTCTTCCTGTGCGGTATGCCAAACAAAAGGCACATCCTTCTTTGTCAGCTCATTGAGAGGTGCAACAATGGTGCTAAGATCTCTCACAAAACGCCTATAGAAACTAGCGAGGCCAAGGAAACTCCTCACTTGTGTGACCATTTTGGGCTGCGGCCAACTCTCAATGGCTTCAATCTTAGCTTTATCTACTTCAATTCCCTGTGGAGTAACAACATAGCCAAGAAAAGATACTCGGTCGGTGCAAAAGGTGCACTTCCCAAGGTTACTAAACAAACGTGCATCACACAAAGCAATAAAAACAACACGTAAATGTTCCAAGTGTTCCTCCAAAGATCTGCTATAAATCAGTATATCATCAAAGTAAACTACCACACGTTGTCCAATGAAAGCATGTAAAACTTCATTCATTAATCTCATGAAAGTACTAGGTGCATTAGTAACCCGAAAGGCATGACTAACCACTCATATAATCCAAACTTAGTTTTAAATTTTGTTTTCCATTCATCTCCCAATTTCATACAAATTTGATGGTATCCACTACGCTAATCAACTCTATAGAAAATAGTAGAGCCACTTAATTCATCAAGCATAACATCTAGCCTAGGAATAGGATGACGATAATGAATAGTAATATTATTAATGCCTCTACAATCAACACACATACGTGATGTACCATCCTTTTCTGGCACTAGAATAATAGGAAAAACACAAGGACTAAGGGATTCACGTATATAACCTTTATCGAGTAGCTACTGTACTTGACGCGTAATCTCCTTCGTCTCCTCTAGATTGGTATGGTATGGTGCACGGTTGGGTAGCGATGCACCGGGAATTAAGTCAATCTGATGCTCAATCCCTCAAATAGGTGGTAATCCTGGTGGTACATCTTGTGGAAAGACGTCAGTGAACTCCTCCAAAATTTTAGTGAAAGCAGGAGGCAAAGAGGAAGACACGTCCTCGAATGAAAGTAATGCATCTTTGCACACAAAAGCATAGCAAACAAATTTGCTGAAATCTAGATCATCAATATCAGATTTGTTGGCAAGTAAACATCCACTTTTCAATTTAATTTCAGATGCAACATGAAATGATGGTTTGTTATCAGGCTCCATTTGTTGCTCAAATTCTTTTGCCACAAGCTGATTTTCACTCTTATTTTTCTCCTGTTTTACTTTACTAGCACGATGAATATCATCTTTCAAAAATGAATCAGGAGTCATAGGAAGCAAAGTAATATGTTTATCCTTATGAACAAGAGTATATTGATTGTTGCTACTTCTCGAGCTTGTGTTTGTATTCCCTCGAAGAGGAAAGGGTGATGCAGCACAGTAGCATAAGTATTTCCCTCAGTTTTTGAGAACCAAGGTATAAATCCAGTAGGAGACCACGCGCAAGTCCCTCGCACCAGCACAAACAAATAAGAACTTCGCAGCCAACGCGATAAGGGGTTGTCAATCCCTTTACGGTCACTTACAAAAGTGAGATCTGATAGATATGGTAGTTTGATATTTTTGGTATTTTTGGATATAAGAACAGAAAGTAAAAACAGCAAAGTAAAGTAGATTGTAGATTGATATGTTGAGAATAGACCCGGGGGCCATAGGTTTCACTAGTGGCTTCTCTCATGATAGCAGAATTCTACGGTGGGTGAACAAATTACTGTCGAGCAATTGATAGAAAAGCGAATAATTATGAGAATATCTAGGCATGATCATTATATATACGCATCACGTCCGTGACAAGTAGACCGAAACGATTCTGCATCTACTACTATTACTCCACACATCGACCGCTATCCAGCATGCATCTAGAGTATTAAGTTCAAAAGAACAGAGTAACGCTTTAAGAAAGATGACATGATGTAGAGGGATAAACGCAAGCAATATGATATAAACCCCATCTTTTTATCCTCGATGGCAACAATACAATACGTGCCTTGTTGCCCCTGCTGTCACTGGGAAAGGACACCGCAAGATTGAACCCAAAGCCAAGCACTTCTCCCATTGCAAGAACTATAGATCTAGTAAGCCAAACCAAACTGATAATTGGAAGAGACTTGCAAGGATATTATAATCACACATAAAAAAATTCAGAAAAGAACCAAATATTTCTCATAGATAATCTTGATCATAAACCCACAATTCATCGGATCTCGACAAACACACCGCAAAAAGAGATTACATCGAATAGATCTCCTCGAAGACTGAGGAGAACTTGGTATTGAGATCCAAAGAGAGAGAAAAATCCATCTAGGTACTAACTATGGACCCGAAGGTATGTGGTAAACTACTCACAACTCATGGTGAGGCGATGGTGTTGATGTAGAAGCACTCCGTAGAAGATCCCCCCTCCGGCGGAGCTCCAGAACAGGCCCCAAGGTGGGATCTCAATGGAACAGAAGGTTTCTGTCAGGCCCAAGATGCGATTATATCCCGATCACGTGACACTTACGTGATTGGGGCACAACCGCATTTTGGGCGCTTAGGAAGATGGATATCATTACAACGTACCATTACATACATACATGGGGGATACAACATTACATACAAATCTCAAGATTACAATAATCTCAATACAAAGTATCTGACTATGGATACAGACAAGAAAAGCACAAGACATCCATCTGCTATCCCAGGCTGCCGACCCGGAACCTAACCCAAGACTGAAGAAGAAGAAGAAAGAAAGAACTCCAAACAACGACATCGCTCTCGCGTCAAGACCGCGGAACCTGCACCTGCAACTGTTGTTGTAGTAACTGTGAGCCACGAGGACTCAGCAATCCCATAACCATGGGTAACAAGACTATCAAAGCTTAATAGGTAGGAAGAGGTAAAGTGGTGAGGTTGCAGCAGCGGCTAAGCAAAAATATATATGGTGGCTAACTTACGAGTACAAGAATAAGATGAGCATCTACGCAAACGGTCGCAAAATAGTGATCGCTAAAGATCCTAAACTACATGCGAGTCAAACATAACCCCACCGTGTTCTCTTCTCAAAATGAAAAGAGACAGTCACGGTTACTCACACAGTTGTGTGTTTTACTTCGGCTCCTGTGTCAAGTTTTCTACAACCGTACATTAACAAATTCCCATCTGCCACATAATCGCGGGCACGGCTTTCGAAAGATCATAACCCTGCAGGGGTGTCCCAACTTAGCCCATCACAAGCTCTCACGATTAGCTGAAGTGATAAATATAATATCATCACCCCTTATCTTAGGGAAATCCGATCAGGCTCGGCATCCCGGTGCACAAGACATTTCGACAATGGTAAAACAAGTCCAGCAAGACCTCCCGGTGTGTCGACACCTTGATAGTAGCCGCGCGTATCTCGTCTCAGGCCACGACCGGATGGGCGATGCTACGAGTAAAACCAATCCTCGAGTTTCCCCGTGGTGGCCCCGCAGGACCCTCGTTTGGGACCAACACCATCAGCACTGGCCCCCCTGCTATGTAGAAAGAATCCTCGGGTAGCGCTAACTCCCTATGCAATTTAATTAATTAATTAAGTTTTTATTATGAGCAAATTAAAACCAATGTTGGGCCTTGCTGGAGGAGTTTTATTCAAAGTCGAACTGTCAAGGGGTCCCCATCCACCCATCGTGTAAGGAACGCAAAATCAAGGAACATAATGCCGGTTTATCGGCGCCTAAGGTGGCATGACTGGAACAAAACACCGAGCAAAAGGCCAAGCCTTCCACCCATGCCCAGTATATAGGTGTGTTATTATATATATATATATATATAACATATTGTGATATTCCAACAACAAGTTCCCTCCTGGAACGGACTTCATCTTCACCTGCAACTAACAACGCTATAAGAGGGGCTGAGCAAGCGGGTAACATAGCCAAACAGTGGTTTTTGCTAGGAAGGTTTCAAAGGTTAGAGGTTTCATGGCAACAAGGAGAGGCTGACATAAAAGATGGGTAGCGCGACATGTAACGATAGCATCGAGACACTAAGCATGGCAATGATAGTAAAGGTATCCAAGGGTATGGTCATCTTGCCTAAGATCCCGAAAGGAAGAAGAACAGTTCCATGAAGAAGACGAGGAAGAAGCCTTGAAGAAGAACCACGAGTAGACCATCGAATCCTCACGACGCAACAGAACAAGCACTAACGAGAAGAAGCAAGCAATACGGTAAACAAACCACTCAAGAGCATAACACTATGCACTACCAAGTATGATGCAAAACAAATCTAATTATGATGCACGGAAAGTCTACACAGGAAGCAAATCATGATAAGGTATGATGCATGACAATCTATACAGGAAGCACAGAAACTCTATACAGGAAGCATTACAGATGCACTTAGGAAGCATAGAAAGTCTACATAGGAAGCACAGTGTTACAGCACAAGGAGCATGGCAATGTGCAACAAGCAAAAATACTTCAAAACATGATAACATGAGGATATTATGAATCTACATGCAAAATCACACAAGTTACATATAGAACTTGCTCAAAACGGAGAAACAGGCTAAAAGTTACACCCGAAACAATAAACATGCACAAGCTAAAATAACAGCCACATAGCAACTTCGGAGCAAGAGATAAATGGCCTACAGCACTCAAACATCATGGCAAGGAGCATGGACATAAACTAGACATATACTACAGCAAACAATTCCATTGGAGCATCCCCAAAGGAGCCATGGATCAATAGCAACAAGCTATGACATATTGAACTTGACAACAAAATCCTGACAGCAGTATTTTATAGCAACTTGGGAGCAAGAGTTAAATATGCTACAGCCACTCAATTAAGCATGTGAGAGCATGAATGGATAGCCAACAATATATACAACAAGGAATTCTCAAGAGTCACCCCAAAACTATCATGGATTGGCCTAGAACAACAAGCAAACATGGCATCCAGATATTACAGATTCCAGACTTAGTGAAATTTCACTAAGTGTTAAAACAGCAGTTTTATCGTGGCATGTTTGTGAGAAAGTTTAAGTCAACACAAGGCATATCATGGAAAATTAAATGCACCACCTCAAAGAGCACATCATGAAGATTCTAAAACATCTAGGCATGTGACAAGGGGACAAACACAACAATACCAAAGGGCAATTGAAAACAGCATCTCATAACAAGTTTCAAAGCATAACAGCCACATGCACTTTTGCAAAGGAGATAAACATGGCAAGATGAAATCTATCATGCAAGCTAAAGCAACCAACATGTAGAGCAACTCATGATGAACATGTGGACATATCATTTGCATCATTTGGATAAACATGCGCCAAGTTATCACATCACGAACATAGCAACAAAATAACAACTAACAGCAGTTTATAATAAGTAGCACCCTTGCAACAGATATTTAAGCATCTAGAAGAACTCAAACATGCATGGCACAATGGAACAAAGTGTAGAGCATATCACCACGATCATTTTGACATATCATTCACTCAATTCCGACAAGCACACAAAAAGATATCACAGTGCAAAGATGCAACATTATAACAGTCAGAAAAGACTTGGCAGAAATTTAGACAAAACAACGAGCGCTAGATAGCTAAGTAGTGCATAGGGGCGAAGGATAGAGGGGCTGCTCACCCAGGGCCTGGCCTAGAAGAGGAGAGGAGGCAGCAGGCTGGACCCGCGGCGGGAACTGGGCCTGGGAGGCCCGGCGGATGAGCGGGCCGGTGGGGAGGCGCTGGGCCTGGCTGGACTCGGGCCCAGGAGGCGGATGGAGGCGGCTCGGCTGGCGCGGCTGGCGCGGCCCAGGCTGGAGGGAGGCGACGGGCTCGGGCGGTCGGAGGAGGCCGGCTCGCCTGGAGGCTGGCGGACCATGCCCGCGGCGAGGGGAGGCTGGGCCTCGGCCAGGCGGGGCGACGGGAGGAGGAAGCCGGCCTGGAGGGAGGAGCGAGGAGGCCTGGAGGCGCCTGGCCGGCGCGGGCCTCGCGCGGCTCGGGAGGTGGCGGAGCTGGGCCTGGGCGAGAGGAGGAGGGCCAGGCGGAGCGACGGGCTGCAGACGAGGAGGACTGCGCCGCTGGGGAGGATCGAGCGGGCGAGCTCCCAACTCGCCCCGATCGTAGCGGCGGCGGCTCGCAGGGGATCTCCGGCAGAGCGGATCTGGCCGCGGGGAGGTCGGGGCCGGCTGGATCCGGCGGCTCCTCGCCGGATCTGGCCGGAGACG
Source organism: Secale cereale (assembly GCA_902687465.1). NCBI lineage: Eukaryota > Viridiplantae > Streptophyta > Magnoliopsida > Poales > Poaceae > Secale > Secale cereale. The sequence continues at coordinate 258,400,705 of LR738709.1, read as the reverse complement.
AGGCCTGGGCAGCGGCGGAAGGCGCGGGCAGGGAGCTTCGGGGAGGACGGCGGCGGCGGTTGGACATGCGGACATTGTCCGGGTGGCGGCGGACAATGTCCGTTGGGGCTAGGGGACAAAATCTGGGCCCTTGATCTCGGATCCGAGGGCTGAAATTAAGAGGGAGGAGTGGATTTCGGGACAGGGAGGCTAGGTGGCGGCTGGAGGTTGGTAGGGCACGGAATTTGATGTGGAGGAAGGCTAGGCTGCCCAAAATGGACAAGGGGTGTCCATATATAGTAGGAGGGCTAGGCACTACTAGGAAAAGGCCTATTAATGGCGCACCTAATTTTGGCCATTAATGGCGCATTAGTGGTGCGCCATTACTAGCACACCATTAGTATCTGGTATACTAATGGCGCACCGCAGATGCGCCATTAGTGTGCACCGTAGTGCGCCATTAGTATGCCTCCCAGGGGCCATGTGTACCCAGGTGCTTTGGCATACTAATGGCGCACTAAGGTATGATGCGCCATTAGTAATATCCGCATAGTAATGGCGCACTGGCTGATAATGCGCCATTAGTATGCTTTGGCACACTAATGGCGCACTGTGCTCTGATGCGCCATTAGTATGAATATTAGGTTTTTTTTAATATTATTTTTCTGTTTTTTGCACAGATTACAAAATGTATAATTGCACAGAATATAGACAGCACACATCAACAACACATTCATCGAATACAATAGAAGATTAGTCTCTGAATACAATTCATCATATTAGTCTCCGAATACAATTCATCATATTAGTCTCCGAATTGAAAAGACCGAACAAAGATAGAACAATATATTACAAGTCTCGAGACTGCGAGTAGCGAGTTTGTCTTCACATTACAAGTCGATATCGATCATCTAAACTACCATCACATAGAAGAGAGTTGCGGTCGTCACGATGAGCATCATCACGATGAAACTCATTTTCATCCGGTTCCTCCAACGCTCCCTCCCCTCTCCCGCTAGATAGCGGGCGTATCTAGATTCGGCCTCGGCCCTAGTGGTGTACCCTTTGTAACTGTTACCGCTGAATCGGTGAACCTGTCTCCGACACTCCTCCCAGTCGTCGTAGACTCCGGGAACCTTACCCTTGTACACGACATACGACGGCATCGCTATATATGCACTAGCCAAACGAAACGTTAGTACCAATTCACAGACAATTCATAAGCAATATATAAGTATGCAACAGAACGATCGAAAGAGAAAAGCAAGACATTAATAGCATCGATTACATCTAAGTTGAACGACTCTCGAAACCAAAGAGACATACTACAAGTTCATTAAAGTTTAATTACAACATGAGCCAATCGATGTTTCAGAACTAGACACAGCATCACTGCTTTCGACTCGACTCAATGCACCGGAGCGTGGATGAAGCCGCCGTCTATCGTGGGAGTCATGAAATCACGGGCGTTGTCAGCCTGCATTTGTAGCATTGTGTCGATGTCACTGTTCGACGGTTGATTTCTGAGGTAGAACTGCCCCGAGGTACGAAGGACATCTTGATGGATGATTTCCGCAAACTCCGACTGGATGCGAAAGAAATCTTGTCTGATGTCCGCGTCCTGGATTGCCGACACGCGCGTGGCCCAATCTTTGAGCTTACTCGGTAGCAGAAGTTGATGATGGTCCCGCACGATCACCCGCATGTGATGGATGGCGTAGTAGGCACCCTTCTGACCGCCAGGCGGCTGCTTGACGCAGCAGAACGTCGTGTTGTGGGAGAACACGTGCTTGCCGTACTTACGAGTTGTCCTGGTGAAGGTGCCTCCAGATTTGGCGTAGCCGGCGAGAACATCATCAAGAACCTTCTTGACATTTGTGTAGTCTACAGCCGACTGACGGTCCGGATCGAAATACGTGGCCATGGAATATTTGGGGCTTAGTAGGATGAGCGCGCACTGTGTGTCACTGCATAAAACACGGAATGTTAAAAGAAGAACGATTGAAATCTAAGAATTCATATGTTACGGGGCGGTTGAGGCGGAGAACTTACTCGGGAAAGTAAGGCACGAGGAAGTTATCCTTATCTCGGTTTGCCAGAATGACGCCTTCGAGGTAAGAACTCGCGACTTGCCGGTCCCCAGCGCTGCCCAAGATCTTGGCACGCATGTAGAAGGGGTCGACTATCACGATGTCCGGGGTCTTGTCGCGAATGATCCGCATCTCCATACTCAGCGAAAATAGCCGAACGAAGGTGTAGTGCAGCGGATGAAGGTTCAACATAGCGTGGATGTCATCAAACCGCAGGACGATCGTACCCCCGATGGAGTTATCCACAAAGCCCTTGCCCTCCGGCACCTTGGCCGCGAAAACCGGGTACGCCACATCCTTCTCTCTGAGACGCCGCTTCTCCAAAGAAAGAACACTGTCATGCAGACTCCGCATGGCACCGGTTGCAGCATCGAGCATATTTGTCGGTAGCATCGGCCTACCCGCCACATGCACCCTCCTCATTACATCCTCAGGTGAAGGTGGCCCGTCCTGAGCACGGATCGTACTCGGTGCCGGCTGGCTCGCACCCTTGTTAGTTTTTCTTTTGCGTGCCTTCTTCTTGATCTCCTGAATTGGGACCGAGTTCTGCTCAGAGACCGCCTTCTTTAGTGTGTTGGGGCTGATCATATTTCGCACCTCGCCTATCTGAGGCTCGGTGAAGTTGGCAGCTGGAGGCGTCTCCTGAGAGCTGAACGGCAGACGATGCCTGTCGCAACTTGGCTTCTCCGTGGTACCAGCTTGATCGCGCACGTCTTTTGTTGGGTTGGGTTCTTGAGAAGGAGCCCCCATGAAGTCGTCACCGTACCCATGATCGGCAAAGTACTGATCGACGTTGGCAAATGTATCGTCGTCGTCGTCGTTCTGATCCTGTGCCATATGCATGTTTGGATCCAGTGGCATAGGGATGTCCGGCACCGTTGCGGCGGACTTGCCATGGGGACGACTTGGCGCCGGCACGACTGGCGGTGTTGTCTTTGGTGTGGTTTCCCCCGCCCCCAAATGAATCTGGCTCTTCGGCCAAGCAGGGGCCAGCTCAGGCAGGCGCTGAGGGTCATGACGTCATCATCGTCGGCCCCGACGGGTCGAATCGGAGGTAACACCTCGTCGCAGCCTGGCAGCACCCGAACCAGTTGAACCCTAAACAAGTTGGGTGGCATCTGGGTACCGTGGAACAAGGGCTGGCCCGGTTGAACGATTTTGCCCTTGGCGACATCGACCAACTCGTTGTTCACGAAGTGCAGGAGAGTGCACGGAACGTCGGTGGCGCCCTGCGAAAACATGTAGGGCGTCAGGGATGCCCAGTCAAAGGCAAGGAGATGAAGTCCTCGGTCGAGAGAGGCTTAATTAGTTACCGTGATGATGGCGTCGAGCTCGGCTAATGTCGAGGCACCGCCAACGGCGGGCGTGCAGTTGACGGAGGGGCCGCTTGCTGCAAAGGTGCCGGCCGGCGTACACACGGGTGCATTAAGCTCCCGTGCCAGCGTCGGAGACACCAATGCCGCCTCCGTCGAAGACACCAATGGCCCCGCCATCGCGTTCTGCGAGTTGCTGGCCGTGAAGCTGGGAATCGGGGGCGGCCCCTGTTGGCCGCCAGCAATCCACGCCTGCAACCCCTCGATCAAGCTAGGCACAATGGCGGTGATCGTCGCTCCGAGCTGTTGTTGCACTTGCTCTTGGACAATCTCCGGAATCCGCGCCACCTGTGCCTTGAGTTCTTGAACCTCGCGCGCCTGGCTTTCCGAGCTGGTCTTTTTCTCCTTTCGCCCACCAGCGTTATAGTATGACGACCATTTTGTCGACAAGGCTTTGCCGGCCACACGACCAGCTGACGTCGGCTTCTCGAGCTTATCCTTGTTCTTCATTACATTCAACGCCCTATTTAGAGTCGTGTCCCAAGGGCCGCTCTTAGTCGACCCCGCGCTACTGCTTTCAGTCGCCTGCAGAAGGAATGTGAATCATTTAGAAATTTGGCTTCATTAATTAGAATGCAACCATATGGAGCTAATTACGCGGGGGTGTATTCCTTACCAGAACAGCCTCAAGCGCCCTGGTCTTCGGATCCGTGGTCAGCTCCTTTGTTTTCGGGTCCTTCTTGTACCGGGCCCTGATAAAGTTCCTGGTCTGCTTGTCACCGTATTTATCGAAGAGGGGCGGTAGGCCTTGCTCGGCACGGTCCGCCTCCTCCTTGTCCCATATAGGCTCCGCCACTCTGTAACCGCCGGGACCGAGTGTGTGTTCCCCTAAGTTGATCTCCCGCATTTCTTTCCCCCACTGACTTGATTCGGAGTGTGCGGCGCTCGAGCAAGTGATCTTGAATTCGTTGTAGTCATCTTCGGTGATCGAAGGATGTTTCTCCTTGATCGTCTCATAACTCTCACCTTTCTTGATCATTATCTTCACATTGGTTTTCCAAGTAGACAGGGCCTTGCTCATCTTCGTGAGGGCAGCATTGTTCACTTTATTCCCTTTGAGGCTTGTGTTATCAAATTGAGCGGGGAACTTGTATCGTTCGTGCAGCTTCGTGAAGAGGATGTTGCGGTAATTCCCGTTGTCAGGATGCCTCAGGTTCTCGCTGTTGATCGAGATGATGCTCCGGAGAATGCACCCGAGCTGAAGCGAGTACCCCTTGACTACTTGTTCGGGCGCCGTTGGATTCTCGTCGGAGTCCACTTCAGTAACTTCCTCGTTGAGGGTGCGGAGCACGGTCGGGCGCCGGTCCTTCCGTTGCCTCTTCGGTTGGCTGCCATCTGCGCGTGCGCCGCCATCATCAGTGGTGGCATTCTCGGCGGCACCATCAGTGGTGGCATTAGTGGGGTCATCCTCCGCGGTACCATCAGTGGTCTCAGGATCGGTGGGGAAGGCGGCGTCCTCATACAAGTGAGGTTGTTCCTCCATCTCCTGGGATAGCTCCCAGAATTCCTTCCCGCCCGAACTTCCGGCCTCATCGTTGTTGGCCATGTTTCTCTCTAAATAGGAACAAAGTTTGGTCAAAAAGTTGGTTATTGTCAAGGAACAAGATCATGGTCTCATCATTTAGGGTTTTGTCGACACCGAGGCATCCTAAAAGCTAAGCTTTTATAATTGAGGGTTTTTCGACGCCGAGGCACCCTAAAAGCCTAAGCTTTCATCATTTCGGTTTTTATCGACACCGAGGCACCCTAAAAGCCAAGGTTTCATAATTTATGGTTTGTCGACACCGAGGCATCCTAAAAGCTAAGCTAGGAAGGAGAATTGTAAGTTGGGCCTAATCACTTGGCTCTATTGCCGCCTATGGTTTAATGCAGCTAGAATAAAGGGGCACTTGATCCTACCTAATTAACCACTAAGATACCCCGGCCCATGCATTAGTCACAAGTACCCTATATGTCCTATTTTTAGCAAAGTCATGCTAAACTTCACGGAAAATTTCAGCATGACCTTTGCTGAAAATAGGACATATGGAGTACCCGAATTTGCCGGAACGGAAGTTAATCAACATTCCAGCAAACTCAAGGGCCTCTCGGGGTACCTGCAAAACTATCACAATGTGATCACAAGTCTTTCTCAATGTGATCATCATCTTTACAAGTCTTTCTCAATGTGATCACAAGTAATTCAGAGGCATCACAAGTAATTCAGAGCATCACAAGGCATTAGTAGTTCAGTACATGAACAAGTTTTACCAAGCACATCAATATGTACTGTATTTCATTGTGGAGTGATATATAGTATGTTACAGCAAAGAAACTGCTTAATCCACATGCCTCAGCTTATCAACAGTCATTACTTGTCAAATACAGAAGAAGGAACAATTTATTTGTGACATAGTTACAAATGATGACAGAATAAAGCAACACCCTGTACTAGCCTAAAAACATATAATTAGAGCAACTTCATATTGTCTAAAATCCCCCTTTTCTTTTCTTTTTCTTTTTCACCTGAGGGCATGTAAATCATGTACACCTTTTTATCTATTAAAAAAAACTGTAGACGCTTCCTTCAGTAAAAAAAAAGGAACTATGGTAGTAGTGCCAGACCCATATTTTTAGGACTGATATTTAATCCATTGCTACAACTTGAGGTATATGTGTCAAGAACCCCCATGGCATGCTAAGTGTCAAAAGGTCAGCCAACAAGGCAATGGCCTGAATGTCCTTATCATGGTATTAACCTAAACCAGAAAAAAAATACCTCACTTATACGAGGGTTATATTGAACTTAACCTAGACAAGCTAGCTGTGGCACCATCCTAGGCTCATTAGGCCATGGTCCAACCCAGATATAAGATTCACCAATAGCATTGCACTAAACTACTGAAACTACTAAACTACTGAAACTACTCCAAGTCCTACACTAAACTACTAAACTACTGAAACTACTCCAAGTCCTACACTAAACTACTAAACTAAGCTAAGTACTACTGCTTGCAAGTCCTACACTAAACTGAAAATGTTTCAGTTAATTATGCTACTCCAGTACTAACACAAATTATGCTACTCCAGTACTAACACAAGGAGTACAAGCATTTCACTCAAGGAAAATTGCACTCACAGAGCACTCTAGATCAACTGATGCGAAATATTGTACTAACCTAAAAAAATTGCACTCACAGAGCACTCTAGATCAACTCCAGCACTCACAGAGTACTCCAGTACTAACCTAAAAAAATTGTCTGTCTGCGATTTCTACTGATGCGAAATCAACTTATATTTTTCTTGTAGATCAACTCCAGCACTCACATAGCACTCACAGAGCACTCACAGACCTAAATTTTGATCTAGAGTACTTCAACGAAAATGGCAGAAATACAAAAAAATGACTTTGTGGTGGTGATTAGAGAGGAAGGAGGGAGGAGTGATGGCTACCTGCGTATGGAGTGGTCACCGGCGTAGCTCCGGGCGGCGGCGTTGCTGCAGAGTCGGGGAGGCGACGGGGGCGTCGGACGTCGGGGGCGCGGGCGTCGAGGGCGTCGGACGTCGGGGGCGCGGGTGTCGAGGGCGTCGGGGGCGTCCGGGGCGTCGGGGGCGCGGGCATCGGCGGCGCGGCGCTCGGCTCAGCGGGGGTGGCGCGGGGGCGGCGGCGCGGCGCTGGAGGGAGAGAGAGGCGTCGGGGAGAGGGGGGGATCTGGCGAGGGAGAGAGAGGAGGGTGCGGCCGATGGGGGCGATATGGATGGGGGGATTACTAATGGCGCATCGCACCTCTGTGCGCCATAAGTATGTAGAATCTAATGGCGCACCACCCCCAGGTGCGCCATTAGTATTGTGTTCTAGTCACTAGCCCGACTGGTCAGGTATATATTCCACCTAACCCACTACCCAACAGAACCCACCCACTAGCCCGACTGGTCAGCACGCAGCACACCCACCAGGAGGTCCTGGGTTCGATTCCCAGGCTCCCCATCCATTCCGATGATCTTCCTTTTGCCTCTCCTCACGACAACACGACTGGGCTTTGACGGATCGGTAATGAAGAAGCATTGGTCAACTTGGGAAGCCAGTACCCATGGCTCATTTTTCGCGGTGACGTTTGCGCCCGCGGCCTTGGATTTGGCTTCGGGTATAACCATGGTGGTGAAATACCAGTCTTCTTTTAGGACGCTCTTGGCCCATCTGACACGGAACATCGGGACCTTCTCTCCAGCGTAGCTCAGCTCCCAGATCTCCTCGATCCTTCCGTAGTATCTGTCCTTGTCATTACCGGTGTAGGATTCCATCATTACCCCGGAGTTCTGATAACCATCGCTCTTCATGTCCTTGGCCTCGGTGTAGAATGTGTAGCCGTTGATATCGTACGCCTCATAGGTCATCAGGTTGTGCTCGGCGCCCTGTGACAAGGCGAATATGAGTTGTTCTTCCGCGGAAGAATCATCATGTAAAGGGTACGACAGAAGCTTCTGCTTGAACCAACGCGTGAAACATGAGTTGTGCTCTTTGATTATATCTCCGTCCGTCCTCTGTTGGCCTCGGTCATTGTATGTCTTCTCAATAAAGGTTTTGTGCTGAACCACCCAAGGATCGACCACGTCTATGTGTTGTAGCGCGACTAGGTTTGCTCTTTCAAAGTCGGCGAGTCGACCCTCGAAGTCGACATGCATTTCGCGGCGACCCTCACGGTGACCCGATCCAGCGAGCCTGCCGAGGTGCCTGTTGACGAGCAGACCAACGGGGTTCTAGATGCCTAGATAATTCATGCAGTACGAGATGCACTCTTCGGTCAGAAAGCCCCTGGCTATGCTTCCCTCTGGACGTGACATGTTGCGAACGTATCCTTTGATGACACCATTCATCCTTTCGAACGGCATCATGCTGTGCAGGAACGTCGGCCCGAGTTGGATGATATCGTCCACGATATGGACCAGCAGATGCACCATAACGTCGAAGAATGCGGGCGGGAAGTACATCTCAAGCTCGCATAGTATCACCACGATCTCTTCCTGTAGCCTTCTGAGTTGCCTCATGCCAACAGACTTCCGAGAGATGACGTCGAAAAAGTTGCATAGGCCAAATAGGGTTTCACGGACGTGCGCGTCCATGATACCACGGATTGCAACTGGAAGTATCTGCGTCATCAGCACGTGACAGTCGTGAGACTTCATCCCGCTGAACTTCAGCTTCGCCCGTTCTAGGTATCTGCTTATCTTCCCCGCGTAACCGTAAGGAAGTTGTACTCCTACGAGGCAGGTGAAAAACTGCTCGATCTCCTCCTGACTTAGAGTGAAGCACGCGGGAGGGTAGTCATTTCCAGTCTTCTTGGCCTTTTTGCCTTTGCGACGACTTTCCGTGTCCTGCTTCGCCTCATCATCATCATCATCATCATCATCATCATCATGATCATCATATATAGCGTGAAGCTCCTGCCTGATGCCCATTGATTTCAAGTCTACCCTTGCTTTCGGCCCATCTTTGGTCCTCTCTGGCATGTTGAGCAGGGTACCAAGCAGACTCTCGCACACGTTCTTCGGGATATGCATTACATCAAGGCTGTGAGGCACACGGTGGATCTTCCAGTATGGCAAGTCCCAGAAAACAGACCTCGTTTTCCATACCTTCAGCAGCGGCTCTGGCGCCTTTCGCTTCTTTCCCGGCTCTGGCGCCTTTTGCTTCTTTCCCGGCAGTGGGCAATCTTTCCAATTTTTCAACAGCTCGTCTATTTCCTCGCCGCTCCTCGTACGCGGGCGTCCTCGGGGTTCGGTTTCACCATCGAATAGATCCTTGCGTTTTCTCCACAGGTCATCGTCGCGAAGCCACCTTCGATGTCCCATGAACACGGTTTTCGAAGACCCGGGATCTCTATCTAGCTGGCGATACGTTGTGTCATCCATGCACCTGACGCATCCAGAAAATCCGTGGACCACCTGCCCCGCGACATATCCGTAACCGAGATAGTCGTGCACCGTCGTGAGCAGCGCGGCTCTCATAGGGAAATATTCTTTCTTTGCGGCATCCCACGTATTGGCTGGCGTTTTCCACAGCGTGTCTAGCTCCTCTTTCAGCAGCCCCAGATACAGATTGATGTCGTTCCCTGGTTGTTTCGGTCCTTCAATTAGCATACTCATGTGAATGTACTTCCTCTTCATGCATAACCAGGGGGGAAGGTTGTACATCCACACAAACACATGCCAGGTGCTATGTGTGCTTCTCTGGCTGCCAAACGGGTTGACTCCATCGGTGCTCGCGCCCAGCACGATGTTCCTAGGATCGTTCCCAAATTCTAGGTCTTCGAAGTTCAACGCTTGCCATTGGCTCGCATCCTTAGGGTGACTCAGCATCTTGTCTTTTTTATCTATCTCCGGATCATTTGCGTCATCTTCTCGCTTCTTCTCCTCCCTATCCGTGTGCCAACGCAGGAGCTTTGCTACCTTAGGGTCCGCGAAATACCGCTGCAGACGAGGAGTGATCGGAAAGTACCACACCACTTTTCGAGGAGCTTTCTTCCTCTTCTTGTATCGAGTGACGCCGCACACCGGACATATGGTAGACTCCGCGTGCTCGTCCCGATAAATGATGCAATTGTTCATGCACACATGGTATTTCACGTGCGGTAAATCCAGAGGACACACGATTTTCTTCGCCTCCTCCAAACTGGTGGGGCACTTGTTCCCCTTGGGAAGACGTTCGTGCCAAAATGACATGTTCTCGTCGAAGCATGCGTCGGTCATTTTGTGTTTACCTTCATCTCCAGAGCCATGAGCGTTACTTTCAGGCGGGTATCCTCGGGCCTGCATCCTTCATACAATGGAGTAACCGCGTCTAACTCAAGTTGATCCATCTTGGCTTTCTCTCGGGCGGCAGCTCTTGCGTTATCGGTCTGCTTGAGAAGCAGCTCTTGAATATGAGGGTCCTACACCCAGCCCATCGATGGTTCAGCGTCGTCTGCTCCGCCGGCATCATCATTTTCATGATCATGCCCGTCGTCTGCTCCGGCATCTTCCTCATCATCATGTCCTGCATCTTCTACATGATGACTGTGTACAGCATCACCGTCGTGATCATCTCCTGGGGATTCTTCGTCTTCTCGCCCGCCCGAGCCGCGGTGGTTGTCTTGCTGCCCTTCCTCATTTCTTGCCCGGCCCCCATGGACGACTTCGTAGTCATCTTCATCACCTTGCCACATATAGCCATCCATGAAACCACGCAAGAGCAGGTGGTCCCGCACCTGCCCGGAATCCGGGTCCGCAATAAGGCTCTTCAGCTTGCATCTTTGACACGGACATCTTATCTCCGTCTCGTTCTTTTGAAGCATCTCGGCCTTCGCGGACCTCAAAAACCTATTCACGATGCCTTCGGTCATCGTGCGCACCATGGTCGCCCTGCGGGGTAGAGCAAAACGATATTTTAGAACCAAGAAAAAATTTGCCATGACTTTCCCTAAAAATAGGACAAAAATGAATGCTTAATGCCAAAATTCTCACCGAAACGGAAATGAATCAACATTCCGGGAAAATATTGGCAACTATCGCATTTCAAATACCGGTACACCTCCAAACACAAACACATATGCAACACAACAAACCGGTGCAACACCACAAACATACATAGATCTAGCTAGGCCATAAAAGTGCATGTGCACATTGTTGTATGGAGAACAACATAAATATAGCTTCCCCCCTTACTTACCTATCAACACAAGGTAATTTAACCACTTAATTTGAATGAATATATGGTGGAAATGAGGTGAAAAAGAGGGGGGACCCGAGAGGAGAGGAGGTGGAGAGAATGAAGAAGTGGGGGGGAGTGAGTGTGGTAGAGAGGCTGTCCAAAATATCTTGTTGCTGCCCGCTTACTAATGGCGCACCAACTATAAATGCGCCATTAGTAATCAAGGTTACTAATGGCGCATTTATAGTTGGTGCGCCATTACAAGTTTTGCAAAAAAAAACATACTAATGGCGCACTGTCGCATAGTGCGCCATTACTAGTTCAAACTAGTAATGGCGCACTCTGGGACAGTGCGCCATTAGTAGTTTCGTAAAAAAAAGAATAAAAAATATCATAAAAAAAGAGCATTAATGGCGCACTTTACTGCAGGTGCGCCATTACTAGTTACAACTAGTAATGGCGCACTATGCATGGATGCGCCATTAGTATGCTTGGACAGGCGCGCTAGTTAAAAAAAACTTCTTGATACTAATGGCGCACTCCGGGCAAGGTGCGCCATTAGTACTTCGAACTCTAATGGCGTATCTGTTGCTGGTGCGCCATTACTATATACTAATGGCGCACTGCCTGTCTGGTGCGCCATTAGTATCAATTCCATCTATAGCCCTTTTCCTAGTAGTGAGGGTTTGGAGTGTGGAGGGGTTTTAGAGCCCTCCGATCGCGATCCGACGGATCCGATCGCGAGGGGAGTTAGGATGGGCCTAGGGGAGGTTAGTGGGCTATGTTAGAGGGGCTTGGGCTGAGAGGAGAAAAGGGAAAGAGGCCCGCGGAGGTTTTTCGGAGATCGAAAACGTCCGACGAAATAACCGGCGACTAGTGCCGCTATATATATCCGTTGGGCTATCAAACGAGCTCCGAATGCGATGAAATTTGGCAGGCGGCCTGTCTACACTATAATAAGACCACATGACAAGTTTCAACCCATTCCGAGAACATTTTTCGGCCACTCACAAAATAAATATTCGGAGGCACCGCGGGCGCGTGCAAGTGTGTCTGGGCTCAAAACGGACAACGGAAAGGACGAGGAGACTCGGACGGATGCAAGTTTTGAAAACATGCTGATGCAACACACAAGATGACATGGCAAAGATGCACACGCAAGCAGACGACAAGGCACTGACAACGAATAACTGGCTGACACTTGGCGCACCGGTCTCGGGGTGTCACAACACTCCCCTACTAACAAGAGATCTCGTCCCGAGATCTTAGGAACGAGACGGGAGATGAAAAAGGAAGAACAAGGTTCTTCGAGGACAAAAGAGTGAAACCAAGGAATATTGAGAGGTTGAGCCACTCAAAAGGAAGAAGAATGCAACGAAGAAGAACGAAGTTGCAAGGACTTCGTTAGACAAGAGGAAGAAGGAATACGACGAGAACCCAAAAGGTTGAAGGAATAAGAATGAATTCGAAACCACTCCCGTTAAAAGAGATAGAAAAGAAAACTCCACGAAGGAATTCGGGAAGCACTCCGGCTGAAACTGGAAGAAATAGCACACCGGTTGAACAAGAATACAACAAGACAAGAACCTGACAAGATGAAATGAAAACATGATGAGATGAACAAGAAATTTCTCCTGAAGAATTAAAGAATGGAAAAAGAAGAACGGAGAAAAAAAGACAACTTGAGCACGAGTGACAATTGGAAGAGAATCTTGAAGAAAAAGGTTTGAATGGAGTTGTTGAGAAAATCAACAACAAAAGAATAAGCTTGTCGTGGACTTATTGAAAACATCTCAAAACTTGAGGTGAATTACCGCCGCAACGAAAAGAAGGATAATTAAGATGAAGGAAGAATGCAAAACTCCACTTCGAAAGAATAAGGAGAATTATTTGCACTCGAGAGGCAAAAGAATAATGGTTGAGCTGCTCCAGAAGAATTAGATGAATTTAGAAGAATGAATTTAATGATGAAGAACCATCATGAAGAACTCCAGTAAAATGAAAGGATGATGAATATAGACATGACGGGTGAAAGGAATAAGATTAGAGCCTTGCGATGATTAGAAGGGGTTCCGACGAGATAACCGAGAAAAACTTTGAACTCCGGGAAGAAAATGAAAGCACTTGTAACTAGAATTTATTCATGAAGAATAAACACTGAAGGAAGGAATTAAATCAACTTGATGAAAAGAATAAGAATTATGGTCTTATCCTCCATCAATTAAATTGATGAGAAGCGATGGACTAGCATACTACTTATTCACGATGAAATTGAATAAAGAGGGATATATCACGAACTTGCGAAAAAATCTTCATGAACCACCGGTAGGATTGGAATAAAATGAATGGGTTGAAATGATAGCACCGGAAAAAGAATTGTTGAACGAATCGCCGTAAAGAATTGAAGCCGAATGAAGAAAATGAACGAGCCACCGGGAAGAATTAAATGAATGATGAAAAGAACAAACCACCGAGAAGAATTAATATCGAGTGAAGAACGAGAATGACCACCGTAAGGAATGAAATTGAACGATGCAAGAGGACAAGCCACCGTGAAGAATTGAGATTGAGTGACCACAAGAGAATGAATCTCCGGGAAGAATAAAGCACTTGAGGACAATTAGAATGACGAGAACGAAGAGATTGTGAACTGATTAGAGAATACTTGAACGAAGCACAGGACAAATGTGAGACGAACGAAGAGGCATCAATGAAGAATATTTGGAGGACGAAGTTGAAAACTGAGAACGAAGAAATCTTCTGAAATGATGGGCTTCGTAGGAACACAAGAAAAGAATTCAAGAACTACTCCGGATGAAGAAAGGTTGGACCAACGATGGAAAAATTAAAAGCGATCTTCGGAAGGCATATGACTGATGGAATCCATACTTACATCACACTTGAAAAGAATTTGAGAACACTCCGGGAATTAAAAGAGTTAGGTAAGATCCTAGGAAAGACCTGTGGGTTATGTGCCCACCGAAGAGAAAAAACCACCGTTGAAAAAAAAAGGATTGAAAGGAGATGATGCACCGGAACGATTGAAAGACTCGAATGAGGTGACAACCTCGAATGAATTAGAACACAGACAATTCTCTTGAGAATGTCTTTGGAACACCGGAACAATTAGATGGCGAGAGGTAAACGAGCAAAGTGAAGCAATTGAGCCGAATAAATACTATGAACAACACCGAATACTTGAATTGAATCCACCGGAAAAGAAGAAGAGGTGAAGAATATCCAACGAGAGAAGAACTCATCGGAGAAGAAAAGAGAAGAATAATAACGAGCTAGACGAGAATTCACCGGTTGAAATAATTGAGGAAAGAATGCAAGGACTTCACACGAGTAGGATGGATACTCGATTAAGGACTCCGGATCTGAAGCAAAAGGGTGGGCGGGTGGGAAAAGGAAAGAACACAACGGACGGGGAAAACACCGTCGGTTAAAAAGAACCGAGGGTTGAACTTGCAAAGAAGAAGAGGGTTGAATCCACTTGACGAGAGATGCACCAGATGAAAGAACTAACAACGCAACGAACGGAAACTAACCACATGATCCTAAAAAAATTGAAGGGGAAGAGGGGTAATTCAAAACACCTACGTCAAGATTCCTCACCAGAGCGACGAAGGGGCAGGGGAGTAAAAAGAATTCCTACTCTCCGATATAACTAGACTCCGAAAAAGTTTTCTTCTAGACTCAACAACGGCCAGACTACGATCAATCAAGGGGGCTCCTATGGTCGGTCGAAGCTCTGATACCAACTTGTCAGGCCCAAGATGCGATTCTATCCCGATCACGTGACACTTACGTGATTGGGGCATAACCGTATTTCAGGCGCTTAGCAAGATGGATATCATTACAACGTACCATTACATACATACATGGGGGATACAACATTACATAAAAATCTCAAGATTACAACAATCTCAATACAAAGTATCCGACTACGGATACAAACAAGAAAAGCACAAGACATCCATCTGCTATCCCAGGCTGCCGACCCGGAACCTAACCCAAGACTGAAGAAGAAGAAAGAAAGAAAGAACTCCAAAAAACGACATCGCTCTCGCGTCAAGACCGCGGAACCTGCACCTGTAACTGTTGTTGTAGTAACTGTGAGCCACGAGGACTCAGCAATCCCATAACCATGGGTAACAAGACTATCAAAGCTTAATAGGTAGGAAGAGGTAATTTGGTGAGGTGGCAGCAGCGGCTAAGCAAATATATATCGTGGCTAACTTATGAGTACAAGAATAAGATGAGCATCTACGCAAACGGTCGCAAAATAGTGATCGCTAAAGATCCTAAACTACATGCGAGTCACACATAACCCCACCGTGTTCTCTTCTCAAAATGAAAAGAGACAGTCACGGTTACTCACACAGTTGTGTGTTTTACTTCGGCTCCTCTGTCAAGTTTTCTACAACCGGACATTAACAAATTCCCATCTGCCACATAACCGCGGGCACGGCTTTCGAAAGATCATAACCCTGCAGGGGTGTCCCAACTTAGTCCATCACAAGCTCTCACGATTAGCTGAAGTGATAAATATAATATCATCACCCCTTATCTTAGGGAAATCCGATCAGGCTCGGCATCCCGGTGCACAAGACATTTCGACAATGGTAAAACAAGTCCAGCAAGACCTCTCGGTGTGTCGACACCCTGATAGTAGCCGCGCGTATCTCGTCTCAGGCCACGACCGGATGGGCGATGCTACGAGTAAAACCAATCCTCGAGTTTCCCCGTTGTGGCCCCGTAGGACCCCCGTTTGGGACCAACACCATCAGCACTCGCCCCCCTGCTATGTAGAAAGAATCCTCGGGTAGCGCTAACTCCCTATGCAATTTAATTAATTAATTAAGTTGTTATTATGAGCTAATTAAAACCAATGTTGGGCCTTGCTGGAGGAGTTTTATTCAAAGTCGAACTGTCAAGTGGTCCCCATCCACCCATCGTGTAAGGAACACAAAATCAAGGAACATAATGTCGGTTTATCGGCGCCTAAGGTGGCATGAGTGGAACAAAACACCGAGCAAAAGGCCAAGCCTTCCACCCATGCCCAGTATATAGGTGTGTTATTATATATATATAACATATTGTGATATTCCAACAACAAGTTCCCTCCTGGAACGGACTTCATCTTCACCTGCAACTAACAACGCTATAAGAGGGGCTGAGCAAGCGGGTAACATAGCCAAACAGTGGTTTTTGCTAGGAAGGTTTCAAAGGTTAGAGGTTTCATGGCAACAAGGAGAGGCTGACATAAAAGATGGGTAGCGCGACATGTAACGATAGCATCGAGACACTAAGCATGGCGATGATAGTAAAGGTATCCAATGGTATGGTCATCTTGCCTGAGATCCCGCAAGGAAGAAGAACGGTTCCATGAAGAAGATGACGAAGAAGCCTTGAAGAATAACCACGAGTAGACGATCGAATCCTCACGACGCAACGGAACAAGCACTAACGAGAAGAAGCAAGCAATACGGTAAACAAACCACTCAAGAGCATAACACTATGCACTACCAGGTATGATGCAAAACAAATCTAATTATGATGCACAGAAAGTCTACACAGGAAGCAAATCATGATAAGGTATGATGCATGACAATCTATACAGGAAGCACAGAAACTCTATACAGGAAGCATTACAGATGCACTTAGGAAGCACAGAAAGTCTACATAGGAAGCACAATGTTACAGCACAAGGAGCATGGCAATGTGCAACAAGCAAAAATACTTCAAAACATGATAACATGAGGATATTATGAATCTACATGCAAAATCACACAAGTTACATATAGGACTTGCTCAAAACGGAGCAACGGGCTAAAAGTTACACCCGAAACAATAAACATGCACAAGCTAAAAATAACAGCCACATAGCAACTTCGGAGCAAGAGATAAATGGCCTACAGCACTCAAACATCATGGCAAGGAGCATGGACATAAACTAGACATATACTACAGCAAACAATTCCATTGGTGCATCCCCAAAGGAGCCATGGATCAATAGCAACAAGCTATGACATATTGAACTTGACAACAAAATCCTGACAGCAGTATTTTATAGCAACTTGGGAGCAAGAGTTAAATATGCTACAGCCACTCAATTAAGCATGTGAGAGCATGAATGGATAGCCTACAATATATACAACAAGGAATCCTCAAGAGTCACCCCAAAACTATCATGGATTGGCCTAGAACAACAAGCAAACATGGCATCCGGATATTACAGATTCCAGACTTAGTGAAATTTCACTAAGTGTTAAAACAGCAATTTTATCATGGCATGTTTGTGAGCAAGTTTAAGTCAACACAAGGCATATCATGGAAAATTAAATGCACCACCTCAAAGAGCACATCATGGAGATTCTAAAACATCTAGGCATGTGACAAGGGGACAAACACAACAATACCAAAGGGCAATTGAAAACAGCATCTCATAACAAGTTTCAAAGCATAACAGCCACATGCACTTTTGCAAAGGAGATAAACATGGCAAGATGAAATCTATCATGCAAGCTAAAGCAACCAACATGTAGAGTAACTCATGATGAACATGTGGACATATCATTTGCATCATTTGGATAAACATGCGCCAAGTTATCACATCACGAACATAGCAACAAAATAACAACTAACAGCAGTTTATAATAAGTAACACCCTTGCAACAGATATTTAAGCATCTAGAAGAACTCAAACATGCATGGCACAATGGAACAAAGTGTAGAGCATATCCCCACGATCATTTTGACATATCATTCACTCAATTCCGACAAGCACACAAAAAGATATCACAGCGCAAAGATGCAACATTATAACAGTCAGAAAAGACTTGGCAGAAATTTAGACAAAACAACGAGCGCTAGATAGCTAAGCAGTGCACAGGGGCGAAGGATAGAGGGGCTGCTCACCCAGGGCCTGGCCCAGAAGAGGAGAGGAGGCAGCAGGCTGGACCCGCGGCAGGAACTGGGCCTGGGAGGCCCGGCGGACGAGCGGGCCGGTGGGGAGGCGCTGGGCCTGGCTGGACTCGGGCCCAGGAGGCGGATGGAGGCGGCTCGGCTGGCACGGCTGGCGCGGCCCAGGCTAGAGGGAGGCGACGGGCTCGGGCGGTCGGAGGAGGCCGGCTCGCCTGGAGGCTGGCGGACCAGGCCCGCGACGAGCGGAGGCTGGGCCTCGGCCAGGCGGGGCGACGGGAGGAGGTGGCCGGCCTGGAGGGAGGAGCGAGGAGGCCTGGAGGGAGGAGCGAGGAGGCCTGGAGGCGCCTGGCCGGCGCGGGCCTCGCGCGGCTCGGGAGGTGGCGGTGCTGGGCCTGGGCGAGAGGAGGAGGCCCAGGCGGAGCGACGGGCTGCAGACGAGGAGGACTGCGCCGCTGGGGAGGATCGAGTGGGCGAGCTCCCAACTCGCCCCGATCGTAGCGGCGGCGGCTCGCAGGGGATCTCCGGTAGAGCGGATCTGGCCGCGGGGAGGTCGGGGCCGGCTAGATCCGGCGGCTCGTCGCCGGATCTGGCCGGAGGCGAGGCCTGGGCAGCGGCGGAAGGCGCGGGCAGGGAGCTTCGGGGAGGACGGCGGCGGCGGTTGGACATGCGGACATTGTCCGGGTGGCGGCGGACAATGTCCGTTGGGGCTAGGGGACAAAATCGGGGCCCTTGATCTCGGATCTGAGGGCTGAAATTAAGAGGGAGGAGTCGATTTCGGGACAGGGAGGCTAGGTGGCGGCTGGAGGTTGGTAGGGCACGGAATTTGATGTGGAGGAAGGCTAGGCTGCCCAAAATGGACAAGGGGTGTCCATATATAGTAGGAGGGCTAGGGTTTGGAGTGTGGAGGGGTTTTAGAGCCCTCTGATCGCGATCCGATGAATCCGATCACGAGGGGAGTTAGGATGGGCCTAGGGAAGGTTAGTGGGCTGTGTTAGAGGGGCTTGGGCTGAGAGGAGAGAAGGGAAAGTGGCCCGCGGAGGTTTTTCGGAGACGGAAAACGTCCGACGAAATAATCGGCGACTAGTGCCGCTATATATATCCGTTGGGCTATCAAATGAGCTCCGAATGCGATGAAATTTGGCAGGCGGCCTGTCTACACTATAATAAGACCACATGACAAGTTTCAACCCATTCCGATAACATTTTTCGGCCACTCACAAAATAAATATTCGGAGGCACCACGGGCGCGTGCAAGTGTGTCTGGGCTCAGAACGGACAATGGAAAGGACGAGGAGACTCGGACGGATGCAAGTTTTGAAAACATGCTGATGCAACACACAAGATGACATGGCAAAGATGCGCACGCAAGCAGACGACAAGGCACTGACAACGAATAACTGGCTGACACCTGGTGCACCGGTCTCGGGGTGTCACAGTTGCGGCGGTGGAATTAGGTTTTTCTCTGTTGCTTCGATGTTTTCAGGGTACATGGGTATATATAGGAAGGAGGAGGGCATCGGGGGAGCAACATGGGGACCACGAGGCAGGGGGCGCGCCCCCCACCCTCGTGGACGCCATGTGTGCCCTCTTCCGTGGTTCTCAAGTCTCCCGTGAAGATATCGCTCCAAAAATATCTCCCCCGAAGGTTTCATTCCGTTTGGACTCCGTTTGATATTCCTTTTCTGCAAAACCGTGAAATAGGCAAAAAAAACAACCTGGACCGGGCCTTTGGGTTAATAGGTTAGTCCCAAAAATAATATAGAAGTGTATAATAAAGCCCATTAAACATCCAAAACATCATATATAATAGCATGGAACAATCAAAAATTATAGATACGTTGGAGACATATCAATTGTTTCTACCATGGTGTATAAAATGTTTATCAAATTGCCATGGTCTACCAAGTAATAAGGAACATGCACTGCTGCAGGATGCTGCTAACGCGACACTACGATGAGAGACCCTTCGTCAAAACTGTGTGTGATGCAATAATCACAAACGATTGTGTAAAAAAGTATCAAAAAAGGTGCAAAACGTTTGTGATTACGGATGCATCAAACACGGTTCAAATTTTAGTTGCGTGTGCGATGTAGCGCATACAGTTTAGTTTAATTAAATGTTTGCGATGAGGAGGAACAAAAGAAACGGGCAGACAGATGAAGGTGTGTGCGATATATGGCATACAGTTGACTCAGATGAACTATTTATGATTCGGCAACGCAAAAGAAACGGTCAGCCAGATCAAGGTGTGTGCGATATACGGCATGCGGTTCACTCGAATGAACTGTTTGCATTGAGACAAGAGAACAGAAATGGTTCAATATAACAAGATGTGTGTGATACGCGGCAAACAGGTCTTTAAACAGAAATGTGTGCGAAGACCGATAATAACACAGACGATTGCTTCTAATAAGACGTATGTGATATGCTCTGTCTACACAACGTCTATTGATTGATGGAATTTTATGAACACACCAACGATATTGCGCATAAACCTAGGCGGCGCGCGACGCACGGAGGCAACAAGCGCAGCCTGTAGCACATCCACCTTTCCCCAAGCATGCCAACCCACCATAGCGCCGCCTCTACCAGCAACCACGTCGACTAGGAAAACGAGAAGGCGCAATGGCCCGTCGAGGCCGAGGCACTCCCCGGCAACATGATGGATGACGTCGTGATGCGCGTCATCCACGGGGTTGAGCATACCCTTGGCGCATGGCGCTTGAGCGCCGTGGATCAAGATAGGCATGTCAGCGTCGAGAGGTTGCAGATCACCACACAACATGATTGATGGCGCGCCATAGAGCTAACTATGCGCGTCCGCTCCGATAGGGTGCGGCTCACCGCACGGCGAGACCGTTGGAGCACGAAGAGCGAGAGGCGCGGCGCGCCGCATAACAAGAGCGGATCCATCAGCGCTTGCCTGCTGTCGACATGGCGTCGCAGCTGGGTACACGTCCCGTCAGTACCCCCATTCCTCACCAGGAGTGGGCAGAGGCCCTCAGTGTCGTACTTGCACCAGAGCTTGGCCGCGCCGTACTTGCACCGGACGCCCGCCGTGCTGTTTGCATGGGTCGTGCCGATCGCATTGTCTACGGCCCACTCGATGCCAACGGGCTGGTCGGTAGGCTCGACCGCCTCCTTGGCCCAAGTGTCCACCTGGGCACAGTAGAGGAACATGGTCGTCGCAACCTCGAACTGGTGATCTCCGATGAAATAGCCAACTTGGAGCTCCGGATCGCGCTCTAGATGTACCGCGAGCGTGTCGACCGCTTGGACGAACGCCTGCGCGAGTTCAGGAAGAGCCAAGAGCTACCGTAGGCAAGGGCTGCTGGTCATGGTCTCATGGACGCGTTTTATTTTGTTGGGTCGTTCTGACGTAGATAGCTATGTATTAACAACAATCATAGGATTGCTCTGTTAATTGATCTCTTTCAATGTGTGTACTCTGTTGTCCGTTCTTATATGTTCTGTTTCAATGTGTGTATAAACGCTTTCCATTCTGTATATGTGGACGATAACAGCTAGATTCAAATTAGTATACAAAACAGATTGAAAATGGAATTCATAATATATATATACATATTAATTGTTAATTAGTTCATCACAAAAAATATATATAATATCATCACATATACGTGATGGTACTTAACTAGTAGGTACAATGCATACAATTGAAAAGGAACAATACTAAAACCAGTAATCACTCCTGATGCGCGGCGTCATCCTAGCGCGGAGGCAGTACCCGCCTCCTCCGCCTCATAGCACTTGACATACCGATCTGCCTCTTGCTGGTGGACAAGCGCTGCCCATTTCGTTGGGCGCACACAGGAGCTCCTCGTCGGTGGCACGTTGGAGCTTTTCGTCCCACCTCCACGCAGCGATGAGGCGCCTAGCGCCTTTGACCTTCCTCGTGAAGTACCCGTCTTCGTACACCTCCTCCGCATGACGACGCGCCTGCCCCCAAAGATCCACCTTCTCCTTTTTTTAGGCTGCATCACGGGTTTCACAGGCCACCTGGTACCTGGCTTCCTCCTCCGCCATCTCCTTCTTGAACGCCCCTGGCCTGGCTTTCTCAGCCGGCGGCAATGACTTCCGCAGACAAAGATTGTACTGGCCCCAATGCCAATCCAAAGTTGGGGTGTCCGGCGCAACCTCGTCCGGCAGCGCGTAGGGGTCCTCCTCGTCGCTGCTCTTCGACTGAGCGTCCTTGGGGGGGCGACGGCTCTTCGTCAGCGTGTGAGCAGATCGGTGGCGCCATGGCAAAGCTTTGAGAGAGAGAGAGAGGGTGAACGAGGGGAGGATGTAGATGGGAATGCAGGCCGGACGACGTGAGCAATGTAGTCTTTATTGGCGGCCGGAAACTAGATCGATGGGAACAATACACACACTGGTCACCGGATTTTATGAGTACTGTAGTTTGAATTACACACGATTCCCGCATTAGAATCCGCGTGTGAACATAATAGTTGACGGTTTCCAATACAGAACCATGTCTAGTTAATAACCCCCCACCATTCACCTTCCAAACCTTGGGGCGCGAAATAGAGTGCCAATCATGTGGGGGCCAGTTGTCTTGCTAGATCTTTACATTTTCTTTTTTGAACACCAGATATTTACATCGTCTGAAGATTTTTTAACTCGCACACAAGTACACAAAAATATGATTTTTCAAACCATTATGGTTAGCCGTTGCATGTAGATGTAGTTCAAATTAGAATTACGGTCATTAAATGGCTACAAAATCACTTAAATGTCTTTAAAAGGTCAAATGACCCCTGAAATTTTCCAAATTTTTACATGACAGTTGTATTAGTGCACGTTAAACGTAGAAAAAATTTGAAGGCCGTAAGGGAAGCTATCCCCCGTTCGTCATGAAACATGCATTGTTCCCTCTCGGAACCACTAGCCTTCTAGTGAGTTGCTCTGGTTTGTGAGGGGTGTGTGTCCAAACTTTCGTCAAACAGGCCAATTTTTTTACCACATCATCTTGGTGGCATCACATTACATCAAGCAAGGTTTCATGTTTTTTTTATAATTTTTAATTTTTTGGAATTTAAATGCCATGTCACTCCATGCATGTCTACATGTGTCCATGTTGTGAGACCAATATGTTTAAAATTCCTTCTAATTTACTGCACATGGAATCAACTCGCCCACAAGTGCACATAAATATGATTTTTCAAACCGTTATGGTTAGCCGTTGCATGTAGATGTAGTTCAAATTTGTACTAACATCATTAAATGGCTAGAAAATCACTTAAATATCTTTAAAAGGTCAAAATGACCCATGAAATTTTCCAAATTTTCACATCACAGTTGTATTAGTGCATGTTCAATGTAGAAAAAAAATTGAAGGACATAAGAGGAAGCTATCTCCCGTTCGTCATCAAACATGCATTGTTCCCTCTCGGAACCATGAGCCTTCTAGTGAGTTGCTCCGGTTTCTGAGGGGGTGTGTCCAAACTTTCGTCAAACAAGCCAATTTTTTTACCACATCATCTTGGTGGCATGGCATTACATCAAGCAAGGTTTCATGTTTTTTGATATATTTTTTTATTTTTTGGAATTAAAATGACATGGCACTCCATGCATGTGTGTCCATGTCGTGAGACCAACATATTTTAAAATTCCTTCTAATTTACTACACATGGAATTAACTCGCAAACAAGTACACAAATATGATTTTTCAAAACGTTATGGTTTGCCGTTGCATGTCGATGTAGTTCAATTTTGAATTACGGTCATTAAATGGCTAGAAAATCACTTAAATGTCTTTAAAAGATCAAATGACCCCTATAATTTTCCAAACTTTCACATGACAGTTGTAGTAGTGCACGCTAAACGTAGAAAAAATTTGAAAGCCGTAAGAGGAAGCTATCTCCCGTTCGTCATCAAACATGCATTGTTCCCTCTCGGAACCATGAGCCTTCTAGTGAGTTGCTCCGGTATCTGAGGGGTGTGTGTCCAAACTTTTGACAAACATCCCAATTTTTTTACCACATCATCTTGATGGCATGACATTACATCAAGCAAGGTTTCATGTTTTCTGGTCATTTTTTAAATTTTTGGGAATTAAAATGCCATGGCACTCCATGCATACATATGCATGTGTCCAGGTCGTGAGACCAATATGTTTGAAAATTCCTTCTAATTTACTGCACATGGAATTAACTCGCATACAAGTACACAAATATGATTTTTCAAACCGTTATGGTTAGCTGTTGCATGTAGATGTAGTTCAAATTTGAATTACGGTCATTAAATGGCTAGAAAATCAGTTAAATGTCTTCAAAAGATCAAATAACCGCTGAAATTTTCCAAATTTTCACATGACAGTTGCATTAGTGCACGTTACACGTAGAAAAAATTGAAGGTCGTAAGAGGAAGCTATCTCCCGTTCGGCAACAAACATGCATTATTCCCTCTCGAAACTATGAGCCTTCTAGTGAGTTGCTCCGGTTTATTAGGGGTGTGTGTCCAAACTTTCGTCAAACAGGCCAATTTTTTTACCACATCATCCTGATGGCATGACATTACATCAAGCAAGGTTTCATGTTTTTCTGATCATTTGTTAATTTTTTGGAATTAAAATGACATGGCACTCCATGCATGTCTCCATGCCGTGAGACCAATATTTTTGAAAATTTCTTCTAATTTACTGCACATGGAATTAAATCACAAACAAGTACACAAATATGATTTTTCAAACCGTTATGGTTAGCCGTTACATATATATCTAGTTCAACTTTGAATTACGGTCATTAAATGGCTAGAAAATCACTTAAATGTCTTTAAAAGATCAAATGACCCCTAGAACTTTTCAAATTTTCACATGACAGTTGTAGTAGTGCATGTTAAATGTAGAAAAATTGTGAAGGCCATTAGAGGATGCTATCTGTTGTTCGTCATCCAACATGCATTGTTCCCTCTCGGAACCACGAGCCTTCAGTGAGTTGCTCCGGTTTGTGAGGTGTGTGTGTCCAAACTTTCGACAAACATGCCAATTTTTTACCACATCATCTTGATGGCATGACATTACATCAAGCAAGGTTTCATGTTTTTCTGATCATTTTTTTAAATTTTTTGGAATTAAAATGACATGGCACTCCATACATACATATGCCTGTGTCCATGTCATGAGACCAATATGTTTGAAAATTCCTTCTAATTTACTGCACATGGAATTAACTCGCACACAAGTACACAAATATGATTTTTTTTCAAACCGTTATGGTTAGCCGTTGCATGTTGATGTAGTTCAAATTCGATTTGCGGTCATTAAATGGCTAGAAAATCACTTAAATGTCTTCAAAAGGTCAAATGACCCCTGAAATTTTCCAAATTTTCACATGACAGTTGTATTAGTGCACGTTATACGTAGAAAAAATTGAAGGCCGTAAGAGGATGCTATCTCCCGTTCGGCATCAAACATGCATTGTTCCCTCTCGGAACCACGAGCCTTCTAGTGAGTTGCTCCGGTTTGTGAGGGTTGTGTGTCCAAACTTTCGTCACACATGCCAAATTTTTACCACATCATCTTGGTGCAATGACATTAATCAACCAAGGTTTCATGTGTTTCTAATATTTTTTTAAATTTTTGGGAATTTAAATGCCATGGCACTCCATGATTAATTGTGTCATAGCCGTTAGACCAATATGATTGAAAATTCCTTCCAATTTACTGCACGTGGAATTAAATCGCACACAAGTGCACAAAATATGACTTTTCAAACCGTTATGGTTAGCTGTTGCATGTACACGTAGTTCAAATTTCAATTACGGTCATTAAATGGCTAGAAAATCACTTAAATGTCTTAAAAGGTCAAATGACCCGTGAAATTTTTCAAAATTTGACATCACAGTTGTATTAGTACTACGAACTTTCTCGTATATTTAAAACACCATCCGTTGCCACTTTACTTCAAATTCGTCTTTCACGGCTAGTAAAAAATATCTACAACATCACACACAGTTGTTTTGTAGGAACCGATTGCGATGAAAATATCTGGGTCTATTTAAGTCTCTTCGCCGGCTCGTCTGCTCCAGTGCCTGCAACCCCCAAATCCACGAATCCTGATCCCCATTCCAGCACCCCCTTCATGCAAAGATGTTGCCGTGGAAACGCTTCATGAAGGCTCATACGATGGCCGTGTCCCTCCCCGAGCGCCGCCGCTTGCATCGAGAGCGTGGTCGCCTACGCAGAGAGTGCCACCGCATCCGCATTGAGCGCGGTCCCTTCCGCCAAGAGGACGTCTGCGGCAGCCGACAGGGCAGCTGCAACAGCCGAGACGGTTGCAACTACTGCTGCGACGGCGGCTGCAAACGCCAAAAGTGCTCGAGTTGCGGCTCGTGCCGCTGATGTCGCCATGGCCCGGGTCGAGGCCATCCACGCGAAGATCGACGATGCACATGCTAAGATATTCCGGGCCACCTCGGAATCCAGCATGCAACCCATGTCCGAAAAGGCGGTGGTGGCCATGGAGCACATGCTTCCTCATGAGGTCGCCGAGCGGGAGCTGGAGATGCAGGAGGCGGTGGAGATCGAGGAGTGTCGGGAGGAGGAGTTGCGCGTGGCTGAGGTCGAGGTAGAGAAGAGTCTGTCCGTCGAGGAATCGGCGGTGGAGTACCAACGCGAGCTCTGGCGCAACCACTACTACAAGTACTACAACCTTGAGGGCGGCGGCGAGGACGAGGATGAGGACGCGGTCGACTTCAGCAGGGGGCGCGGAGTCCACCAACGGCGGCATGTCGCCAGGACAAGTCATTGATGTCTCATCTCACACCGGCGATGCATAAGCCAGCGCGGCGACGGATTTGTTAAAATTATGCGTACTGAGGCTTTGTTTTCAATGTTGGTCTTTTGTTAGAGCAATGTTTAGGTCAACTAGCTCCGTTTAATTAGTAAAATTACTCGATTCGGTAATTGTGGTCTTTCTACTGGCTCTTTTGTGTGCCCAAATTAGCAAACGATGTTAAATTATGCAATGACGTACCTCGGGAAATTTCCACCAAATTTTGAATTATCAAACTCATCCCATGCGTGTAAAGCACAAGAATCGTTTGCGATGCACACAATCATTCAAAGTGAATGGTCCGGAGGCACCGCACGCTAAGTTTCCCTCCATATTTCCAAAATTTTGGCCTACCGCCAAAATATCTACCCCCGCCCCCTCCCCCCTTCCCCACCCCTTTTCTCCCCGACCACAAGTCGCATTTCCCATGTTTCCTCCTTCCTTCCTTCCTAAGCGATAGCCGCTTCCTCGCTTGCTTCCTCGCTCTCGCCGTCTCGCATCCTACCGCCGGGGTCGCCATGGTCTTCTTCAAAGACCTCTCCAGCGATTCCTCCTCCGGCGACGACTCCTTCACCACCCGGGTATGCCTCTCTTTTCTCTCTTGGGCTAAGACTTGGAATGATGGATTTTTACCCGGCGGTCGATTTGAGTCATTTCTTCCTCTTGTAGCTCCCTAGGATCACCAGTGGCAATGAATGGAGCAGGGTGGCTGAAGATCTATCTGCTCGTTGTCACCATCAATCCACATGCGTGAAGCTAGTTGCGTTTGAATCTGTGGACAGTGGGAGGAAGTTTCTGCCATGTGTAGAGAAGGTTAGACTCTATTTCGTTGTTACAAATCATTTGTTAGATGTGATTCAGACACTGTCACGGTCCCAACCCATTCATACCACACCTTCAACCAAACGCATCCTAAGACAGTGTCACAGTTTGTACCTAGTATCTAAAATTGTTGCCATCTCATCGACGGTGCCATTAGAAAATTATTTGGCACCGCTTCAACAGTTTGTGTAGGCAACTTTGGTCCACACATCCGATCAGCCAAGCACTAAAATAATAAATCTTTATGGCATGAAGGAACTGGGCGTCGGAGCAACTAGGTGCTCCGGAGTCCGGGTCCCTGATTTTTTTTCCGCCGCATTGGCTCGCAAGTGCAAGGCACCGGTGCGAGATATAGCAACAATTATCTTTACACTAGTTTTGGCATACATAGTGAACGGCCTTAGTGTTATTAGTTCTATGTTACTAAATTTGTGCATGTACACACCTGTTAGTATCAATTAGCTGTCATCCAAACACTGTCTCTATGTTGTTGCGGTTATATTTACCTTCCTCATAAAATACTCAATTTTTATTTATTGTACATGAGTAAGAACTTATAGCGTTATTGTAGTTAATTATAGCTTCTGATGTTTCAGAATTTGGTTGTTGTCTTAGTAGCAATTAATTCATTTGCACGTTGATCTTTTGGAGAAGATATATTAACATGTTTCTTCAGTTTTTTAAAATAAGAATTGGTGATTTTCTATGTTTCTATAACCCATTTCCCCTACAATTGTTAGTGATCTAGTTTTAAATATTATAGGATGAACGTAAGTGTTCTTACATGGAGTGGGTTGATCAAGAGTGGCCACAGACTTTGAAGATGTGCCTAGCAAAGCTCCAGAGCATGTATGAGGAAGAGAATAGAGGTAGGCTTAGAGAAAGTGTTGTCAACACTGAAGAATATTTGAAGATGTGGGGGTAAAAAGAGGAATGTGGAGAATGAGCACATATGTTTTTAATCTGACTTTGCTAAGATGGTATTGGCGAAGGAGGAGGCACTTTCCTAGTTCGCATGTGCAAAACAAGTTCTTACTGAACTGAAAGCATAGGTGGATAAGATGAGCCTGGATGATCTCGGTTAGGGAATGAATGTATTATTCTAATATTGTTCTTATGAAGTTGAACTAGCTATATGTTGTACTGTGATGTTCTCATGTAGCTATCGTACTGTGATGTTATAATATATTTATGTGCCTGATATGAAATTTGCAAACGTAGAAGGTGTCCGACTTGATGTAGTCGCATTTTCGTAGTTGGACTTGTCACCAAAATTTGTAGATGGCTTGCTAGCGGTAGGTGTACCTAAAGTCGTTGAAGCTTGGTTGTAGGAGCCGAAGTTCTTGGAGGTGAACTTGGAGTACTTGTAGTCCTCTTGAACTTGTCGCTCCGCTTTGGTGGCTTGATGTACTAGCTCGAGGAGATTGGTGTATGGTTGAAAGTCCGTAATCTTCTTGATACGATAGTTGAGTCCATTCAAGAATCTCGCCATTGTTTGCTCTTCATCTTCTGTGATGTTTGCGCGTATCATGGCAATCTCCATCTCCTTGTAGTACTCTTCAACGGACTTGGTACCTTGCTTGAGGAGTTGTAGCTTCTTGAACAAGTCACGGTTGTAGTGTGTTGGCACGAAGTGTGCTCTCATGACTTCCTTCATTTGAGCCCAAGTAGTGATAGGAGGTTTGCCTTTTCCTTCTCTTCTCTCAATGATTTGCTCCCACCAAATGAGAACATAGTCTTGGAACCCAAGGGAGGCCACAGCGATTTTCTTCTCCTCATCAAAGTTGTGGAGCCGAAAGATTTTATCAACTTTCAATGCCCATGAGAGGTAGTCTTCAGGATCAATGCTTCCGGAAAACTTTGGCATAGTGAACTTGAGCTTGCCGTAGCGATGCTCTTCATTGGTCGCTTGCCTATTGGGAATGCGGTCTTGATTAGGACGATTGGCAATCTCATGTTGTTCTTGTCGGAGTAGATGTCCATTGTCATGTTGTACTTGCCGAGCTTATTGTTCTTGTTGAGGTTGTTGCTCTTGTCGCGCTTGAGGAGGAACTTCTTCATGCATTCTTGCTTGGTGGCGCCTCTCTAGCATCTCATCGCGAAGGAAATCTTCATCTTGACGAGTGTGTCGAGTGCGAGCTGCCACATTGCGATGTGCATCACATAATGCCCGTTGCGCCTCAAGAGCTTGAGCTTCTCGACGTTGTTGTGCTTGACGATTAGCCTCGGCATCTTGTTCTTCTTGGTATTGACGTGCTCGCTCTTGTTGTTGTTGGCGTAGTCGTTGTCGTTCTTGTGCTTGCTCAAGTGTGGCTTGGTTTTGGCGATGTCGACTTTCTTGCTCTTCAAATAGCTCTTGTCAACTCTTGTCGTGAAGTGAATTCCGGTTGTCATGTCGAGCTTGACGTGCGGCTTGACGAAGAGTGTTTGATGTAGGAATACTTGAGCCATCCGTGGGGTCGGTATGTCGACTTGAGCGGCTTCGTCTTTGAGAAGATATGGAAGAAGAACGTCGGTTGACTATCAAAGTCTGTAGCTCGTCAAATTGTGTAGACATGTTGGTGTTGATGATATCGAATTGCTCTCTTGTTCTTGCTTCAAATTGGCGCCTCGTCGGCGGTGACTTGCTCAATGTACTCTCGCATAGCTTCACTTTCTTGATGGAGAGCTCGTTGCACACCGAAGAGATGTAGTTTGGTGACGTAGTTGTTCCACTCTTGAGGATCGTCGAAGATCGGGTTCGAAGATGTACTTGGCCTATCCATCATCACAAGCAAGTATGTGAGTGGAAGAAAGGAGAAGACAATACCAAATGTACCTTAACCGAAGTTGAAAATGGATCAATGATCACTCAATAATGTAACCCGGAAATAGCACTATTGGTACCACTTCGTGTCGATTCTCACACCTACACAAGTAAAGCTTTTAGAGGAGCTTGGTTAGGATGGTGACAAAATTGAATGCAAAAGTGAGTAAGATTCAATGATGTTGAAAATGATTCACAATTGGCTCATGCAGCAAGTAGATCACAAGCAATAGGTAGCACACGGAACACACGCACGTATAGATAAATGTGGTTGTGCAACCAAAAGTGAGAGAAAATGTGGAATCCACGGAAAATGCTCGTGTTGCACAACGCTAGAGAGACGCTAACCGATTGCTTAATAGGCGGATACGCACTTGTGCACGACCTATAGGAGCAATGTAACGACTTCCTATCACAAGTATGCTATGAGTGTATGATGTGCCGATGCTTGTAGCAGAAGATGAAGTATTGCTATATTATATCATCTCTTTGGATGCAAGGCATTTGATGCTATGGTGCTTTTGTGTATAAGCTTTGGATGGCTCTTTTGCTTAAAAGCTTGTGAGCTCTTTCTTTGGCCACTTATGCATGCTTCTCGGATCAAGGTAGCTATTGTGTATGCGGGACACTCTTTTGTCACACGGAGATATGACAATGTAGTATGCAATGTCTATGATTAACAGTAAGGTGCACAAGTGCCGTGGCCCGGCAATACTCAAATGGCTAGTCTCGGTAGGAAAGCTACGCAAAATGGTCGATGAGTGTCTATCAATGCAATTGCAAGGTAGTAAACGAAGTGTCGTCGATGTTACCGTCCTTGTCGAGGTTGAGAAGTGGTCTTGTCGATGTCGTTCCGCTCCGAGATAGCCGAAACACAACCGGAAACGGAGTAAACCACAACTCAAATTATCCAAGACACAAAGGGGTAAGACCGTAGTGATGTTGGTTAGGTAATGGTGGTGGGTATGGGTGTGTCGAAAGTATAGCGGAATAGGTGGCTAGGGTTTTTGCGGTGGCAGAAACGGGGTGCGATATAACGCAAAATGCAGTTTCATCAGGCGGAGCCGGATGATCCGGACGTCTGGCCGGATGATCCGGGTGGGTCAATCCGGTCGGGATGAGCTCATGGAGGTGGGAAATGTTTTTGGGGGGAAATGATTTTTCTCGGGTTTTTGGTGGTTTTTTAGGGTGGGGGAGGTGGGGAAAATGGCAATCCACTTGTCACACAACTCAACCACGGATCACAAACAACAAAATCTCATCAAAACACACAAATCACAAAAAAAATGTGGGGCTATTCTTGTGGGGATTTTCGAATTTGGACGAAAAACAACAAAAACAAACTAGAAAACAAGGTGTGGGGCTCCAAATTTGTGATCAACCAAGGCTCATGATACCATAGATGATGTAGGGTGGAACCCTAATCGGCAGATCTTTCACGAGATGGAGGGAATCCCACGATGAACATGAAGAACACAAGGAAAACACGGAGAAATACACGAGAGGAAACGCTCAAATGAACACAAATACGGTCACACAGGTGCTAGATCCACGATACACATAAAGATACACGATCCGTAGTCAACAACGGTGTTACAAAGATAGTCTTCTCCCGGAGGAGGTCTTGGGGTATCCCTTGGGATCTTCTCCGTAGTGTAGGTCTTGAATCTGAGGTGGATCTTCTCCGAAGAGGCCGCGGTTTCATAGGAGAGGAACCACAAAGGTCTATGATGAGCTATCATAAAGCTAACCCTAGATAGTTTAGGTAGAGTGCTATATATAGGCTAGGAGGGGCGAAGGGGTACATGGGCCTCGGCCCAACATCATGCGCGCAGGCACTGTCCGGATGATCCGGACGTTTGTCTGGATGATCCGGGCTTCGGGGGGCCGGATGATCCGGGGCGGCGTCCGGATGATCCGGACACGTCTGATCTGCTGCGGGTGGTCCGGATGTCCGGGTCTTCGTCCGGATGTCCGGGGGTGTCCGGATGATCCGGGCCGGGGTCCGGATGATCCGGCTTCGGCGTGGAGCTTCGGGTGTCTTCGGGCACATTTGCCGGAGCGTCCGGATGGATGTCCGGATCATCCGGGCCTCGGCCGGATCGTCCGGGACATCGTCCGGATCGTCCGGGCAGGCTGAGTCCTGGTTGTTCTTCTCCTCCATCTTCCTCCTTCGATTCTTCTTGTCCCTTGACTTCTCCATGGTTGCTCCCGAGGTGCCTGAGTATGCAAAGAGTCTCCGATGAGGGTAGCAGCCATGTCTCATGTGAATCAAAGTGACGTAGAGAGAGGAGTGAAGTCACCTCGGCCTCGAGAGCTCGTGCTCGAGCACGTGTCATGGGTCCACTTGGCACTTGGTGAGACGATGGTGGGTCCATGGGGACGACCTTGGGATGCTCCGCATCAGTTGTTAGTTGCAGGTGAAGATGAAGATTGCTCCATGTCGGAACTTGGATATTTTGGGAATATCACAATATATATTAATTAAATTAATGCACCTGTATACTTGGCAATGGGTGGAAGGCTTGGCCTTTTTCTCGGTGTTTTGTTCCACTCATGCCGCCTTAAGAACTGATAAACAAGTGTTATGTTTCTTGATTTTGTGTTCCTAACACGGTTGGGGGTATGGGACCCCATTGATATTTCACTTTGAATAAAACTCCTCCAGCAAGGCCCAACATTAGTTTAACCATTTACCCCACATAATAAACTTAATTAAATTTGACGCATATGGAGTTAACGCTACCCGAGGTTCGTACCACATTCTACACGGGGGGGCAGTGCTGATGGTGTTGGTCCCAAACTGGGCAGCCTGCGGGGCCGCCTCGGGGAAACTTGAGGTATCTGGTTTTACCCATAGCTTGACATATCCGGACGTGGCCTGAGACGAGATACGCGCGGCTACTATCAGTGTGTCGGCACGCCGGGAGGTCTTGCTGGAGTTGTTTTACCATTGTTAAAATGTCTTCTGCACCGAGATTCTAAGTCTGATCGGGTTGTCCCTAAGATAAGAGGTTTTACCTCTGCTGGTCGTGGGAGCTTGTGATGGGCTAAGTTGGGACACCCCTGCAGGGTTATGATCTTTCGAAAGTCGTGCCCGCGGTTATGTGGAAGATTGAAATTTGTTAATATTCGGTTGTAGTTAACTTGACAGGGGATCCAAAATAAAATAGGCCAACCGCGTGAGTAACCGTGACCGTCTCTTTTCACTTTGAGAAGAGAACACGGTGGGGTTATGTTTGACTCATAGATAGTTCAGGATCACTTATTGATCATTACTAGTTTGCGACCGTTTGCGCAGATGCTCATCTTATTCTTGTACTCGTAAGTTAGCCACCATACAATGCTTAGCCGCTGCTGCAACCTCACCACTTATCCCTATCCATACCCATTAAGCTTTGCTAGTCTTGATACCCATGGTTATGGGATTGTTGAGTCCTCGTGGCTCACAGATGCTACAGCAACAGTTGCAGGTGTAGGTTTTCGATGACTTGACATGGGAGCAATGTTTACTTGTGTTGGAGTTCTTTCTTTTTCTTCTTCATTGATCTAGGGGTCAGCAGCCTGGGATAGTAGGATGGATGTCGTTGTTCTTTTCATGTGTCTCATCCGTGGTCGGATGTCTTTTGTATGATGTGTTTTATTCATGTGACTATTGTATGACTTGTATGTATCCCCCTGGTATGTATGTAATGGTACGATGTAATGATATCCATCTTTCTAAGCGCCGAAAATGCGGTTGTGCCCCAATCACGAGGTTATAGCGTGATCGGGATAGAATCACATCTTGGGCGTGACACAGGTGCAGCTGGTGGTGGTTGTGGAAGACGCGTGAGCAATTCATTAAACTTGTTATCCAGCTTTGTTTCAAAAGACTTCTCCATGCCATCTATCTTCTCCATGGCATCTTCAAATCTGTTTAGCACGTCTCCCACCTGGCCACTCATTATTTGCTGAGATTTATCATGCAATTCCTTGTTCGTCGTGTTCTCCCAGTCCAGCTCGTCAACTTGTGATCCTGGCATGGTTAGTAGAAGTAGAAACACACAAGAATATGATCCTACAGACTACTAGAAAGTGGTGGTGGTGGGGTGTCACAAAATCATCAAGCAATCTCAAATTCTTACCAGTTCTTACCCTGCCGCAGCTGGTGATCGGCAACCGTTGTAGTCACAACTCTCAAAGCTTGGACAAAGCGATTGCCAGGTGGTGTAAAAAGTACGATGTAGTTGTATGTGGAGCTGGGAAGACTTATGATATGGTAGAAAATATGTCATCAATAATCAATTCAGAGATACAACGTTGAATAAACGTTCAATGACGGCACTGTGCTGGTCCTAGGATAGACCGTACTAGAGACGCGAGTCTAGAATACTAACAAAATCATGACACTACACGTAAACAAGGGAGGAGCACACTCCGAATCTCTTTTTTATCCTTTCTGCACTTTTTTGCACTTTTTCCCCCTCTTTTTTTTGCTCCGCAACAAAAAAAATCGAAAAAGTCTACAAATGGTCTAAAAACTGTTTGGCGAGAATTTTCTAGACTTAAATTTTTTTTTTGAAACTAGAACTATTTTTCTTCTGTGGGTGTCTCGGAAGTTGGGATGTCCGACTTAGCCACGACACGTAGTATCGTGCGATCTCGAACTCGAAAACAAAGGATCAAATACTGGACCTAGACTAGGACTAGTGGTGAAGATGAATCCGGTGGAACTCAGACTGGTGGCGGAGATGAATCTGCTGGAACTTGGACAGGTTGCGGATGTATGTTTGAGGCGGACTCGGATTGGCGTGATGGCAGCGGATATGTGGTGGCGTATATGGACTCGGATTGGCAGTGGATATGTGGTGGTGGTATATGGCAGTGAATATGAAGTTGATGCGGCGGCGGCGTGACAACCTGTGAACAGAGCTCAAAACTCTAAAGAACTAAGACCAACAACTCGACACGACGATGCAACCGCAAATTCAACAAAGCAAACACGGAAAAAATTGTGGAATGGCTCAGACTGGTTCGGATATGATGAACTAACCCTAACTTTTTTTGGCTTTTTCGTGGACTGTAGGTATGAAGAACAGACTCGATCTAAACTACGAAAAACTATAAAATCTCACCAAGCAACCTGGAAACCTGATACCACCTGATAGAGTAAAAGGTGTCCCGTCTTTCGATGAGTTGGTGGCTATCGTTTTCGGTGTAGTAGACTTCGACAATCCGACTACGAACGTGTGAGAACGTCGCGCCTTAGCAATCACTAAACCAACTCCGAGAGGTTCTTGACCACGTCGGAGCACGATCAACCTCGCCACGAGGGTCTATTTCCTGCAAGCAAATGAAGAACAAGTACGAAACTCAGATTGTGGATATTGCGAATATAAGAGGAAAACTTTATTGATCAAGGTGGGGTTCGGTGACGCCTTTGTCTGGTCGTTGAACACAAACAAAGTACGCGAAGTTGCAGCTATAGCAAACTTTAATCTAAACAAAATCCCAAAGTCTAAACGATGCCCTAAGGGATGTATATATGGAGGAAGAGGGAGGGAATTTCATGGCCCCTTGGAGGAGGGGTCCGAAACCAACCCTAACTCTATTTTCCCCACACATACGGACTCTAAAAACACCCTATACTTTAGTATTTCGAAATTACATGGGTCTGGCCCAAAAATAAGGTGACGCGGCACCTAAATTTAGCTATGGACGAAATTTATGAAGGGGCATCTTGTATATTT
Source organism: Secale cereale (assembly GCA_902687465.1). Classification (NCBI taxonomy): domain Eukaryota; kingdom Viridiplantae; phylum Streptophyta; class Magnoliopsida; order Poales; family Poaceae; genus Secale; species Secale cereale. The sequence goes on along the minus strand of LR738709.1, from coordinate 258,364,511 downwards.
CGTCCATGTCCTTGTAGGTCATCACGGAGGCTTCAAAGTGCTAAATACGCACTAGAAACATCATTATGGATCCCTTCGTGTGCGCCTTCATCTCCATGCTTGATCCTCCTCCAATGTTCGTCCCTCTTGTCCATGCTAGTCCCTTCATTAATAATCAACACAAATGTATCCAATTTAGGCAGTGTCATATTCTCATGAACATTAGAATCGTTACCAAGAAACGGAAGTACCTGGTAATTCAATTGGCGTGCGCGAGCTCTAGTAATTGGTTCAGTATGTATAATAGCAGGGGCAGTGGGTGTAACAATGGTATTGATCTCCTCATCACCTACACATCAAGAACACCCTCCCAATAGGCAAGCCAACAATGAAGAGCATCGCTACGGCAAGCTCAAGTTCACAATGCCAAAGTTCTCTGGAAGTATCGACCTCGAAGACTATCTCTCATGGGCATTGAAAGTTGACAAGATCTTTTGTCTCCACAACTATGATGAAGAGAAGAAGATCGCAATGGCATCCTTTGAGTTCCAAGACTATGTTCTTATTTGGTGGGAGCAAGTTATTACAAGGCGTGAAGTAAAAGGTGAACCACCCATTACCACTTGGAACCAAATGAAGGATGTCCTGAGAGTGCGTTTTGTGCCAACACACTACAACCGTGACTTGTTCAAAAAGTTGCAACTCCTAAAGAAAGGCACCAAGTCTATTGAAGAGTATTACAAGGAAATGGAGATTAACATGATAAGAGCCAACATCACAGAAGATCAAGAGCAAACAATGGAAAGATTCTTGAATGGACTTAACTATCCTATCAAGAAAATTGCGAACTTTCAACCATACACGAACCTCCTCGAGCTAGTGCGCCAAGCAACCAAAGCGGAGCGACAAGTACAAGAGGACTACAAGTACTCCAAGTTCACTTCTAAGAACTACAGCTCCTACAACCAAGATTCAACGACTTCGGCGCCTCCTACTTCAACCAAATCTTCTCCAAGCATAGGCGACAAGTCAAGCTACAAGACTTTGACAACATCAAGTCGTCCTCTACTACGACCAACTTCAAGCTGAGAGCTTCATCATCTGCAACTCCTACCGAGGATACCTCCAAGACGAGTTCCATCAAATACTTCAAATGTCAAGGACGAGGCCACAAGTCATTTGAGTGCGAAAACGTACGCACCATGATCATCAATGACGATGGTTCCTATGACTCTATGAGCGATGATGAAATGGAAGCCCTTGAGCATGTGGCCATCCATAGTCGAGTGAATGAGGATGAAGACAATCAAGTCTTTTGTGACAATGATCCCAGCCCCGCTCTCGTTGTCTCCAAGGTCTTGAAACTTCAACACCAACAAGACAAAGACCAACGTTGCCACATCTTCCACACCAAGGCCGGCATCAATGGACGTTCCGTCAAGGTTATCATCAATGAAGGAAGTTGTCACAATTTGGCAAGTGAAGAGCTATGCGACAAGCTTCAATTGAGCAAGATGAAGCACCCTCACCCCTACAAGGTCCAATGGCTTAGCAACGCCGGAACTATTCGAGTCGAGCACACCGTGCAAGTATTCTTCAAGATAGGCGCCTATGAGGACACATTGGAGTGTGATGTGGTACCTATGTCCGTTTTCCACCTCCTCCTTGGACGGCCATGGCAATTCGACCGCGGAGTCATCCACAATGGACGTACCAACCATTATAGCTTCAAAATGAAGGGCAAGGAGTTCGTGCTATGACCCATGTCGCCAATCAAGTGCTCACCAACAAGCAAGTATCAACCAACCATCATGGAGAGAATGGTGAGAGAGTGATCGACCAAAAGGAGAGTGAGAGCCACAAGCCCAAATCGAGTGCCTCCATGATGAGCGACAAGAAACAACTAGTGTTATTTGCCACCAAGAGTGAGATGAGAGAAGTGTGTGAGAACCCATCAAGTGTTCTTCACTTTGTGCTCTTATGCAAAGGTGAAGCAGAACAACCTTACACTTCACCACCTCTACCTTTAGTGTTGTCTCAATTGTTGCGGGAATTCCAAGATGTCTTTCCCGACGAGCTACCTCCGGGTCTACCTCCACTTCGTGGCATCGAGCACCGCATCAACCTCATCACCGGAGCACCTCTTCCTAAGAAGGCACCTTACCATGTGAACCCCGATGAAACAAAGGAGATCCAACGGCAAGTTCAACAACTCATCGAAAATGGTCACGTACGAGAAATCTTGAGCCCTTATGCCGTTTCGGTAATCCTTCTCCCCAAGAAAGATGGTACTTATCGCATGTGTTCCGATTGCCATCCTATCAATGCTATCACCGTTAGATACCGTCACCCCATATTGCACTTATGATGAGGACATGACTACCTTGGATACGACCAAAAATATTGCATACATGTATATTTGTGAGGTGATTTCTAATGCAAACTATGCAACAATTTATTTATGTCATCCAGGACAAAAATACTTCACAGACTTTTGTGCCATGTCTAATTCCAGGTGTATGAGACATTTGTACAATCCACATATGAAGATAAGGGAAAAAGAGAAGTTTAGGTGATGTTCAAAAAGTTCTCTCACGTCACTTTTGGGCCAAGAGAAGATAGAGTCCAAGTCTCTCACGTTCTGCATCCAGATTCGGACTGCACAGACATACCTGACTCAAAATGGCAAGAACTCCTTCATACGGACTCCGAATTGGGTGATTCTTTTTTTATTGGAAACTAGATTTCATACACTTTCCAACCCAATTGGATTCACCTTCAAATTCGTCCGGAGCGTTGAGATACCGACGAAAAAATCTGACGCTGCAGCAGAATCCGAGTCAAACTACAAGTCCAAAGGTGTTACATCACCTCCACTTGGGCCCATGAGCCTTGTACGACCTAGGGTTAGTTTTAGGCTGCCTTGGGACGTCCTTCCACCTCCTTGGCCGCCACCCCTTGCTCCTATATAAGTAGATCCATCTAGTAGCTTTTTCGTTGGGTTTTGTTTAGATTAAAGTTCGCCATAGCTGCAACTTCGCGTACTTCGTTTGTGTTCATCGACCAGACAAAGACGTCACAGAACCCCACTTGATCAGTAAAGCTTTCCTCTTGAATTCGCAATATCCAGATTGCCATCTCAGTTTCTTGCTTGTTCTTCGTTTGCCTGCAGGAAACAGACCTTCGTGGTCAGGTTGATCGTGCTCCGGCGTGGTCAATAACCTCTCGGAGTTGGTTTAGCGATTGCTAAGGCGCGACGTCCTCGCACGTTCGTAGTCGGATCGTCAAAGTCGACTTCCTCCAAAACGATAGCCACCATCGCATCGAAAGACGGGACACCTTTGCCTCTATCAAGTGGTATCAGTTTTCAGGTTGCTCGGTGAGAATTTCCAGTTATTGCTAGATTAGATTTATTTTCTTACCTATTGTCCAAGAAAAAGTCCAAAAAAAAGTTAGATCTATTCATCCTTTGTATAAGCCAGTCTGAGACTTTGCAATTTTCTTTTCATTGTTTGCATTATTGAATTATCGGTTGCATCGTCGTGTCGAGTTGCTGGTCTTAGTGTCTAGTTCGTTAGAGTTTCGAGTTCTGTTCACATTAGTCACGTCGTCGCTGCATCGTTATCCCTTCCGTTGTCCACCACCTCATCCATCAATTTCCACCTCGTGCTACCCATCGTTCATTGTCACAATCATAGTTGAAGTGTTCGCATCTTTGCTTGATCCAATCTGCATCTTATCTAGTTTGTCTTGGAAAGAGGGAGAAAGAAAAAAAAAGACAGAGAAAAAAAAGTAAAAAAAAAGAGGAGAGAAAGAAAAAGAAAAAAAGTGTGAGAAAAAAGAAAAAGAAAAAGAAGGAAAAGAAAGTTGGAGAGAGTGTTGTTGTATATTCTGCTTGGCAGTTGTTTTCATCATTATTTTTACTGCCGTTGTGATCTTCACTTATATCTTGATGTCCACAGCTACTTCGTATCCTTTATTGATGCTAGTTGTGCTACACCGTGACCTCATTAGTGTTATAGGCTCGCGTCTCTAGTCCGCTCTAGCATAGGACCATCACAGTGCCGTCGTTGAGCGTTCATTCAACATTGCATCTCTGAATTGATTATTGCTAGTCTTTTGCTACTATATATAAAGCCAACCCAGCTCCACATATTTCTACACCGTGGTTACGTACGTTCACCTGGCAATCGCTTTACTCAATCTTTGGAGTTATTTGACACCACTGGTTGCCTATCACCACCTGCTGCATGGTAAGAACTTGTAAGATATTGATATTTGCTTTACTGTGAGCGCTTTACCACCACATCCTAGTAGTTCATAGGGACATTATTCTCGAATTTTGTTTCTTGTTTCTACTAATCATGACAGGTACCGGAGACAGAAGTTCTTGGACGACGGATACATCTTCACCATCACGAGACATGGGACAACACACACAAGCACATGATCAGGTTATTTTTGTACCGTCATTTGAGGGTAGATTTAATCCTGCTATTTATCTAGCTTGGGAGCTTGAAGTAGAAAAAGTTTTTAGTCACCATCATTTTTCTGAACTTGAGAGAGTACAAGCTGCCACTAGAGTATTTACTGGTTTTGCTTCTGTTTTGTGGAGTGTGCATTGTAAGAAAAATATTGATAACCAACCCACAACTTGGAAAGATTTGAAGGCTGTAATGAGAAAACATTTTTTTTCCTCCTTACTATCGCCGTGAATTGCTTCGCAAATTGGAACAATTAAAACAAGGCAGTAACAATGTTCATGCTTACTACCAAGAGTTCAAATCTTATATGCATCATTGTGACATAGAAGAATCTGAGGATGATACAATGAATAGATTTTTTGGTGGTTTAAAACATGATATTCGCGCAAGATTTCAGTATATTCCTTGTTGCATTACTGGTATGTATGTTCGTGCTTGTACCTTTGAGAGACAAATACAGGAGGATGCATTGTGTGACTACAACAACTACTATTCCAGTTCATGCTCACCACCACTGGTTTGTTCCTCCACCATTGCACCTACTAGAGCAGCCACACCTCTGATTGTGAGTGTGACATCATCTAAAGTGTATGATACATTGTCATCGTCCGTACCTACATCAGCTACGTCTTTGCAACAATGTGACAGTAAAATCAATGATGATATAACTTCACATGAGGATGATGCATATCTAGTTAACTTGAATACATCATGTATTGAATTACCTGTTGATTTGAGCACACCACCTAGTTTAGATAATCATGTTACTGTCATGTATGCATCATGTGATCAAACAACTGAAATACCAACAATTTTGAGTGCACCCATTGAATTAACTGTTGATGCAAAAGAATCATGTGAATTAGAGAATAAATCATATTTGGATAAAATAAATTTGAAAATTATTGTGCCAATGTTTAATCATTTTGATATGACCTCTAATCTTGGTGACGATTCTATGTCAAATGACTTATTGCATGTTTGCTTATTTAGGCATGTTGTAGCCTGTGAATTTCATGCAAGTAAGGTTTATTCACCAATGTTGGGATGGTTTAATGATGAACATTGTCAATCTTTTGATATGAATAAGAGCTTCACTTATTTGTGCAAACTAAGTTGCAATATTTTCATGCCTTCTACTTCTTGTGATAATATTTTGGCTTTATATTTTATGAACTACGAAAGTTACTCATCTATATATGTGTCATATGTGCAAAAATTAAGGGAAGTAAAAATGGATGATATATACGTATACAACATGTACACCTTGTCTATTTTCTTACCCAAATTTCAGATTGAGCAACGCCGAGGACGGCTTTATTTTCAAGAAAGGGAGGATGATGAGGACATGACTACCTTGGATACGACCAAAAATATTGCATACATGTATATTTGTGAGGTGATTTCTAATGCAAACTATGCAACAATTTATTTATGTCATCCAGGACAAAAGTACTTCACAGACTTTTGTGCCATGTCTAATTCCAGGTGTATGAGACATTTGTACAATCCACATATGAAGATAAGGGAAAAAGAGGAGTTTAGGTGTTGTTCAAAAAGTTCTCTCACGTCACTTTTGGGACAAGAGAAGATAGAGTCCAAGTCTCTCACCTTCTGCATCCAGATTCGGACTGCACAGACATACCTGACTCAAAACGGCAAGAACTCCTTCATACGGACTCCGAATTGGGTGATTCTTTCTTTGTTGGAAACTAGATTTCGTACACTTTCCAACCCAATTGGATTCACCTTCAAATTCGTCCGGAGCATTGAGATACCGACGAAACAATCTGACGCTGCAGCAGAATCCAAGTCAAACTACAAGTCCAAAGGTGTTACATCACCTCCACTTGGGCCCATGAGCCTTGTACGACCTAGGGTTAGTTTTAGGCTGCCTTGGGACGTCCTTCCACCTCCTTGGCCGCCACCCCGTGCTCCTATATAAGTAGATCCATCTAGTAGCTTTTTTGTTGGGTTTTGTTTAGATTAAAGTTCGCCATAGCTGCAACTTCGCGTACTTCGTTTGTGTTTATCGACCAGACAAAGACGTCACAGAACCCCACTTGATCAGTAAAGCTTTCCTCTTGAATTCGCAATATTTAGATTGCAATCTCAGTTTCTTGCTTGTTCTTCGTTTGCCTGCAGGAAACAGACCTTCGTGGGCAGGTTGATCGTGCTCCGGCGTGGTCAATAAGTTGGTTTAGCGATTGCTAAGGCGCGACGTCCTCGCACATTCGTAGTCGGATCGTCAAAGTCGACTTCCTCCAAAACGATAGCCACCATCTCATCGAAAGACGGGACACCTTTGCCTCTATCAGCTTAGATGATATGCTAGATGAGCTTAGCAGAGCCACAATCTTCTCCAAGATAGATCTTAAGAGTGGCTACTACCAAATGCGCATACAAGAGGGTGATGAGTGGAAAACCGCATTTAAGACCAAATTTTGCTTATATGAATGGCTTGTTATGCCAATGGGCTTATCTGAAGCACCCGGTACTTTTATGAGAGTCATGCATTATGTCCTTAGACCTTACATTGGCATCTTTGTCGTGGTGTACTTTGATGATATCCTCGTGTTTAGCAAATCGCTCAAAGATCATGTGACTCACCTTAGAGCCGTATTGCAAACCCTTCGCAAAGAGCAATTTTATGCTAACATGGAGAAATGCAAATTTGGTGTAGACAAACTTCTTTTTCTAGGATTTGTTCTTTCTTCCAAGGGTGTGCATGTTGACGAAACCAAGATCGAAGTGATCAAAACTTGGCCCAAACCAACGAACCTAAAACAAGTGCGTAGCTTCCTAGGCCTACCCGGATTCTATCGACGATTTGTGAAGGATTTTAGCACAATTGCTATACCGTTACATGCTTTGAGCAAGAAGAACACACCCTTTGTTTGAGGTCCATCTCAAGATACCGCGTTCAAGGAACTTAAAACTTTGCTTACATATGCACCTTTGCTTGATTTACCCAATTTTGATAACCTTTTGAGGTACATTGTGATGCTAGTGGTACTGGCTTAGGAGGCGTGTTAATGCAAGAGGAGCGCCCGATCACTTACTTTAGTGAAACCCTTTATGGAGCGCAACTTAACTATCCCATCTATTACAAAGAGCTATATACTTTAGTGGGAGTCTTGCATGTGTGGGAGCATTATCTTCGCCCTCATGAGTTCATTCTTCACACGAACCATGAAACACTTAAGTATCTTAAGGGTCAAACTAAGTTGAAAAGTGTCATTCTAAGTGGAGTGAATTCATTGAGTCATTTCCTTATGTTATCAAGTATATCAAGGGCAAGGAGAACGTAGTTGATAACGCTTTATCCACAAATGCATGCTTGTTACTCAACTTGAGTTGAATGTTATTAGCTTTGAGCACATAAAAGACTTGTATGCACATGATGTTTTCTTTGCAAATCCCTATGCTAAGTGTTTGATGCATACATCTTGGGAACACTATTACATCAAGGATGGCTATCTTATGAGAGCTAATGATGCGGAGCATCCTACGGCTATCTCCATGTACACTGTCATCGCTCCTCAAGCCCCAAGTGAACCTACTGGACTTAAGGTGAACTCGCTCCTCTTCGAGAGTTACATGAATATCATTTGGACTTGGTCACTACCTCACCCCGGAACATCGTGCATCTTTAGGTACAAGGACGACCACCTCCATGAAGCCGGGGAGCACCACCAAGTCCACACGGAGACGTACGAGAAGAAGGAGGAAAGGAGCGACACAAGCGAAGAAGGGCATGTCCAGTCCGGAACGGGCGGTACTACCGCCTACAAGCGGTACTACCTCTCCCATGCGGCACTACCGCCTACAGGCGGTACTACCGCTCCCAAGCAGTACTACCGCCCGAGGTCCGGTATTACCGCCCTGCCTGTGCGCAGCCACGGCCTTTGGCCTTGTATCCCTCTCCACTTACCCCTTCGTGGCTTAGACTATAAATAGACCGCCCCCACCTTCTTTCTAAGGTTTAGCAAAGTATTTTGATAGACATTGAGAGCTTTGCTCCTTGTATCCCCTCCTCTAGGAGATCAAGACCTCCCAAGGTAGAAGAATCCTTGTGGATTGCAAGACCTCCCAAGGGAGAAGATCATCAAGACCTCACCTCCTCTAGGAGTGGGATGAACGTTACCTTGTATCTTTCCTTTTGTTGTTCTTGAATCATTGTGAACTCTTGCATGTTCTTGGATCTAGCATATGTGTGATTGGATCTAGTCAATTTGAGTGTTTTCCCTCTCTTGTGTTCATCTTGTTCTTAGGGATTCCCCTCCAATTCGTGAAAGATCTCCACCTAGGGTTCCACCCTACAACAGCATGGTATCTAGAGCTATGGTTTCTCACGAAATTGGAGCCCCCCTTCTTGTTTTCTAGCCTAATTTTGTTGTGTTCTTGCCCAATTTCGAAAATCCCCACCAAAAATAGCCCCAAATTTTTTTGTGATTTGTTGGTTTGATGAGGTTTTGTTGGATTTGATCCATGGATTTGCTTGGTTTCGAGTGGATCTAACATCTCCCCAAGTTTCACCACTTTCCATCCATGAAATCCATCCAATTTTGCCCCCGAAATCATCCATTTCCGCCCATAATTCGCCCCGATCCCGATCTGCGAATTTTTCTCGACACCAACGGTACTACCGCCCATCCAAGCGGCACTACCGCCCTACAAGCGGTACTAAATTTTTACTTCCGCCCACTCAAAGCGGTACTACCGCCCCGCAAATTTTCAGCCTTCCGAGTTCCGAGTTTCACCGTTTTGACCATAACTTTCACTCCCGAACTCCGATTTGAGTGTTCTTTGGCTCGTTGGAAAGCTAGTGACGTGCCCGAGCTGCTCATCTTGGTTTTACCACCATTTGACTCCATCAAATTTTGTCAAATTTGGCATGTTTTCCTAGGCCCTCCACCATATCATCCACCATACCACCATAGCTTTTCGCAACCTAACCCCATTTCGACCCATAGCATTTGTCGTTGCTTGAGTTGTGACTTGAGTCTCCTAAGGTGTTTCGGCTACTTAGGGACGAGTGCTTCTTCATCAACCACCACCACCGCTTCCACATTGTCATCATCGACACCACCACAACTGCTTTCCGCTACCACCATTTGACTTTGGCCTTTGAGATTTTGAGTTGTGGTTTTTCCGTTTCCTAAGGTGTTTTGGCTAATTAGGGACGGGTCACCATCGACAACACCGCCTCTCATCATCATCATCATCAGACGGTAACCTCGATGACACCATTTTATATACCCCTTGCAATTGCATTGTTAACCCCTAGCCCATTTTGCGTCACTTGCCCATTGAGACTAGCCATTTGAGTATTGCCGGCAACGTTACTTGTGCATATTAGTGGTCATCGATATACACCTTCAATTGCATATATACCATATCATATTGGTATCATCTTGCTATCATAGTACCATCCCTTGTGTCACAAGATTGTTCCCGCATATACACAATTGCTATTTTGGTTTGTGCATAGTGGCCATATCAAAAAAAAGCTTTTAAGCAAAAGAAAAAGAGAGCAAAGAATCTTGTGAGCAAGAGCCATAGCATCTTACCACATTGCACATAAGATTGTCATATCCGATCACCTTGGATCATCTTGAGAAGAATACCGGGAACATCATACACATAGCATACTTGGGATAGAAGGCTCATACATTTGCATCTTATAGGTTGTGCACAAGTGTCGTATCCGCCTATTGAGGAATCGTGCTAGCGTCTCTCTTGAGTTGTGCAACACGAGCGTTTTTCGTGGATTCCACATTTTGTGCTCATTCCTTGGTTGCACAACCCCATTTATCTATCCGTGTGTGTGTTTCCGTGTGCCACATTTTGCTATTGGTCTACTTGTTTCACTTGCGAATTTGTGAATCTCTTTCAACATTATTGACTCTTTCTAACATTTTGCATCAAATTTTTGTGCCACTATCCTCACCGAGCTCCACCATAAGCCTTACTTGTGTAGGTGTGAGAATTGACAAGATCTGTTACCAATTGTGCTATTTTTCCTTGATACATTATTGAGTGATCATTGATCCATCTTCAACATTGGAAAGGTACATTTGTTCTAGTTCTTTCCTTTCTCCGACTCACATTTGCTCGAGTCTTGTGATGGATAGGCAAGGCATTTCATCTCCGGCAAGATCACATCGGCATCGACACCATCAACGACAAGAACGTGAAGGTCACGAGCTCAACATCAACAATCGCTCAACGACTTCACCATGTACCTTGGCATCTTCGCCAAGCGACTTCAAGGCATCTTCGCCTTTGGATATGCGGCATCTTCGCCCACAAGCACCTCAAGATTATGCTCAAGAGAAGCTTCCCAAGCTCAAGTCCGCGACTTCCACGAGCTACTACGACCTCGTCAACGACCACGAGATTCCTTTCTATGGGATTCAAGACCCCGAGGAGTATCTTGAGTGGGAGCGCAAGATGGACGACTACCTCAAGCTACATCAAGTTCCCTATGAAGATCAAGTGAAGTGCGCCACAAGAAACTTCCACGACAACGTGTCAACATGGTGGCTTCACACACCTTCGACGAGCTTCAACGTGAATTGGCCCAAGACGAAGAGAGCTATGCGGCGAGAGTTCGTGCCTCCTACTTACACGGAACATCTTCTACGCCAATTGGAGAACACCATACAAGGATCCAAGTCCATCGACAAGTACTTCAACGAGATGAAGAATGCCTTGCGACGAGCCGGCGTGGACGACCCCATTTGGATGAAGTTTCACTTCATGATGGGATTGGACAACGACATCTCCAAGACTATCTTCATCGAGAACTACAAGTCCCTCGACGACAACTACATTGGTGCTCTCAAGGCGGAGCAAGAACTCATGAAGGCCAAGACTTCTCCACCGCAAGCACACTTCTCGAAGACCAAACTCCAAGATGGCGAGCATGAGGCTAGTACCACCACGATGTCCAAGCCCAACGAGCTCCAAGATTACGCTACCAACTTCAACTCCACCGCCATCCCTCTTTGTAGCATTGATGATGCCGAGTCTATTCCGACTCTTTTTCAAGACGACGCGGTGACGACTACGACTACGGAGCCATTCGAGGACCAAGCTTTGGAGGCGAGCGACAAGGTGGCGAGCGAGGATGATGCTTCCATCTTTGGAGGCGAGAGTGATGATGTGCCATCTTCGGGCTTCATCCACGGCGACGATGACGAGATGGTTGAGCATGGGATTTTCCCTTCGACCACGACGACGTATGTTGACTTGAGTGACTTTTGCCACCATTTCGAGAGTGAGAGTGACTTCACCACTAGCCCCATATATGATGAGTTGCCACAATTCCCATGTGAGGAGAGTTACCATCACCACCACTTGAGTGATTTGAGTGACTCCACCATATGTGACATTGAGTGCACCTACCTTGAGGGAGTGAGTGAGCCACCACCACATAGAGAGAGTGAGGAAGTTGATAGGGCATGTGAGGCCATTCACATTTCTAAAAACTTGACCTCTACCTCTATTGTGTCTTCTCATTTGGTGCTAGATCCCATATATGATGATGCGCCGATTCACGACGACTTCGTCCTCCCTTTGGACAAGACGATGGCCATGGTGGAATATGATGCACCCCCCACATGGTTCCATCAAGATGATGATAATGACCACCATTTGGTCTTTCCCACCTCACCTACACCACATGAGTGGAATGAGAAAGGTAACAAAGGTGAAGGTGATGCTCTCGTCCCACTAGTGGACTATGTCAACATTGATTGCTTGCATGATGTTGATCCACCTATTTACATGCTTCGTGCTAGTATGATTTCCCCATGCGATGATTTACCCATTTATGATGAGTTTGAGGATTGCCATGTGGAGTCTATTAGTTGTGATGCCATGTTGCATAGGATCTCTTGTGATCATTCTTTAGGTCACATCATGTTTGATAATCCGCTTGACTTGTCATATGCTATGCATGAGATCACTCGTATGTCATATTTGCAATCTCATCGTAGTAACTATGCACATGCCATTAAAATAAACCCAATTTGCACATACGGCATAGATGACAAGCCCGTGGTTATTGGCATTTGTTTTTCTTGCAATGATATTGACATGCTTCCTTTGCATCATATCCATCATAGGCCATGCCATGACAACCTAGCTTTGGACATGCATTGTTTTGGATGTTGTTCCACTTCTCCATATGATGTTTCAAATATTGCTCATGAGGAGACCCCCATAGTTTCCTCATACGTTTTAGGAGATTTTAATCCATCCCATCCATTGCATGATTACCATGATTGTGTGCACCATATACATTCCACGAATAACAATGCTCTACATACTTCTCATGATGTATTACACAATATGAGTCTCCATTATGCCATAGATAACAACAAACCTCTCATGATGGATGACATGTTTCTATATCACGCATCTCATTTATTTGAGCATTGGCTATTTTGTGCTAACGAACACATGCACGTGCGCATCATGATGGATGATGTGTACATATACTACGCACACACGATTTTTCCTTTGTCTTTGTTTTGTGTAGGTACTTTTGCAAACTCGTCAACCTCACAATCCCATGAGTTGACGAAACGAGCTCTAGAGAGCAACGACGATTTGGGATCCCGTGGATTGTCCCTACCACCGTTCTCTTCGCGCAACCACTACGTGCATCTCTTTTACTTGGCTCTCACACGGCTATGGGATATTTGCCAATTGTCACATTATGCCCATACTATCGTGTTCACTTTGCATGTTATGCCTCTTGCTATGATTTGGCCATGCAATTGTGACCCTTGCTTGCAATTACCCATGATTCACCATTATGATACTACTATGTGTATTTGCATACTTGGTGGAGATACTTGTAGCTATTGCCATGATTTTGTTGTGCCCCATGCTATTGATGAGACTTTGTTCATTTCTCGCTTTCATGCTTGTGATAGGCCATGTGCATTATTCATGCCTACTATTTGCACACATGACATGATTGCCATGATTACCTCTAGTATGTTGCATCTTCGCACTACTAGCTTGTTTGACTTGATCACTATGATTGTTTGCTATATTGCATCACCCATGTTCCACTCTTACTTGCTTTCTTGGGTTGATGACATCTATGTTCATGCCTTTCACATGATATATCTTGATGATTGTCACTTGTCTCCAATAGTTGCATCTCTCATATTCACTTGCTGTGAGTGCAACCATGATATACTTGTTGATCTCGGAGATTTGGACACCTTACTTGTGATGCATGCTTGCTTGTTTGAGCCTAATGTATTTGCTTGTTATCGCATCATATGCTTCCATACATTGCCATGTCCCCTTATCCTTTCTTATGATAAGAATGACGAACATACTTGTTGGGTGACTCACCACACGAATAGGTTTTGCATCTTCGCTAACCTCGTTTGTTTTTCCGAGTGTTTGTCATGTTCTTTCATTTTGAAGGATTCACAAGGCGGTACAATCACGAGGCATCTTGGGCATGGGAAGGCACACACGTTGCGCGACAACAACATTTTCGACATCCTCATCAAGGTGCATTCCTTCCTAGTGAGCCATCCTCACATATGCTTGGATTTCATGGATGCACCACCGGTCTACCACTCTTGCCACGACTTTGAGCATGGGTATACCTATGCTCCATGGTCATGTCATACCCATAACAAATTTGCATCTTATGCATGGATTGACTCACATTATGATTGCCTTGTTGCATCTTGTATTCCCATGTCATCCATGATATATGAGCTTTTTCATTTCCTTAGCAAATTTGTTGTGATCTTTCTTGATGGACTCTTCATACATATTGATCACATTGCCAAGCATCAATTGCATGATCACATACTCACATTGAGCATCATTTACCATGTTCATGCTTTTGATACACAATCCCATTATGACATCATTTTGCACAAAGGTAGCATTTGCAACTTCTTGCACAATGAGTTTGATCACATGAATGCATTGTATGCCATGCTCTTTCATTTTGCTACAATTCATGCTCATTGCCACTACCGATTTCATTGGACGGACTCATGCTTAAATGATGGACACCTTGCGTCCGCTAACAATTGTATTTCCAAGTGTCCCTTGTGTTTGCTCTTTTTGCATGTCTACCATTCCGACGACATCTTGGAGTCGTCCAACTCCAAGTTCATCCATGCCTATCGTGTACATGACGATATGGTTCACGATCCGAGGACGGATCTTTCCCAAGGGGGAGGAGATTATGCGGAGCATCCTACGGCTATCTCCATGTACACTGTCATAGCTCCTCAAGCCCCAAGTGAACCTACTGGACTTAAGGTGAACTCGCTCCTCTTCGAGAGTTACATGAATATCATTTGGACTTGGTCACTACCTCACCACGGAACATCGTGCATCTTTAGGTACAAGGACGACCACCTCCATGAAGCCGGGGAGCACCACCAAGTCCACATGGAGACGTACGAGAAGAAGGAGGAAAGGAGCGACACAAGCGAAGAAGGGCCTGTCTAGTCCGGAACGGGCGGTACTACCGCCTACAAGCGGTACTACCGCTCCCATGCGGCACTACCGCCTACAGGCGGTACTACCGCTCCCAAGCGGTACTACCGCCCTGCCTGTGCGCAGCCACGGCCTTTGGCCTTGTATCCCTCTCCACTTACCCCTTCGTGGCTTAGACTATAAATAGACCGCCCCCACCTTCTTTCTAAGGTTTAGCAAAGTATTTTGATAGACATTGAGAGATTTGCTCCTTGTATCCCCTCCTCTAGGAGATCAAGACCTCCCAAGGGATAAGAATCCTTGTGGATTGCAAGACCTCCCAAGGGAGAAGATCATCAAGACCTCACCTCCTCTAGGAGTGGGATGAACTTGTTACCTTGTATCTTTCCTTTTGTTGTTCTTGAATCATTGTGAACTCTTGCATGTTCTTGGATCTAGCATATGTGTGATTGGATCTAGTCAATTTGAGTGTTTTCCCTCTCTTGTGTTCATCTTGTTCTTGGGGATTCCCCTCCAATTCGTGAAAGATCTCCACCTAGGGTTCCACCCTACAACAGCTAACAAACTTTGTATTTCTGAGTCTTCTCTCCGTTTGTTACTTTTGCAAGAAGCTCATGGAGGAGGACTTATGGGACACTTTGGACGCGACAAGACATTTGCAACGCTCTCCAAGAACTACTTTTGGCCCAAGATGTTCCGCGACGTCTCTCGCTTCACCAACTAATGCTCAACATGTCGCAAAGCTAAGTCTAAAGCTCAATCACATGGTCTTTACATGACACTTCCTATTCCATATCAACCATGGGAAGATATTAGTATGGACTTTGTACTTGGTTTGCCTAGAACTCAAAATGGAAAGGATTCCGTATTTATTGTTGTGGACCGTTTTTCCAAGATGACTCCCAACAAGATAGACGATGCTTCACTTGTTGCAAATCTCTTTTGTAGGGAAATCTTGCGCTTACATGGAGTGCCCAAGATGATCGTCTCGGACCGCGACGTCAAGTTTCTTAGCTGCTTTCGGAAG
Source organism: Secale cereale (assembly GCA_902687465.1). Lineage (NCBI taxonomy): Eukaryota > Viridiplantae > Streptophyta > Magnoliopsida > Poales > Poaceae > Secale > Secale cereale. The sequence continues at coordinate 258,348,521 of LR738709.1, read as the reverse complement.
ACGCTTTGCGCCAAGCTCGGAATCAAGCTACTATTCTCTTCAGCATACCACCCACAAACCGACGGCCAAACGGAGGTGAAAAACTGCACGCTATCGACACTTTTTTGCGTGTTGATCAAGAAGAACCTCAAGGAATGGGAGCAATGTTTGCCCATCGCTGAGTACACCTACAACCGCGCAAGACACTTCACAACCGGCAAGTCCCCCTTCGAGGTCGTCTACGGTTTCAACCCGTTGTCCCCATTGGACATCATTCCTCTACCTCTACAAGAGCGCATCAATATGGACGCAAGTGCACGAGCAAGCTATCTCAAGAAGATGCACGAAGATACAAGGCACACCATAGAGCATCAAGTTCAATGACTCGCTTCCAAGATCAACGTCAACAAGCGACCCATGATATTCAACATTGGAGATCTTGTGTGGCTACATCTTGGCAAGGAACACTTCCCCAACGAGCGCAAGTCCAAGTTACTACCTCGAGCCGACGGACCCTTCATGGTGCTCGCGCGCTACAACAATAATGCACACAAGATCGACATCCCTCGCGACATCTTCAACATCAAGGATCTCTCTCCCTACCATGGTGATGAGGCTTTTGATCCGAGGTCGGATCTTTCCCAAGGGGGGAGATGATGCGGAGCATCCTTTGGTCATCCTCATGGACCTTCCTACGTCTCCCAAAACACCAAGTGGACTGATGACACGAGTCGTGCAAGAGCTCTCAAGACGGGGGTGACTTCTCTCCTTAATGAACTTCCATATGAATCATGTGAGACATGGCTACTACCTCAAACGGAAGGGTTAATTAGATAAATGTCACTCCAATCATGGCGATTCATAAAAATGCCATTGCAATTTCCAAACTTTACAAAATGCCATTGGAATTTTTGCAAACTTTGAAAAATGTCACTACAGACTTCGAAAAATGGCATGAAATGGCAATTTTCAAATTTTGGAAATTGCAGTGGCATTTCTCGAAATCGCCTGGAGTGGCATTTATCAAATTAACCCCAAACGGAAATGCTATGTGTACTCAGGTGCTAAGAAGACCCTCTTGAGATGCTCGTGGAGATGGACAAGACCCCTATCTAACGGAAGAATAGGAACATCGAGCGGAATCGGAGAAGTCTCCAGGCCCCGGACATCCGGCCGCTGGAGCAACAGCAGCAGCCAAGCCCACTCAGCCGAAGCTACAGGGGGTGGACATCTGGCCAGGCCCCAGATATCCGGCCCGACGCCAGGTCCCGGACATCCGGCCCCATCCCGGAAATCCGGCGGTCATCACGGATATACCAGTAACTTGACCCCGCCAGCCCGGACATCCGGCCTGCGAGCCGAACATCTGGCACTTCGTGAAGGCCCGGACATCCGGCCGACGCTTGGACGCCCGGCTCCGCCTGTCTGCGCACAGTGAAAGGGTCGTGGCCCATGTGCCCCTTTGCCCCTCTAGACTATAAATAGACCTCTCCCTCATCCTAGCTAGGGTTAGCATTGTGATAGCTCATTTGTGAGATAGAGCTTTACTCATCCTCTTGGTTCTTCTTGTTCGAGAGACCGCGGCCTCTACGGAGAAGATCCCCCAAGCGAATTCAAGACCTCCTCACGGAGAAGACCGCAAGACCTTCTCACAGAGAAGACCGCAAGACCTCCTCATGTAGAAGAACTCGTTACCATGTATCATCCTTTGTTGACCTTGGATCTTTTATCACTCTTTGTGTTCCTGGATCTGGCATATGTGTGACCATCTCTTGTTGATTTGAGTATTTTTCTCTCGTTTTCCCCTCGTGTTCATCCTTGGGGATCCTTCCAATCGTGAAAGATCGGTCTAGATCGGGTTAGCCCCGCATCAAAAGGTAAATCTTCTCCTTTACACGTGTCTACTTGTGCCCTTCTAAGATGGTACACTACTTGACCCTCCATTGTACATATATAGGTTTGAGAGTTTCACAAATGGCGGAGAGGAGCGCAAGCACAAATGAACATCTACACCATTCGTAAAGGAAGCGTGAAAACAAAGACATGAGAAGCATCAAATGGAGTTGCTACGGAGCTACAACCACCGGACATTTGGTGCCACATAAAGAGGAGCGGCCAGAAAGAAAGCAACCAAAGGTCGAGCCTCTACACGAGCCGGACATCCGGTTCCGACCGAGCGACCGGACAGCCGCTCAACACTAGAAATCTAGTGTCACTATCCAGAGAGCAATTGGGCAAACTTTCTACAACCACCGGACATCACGTATCCCATGGCACCCCAACACAACGGAGACCACGCTCTCATCGTTATGCTTCTTCTCAGCCACAGCTACTTTCGGCATCATCACTACAACAATCAACACTACCTATCTATTTGTACGTATTCTCCTCGCAAAACAATACACTTAGAGCAACTTCAATGGAGCGACCTAAACGGACGGCGATTTTTCGTCCGCTTTTTGTCTGTTTGGGTCGGTCGCCCGCCCGGCGTCCGCCCTCTTTTAGATTTGGGTCGGCAGCGCGCCCAACGTGCCGATTCATATGTGTCGGCGTGGCCGGCTGGCCGCCCAATATTACATTGATTTGCATTCAAACCTATTGTTTAAAAAAACTAGTTTACCGAATAAAATAGTATAGTTTTACAAGCCGGATACAAATAAAATTGTTTCACATAGTTTTGCAAGCAAATAAAAGAAGATACATCTATTGGTTGCCAACATGAGCCCACATATGCTCAACCAAATCATTTTGCAGCTGCACATGAGTTTCTCAATCACGCATGTCTTCATGAAATTGGTGAACTGTTTAAACGTTGCCGCTACTCCATGCTCAGGCACAACATTCTCACCCTGAAACTGAAAGCCTTGATCGTACAGACGTTCCGGTCGCTCGTCTTCTACGATCATATTATGCATGATCACACAAGTAGACATCACCTCCCACAGTTTCTATGTGCTCCAGGTATTAGCAGGATACCGAACGATGCCCCATCGAGATTGAAAAATACCAAAGGCACGCTCGACATCCTTCCTAGCACTCTCTTGCTCTTGGGAAAATCTTTTCGTCTTCTCTCCAACAGGGTTGGGTATTGTCTTGACAATAGTGGTACACTGAGGATAGATACCGTCACTCAGGTAGTACCATTTGTCGTAGTTGTGGCCGTTGACAGTAAAGTTCATCGGTGGGCTGTTGCCTTCGGCAAGCCTAGCAAACACCAGCGAGTGCTGAAGCACGTTGATATCATTGTGTGATCCAGCCATGCCAAAGAAAGAGTGCCAGATCCAGAGATCTTGAGACGCCACGGCCTCTAGTATGACAGTGCAAGCCCTGACATGGCCCTTGTACTGCCCTTGCCATGCAGAAGGACAGTTCTTCCATTCCCAGTGCATGCAGTCTATGCTGCCAAGCATCCCTCGGAAGCCCCTTCTGGCATTCATCGCCAACAAACGGGTTGTATCTTCAGCTGTCGGCTCTCTCAAGTACTCAGGGCCAAACACAACAATAACAGCCTTGTAGAACTTATACAAGAACTCTAGGCATGTAGACTCGCTCATACAGACGTACTCGCCAATGAGATCACCGGGCACTCCGTATGCAAGCATTCGGATGGCGGCAGTGCATTTCTGATAAGAGGAGAAACCAATCTTGCCGATGGCATCCTCTTTGCACTCGAAATAGTCATCATAACCGACCACCTCCTCTCTAATACGGTTGAAAACATGCCTACTCATACGGAAACGATGGAGGAATTTTTTATGTTTGAACAACGGGTTTGTTGTATCAAAGTCATCTTTTCAGAGAAGGAAATGCCCGCTCTCTCGGTTGTGATTCAACGCCGGAAGGTGGCCTGGAATGGAGTCGTGGAACAACGGCCGCTGGCTGTCGAGGTGGTGCTGGACCAACACAGCAGCCAATATCTCCTCGTCGTCGGACGACGAATCGTCGGAGTCGCAAAGGAAATTGTGGAAAAAGAACTCGTCGGCGGAGTCCATTTCGTACCTCGTCAAACTGTCGAACAGCTTGCGGGCGTTGAAGAAGGAGACGGCCGGCGAGGGGAGTCGCGGCGCGCACGGACCAGCTAGCTGCCCTGCCGGCGTCCGACGAGCGTGCCCGCCGGATGAGGCGACTTCTTACGTGCGAGCGGCTGTGGGTGGGGGAGCGGCGGTGAGAAGCAGTTTGCTCACCGGCGGCAAAACGACGGTGGCGGGCGACGGGG
>LR738709.1:258198530-258344278 GCA_902687465.1 Secale cereale | reverse complement strand
GGGCGTTGCTGGGCGGATGTGGGGGCGGCCGCAGCTGGAAGAGTCGCCGGCAGAAATGGGCGGCGGCATCAGCGATGAAGGAGGCGGGTGAGGGTTACTGTTGGCTGGGGGTGAGAGGGAAGGCCAATGTGCCACCGACCAACGGGTCCGGGGAGAGGAGAAGGTGAGCACGCCTGTCCGTCGCGTGTCCGCGCTGACGCAAATCCGACTCAAAATGGGCCGGGAATGGGTCGCCCGCGGACAAAAAGCGGACGCGCGTCCGTTTGGGTCGGCGCGTTGGGCCGTCTTTTTTGTCCGCGCCGACCCAAACGAACGGCGGCGGACAAAATGGGTCGCCCCATTAAAGTTGCTCTTACTTACTTACTTTTGAGGTGTAAATATGGTTGACACGTGGACGATCAAATTGTACTTATTTTGCCCATTTCTCACCTCACAATAGTATCATACTTTATTTTATTTTATTATTCTCGGGCTAATATGACAACCACAATTCAGTATAGAAATAGATCTGAAATGAGCGACCGATGCAAATTAAATTGATGATTACATATAGGATGGTATATCAAGGGCGCGTGGAGGTGTTTTTCGGCAGTATCTTATAGGATTCGCTTAGTGCTAATCTTCAGTGAATTTATTTGGATCTAATCTTTATTTTGTCTGTGTTCGTGTGTTTACAAGTTTGATCCTTTCGATCTACAAATCTTTACCTATGATGGTTGCTGCTTTTTGGTCCTTTTATTTTGCGGGTAAGCTTTATGGGTTCTTTTGTTTTGCATGTAAGTCCTATGGGACCATAATAAGATTTGTTTGACTCCAATAAGGAAGGGCTAATGAAAGCCCCATGTCTTTGGCTCTTATAGCCTTTGTTAAGTGATCCAAAAATATGGTTGTAATTTTGGTTATCTCTGATGTTCTATGTACTGCCATAAATGACTATGAATAGATTGAAAATTTCTCTAAAAAGAAATGGACCTTAATAAGTCCTAAACGTTCGGAATTTAAGGATGTCATCCCGAACGTTTTTTGATGGCAACTTCAGTTGCTAAGAGGTGGCAACTTTAGTTACTGAGAAGTGGTAACTTTAGTTGTTACCACATGACAACTTTGTTCTGCTTTGATTTTTATCAGAAAATTGCCATGTTTGTCAACGTCATTAGCATGCTTAAAAATCAAACGTTCAAGATTTATCTATTCCGAAAGAAAATCATGTGCTATCGCTTCAAGGAGAAGAAAGGGTAAAAGCTGGCATTGCTTCCCAGTTTCTCCGGGGGTTGCATGTGGTACAAATAATCTAAAAATTGTATAGAACGTGATAGATCCAAGAAAAAAGCATATGTAAGATATCAATCTTGGAGGGAACTCATGCCATGATTTGACTCAAGAAAACAACACAATTCAGTTTATCCCAAAAATCTCTAATTCGACCTTAATCAGCAATTATCCCAAAATTTCCGTGTGAAGCCCTCACAATTCAGTTTATCTTACACCAAGAAAAGAGAGCAAAATTTACATTTATGAACATGTGGAGACAGGTTTTGATACAAACTGTTTGCAGAGACATCATCAGCATGCCCCAGAAGGTAGGCCAACAGCAACTCATGTCTGTCGCCTCTTCTTACCACTTCCGGTACCTAAAATAAAACTTCTCTGGTGTATATCTCACCGTATACATACAACTGTACAAAGCTTGCATCTGTATTGGCGTTTGATAGCTAGGGGTGCTGAGGAGTGCGTGGAGAGCAAGGCATTCTTACAGGAGAGAACACAACAGTAAGGGGCGCGTGATCTGAGAGGCTGTAGTTCTCAGGCCACATGCCCTTCTCAACTTCTGGGGGGAACAGAACAGCTTCCTTCACAGTGAAGCCAAAGGTTTCATCGTTCGGCTCAAATGTGACGATGCTTCCTTCCGCGACGTCGATTTCAGTATCATCCTCTTCTTCTTGGTTGTAGCATTTTGGGCTCCAGATACACCGCTTCAAGTGTTTACGAAACAATATTAACTGGAGATTCTGAGTAGAAGAATTCCACTTTTGAGAAATATTTTTAAACATTGGACTTAAATCACAATGATTTCAGTTTTCTTTGTCGTTGCAATTTTACCCTGAGGTAACTGATAAAGAGCATACTGGCTGTAGAAAAACATGTCCAAGCAAAGCTGATACATAAAGTATTCCCAATCTGTAAGAAACTTCAGGCTATTTGCAGTCATCTACCATTAAATTTTAGATCCATCCTGGGCATTAGAGATGCGTTCTCACCGAGAACATGCTCTGCCATAACTTTCCAAGGCCGATCTGACCTTATAGAACTTCAAATTTCTGTTGAACCCAAATTTTAATCACATGGCATGTGCTGCTAGGAGTTATCAATTGGTCATTAATATTTTGTACTCCCTCCGTCCCATAATATAGGATGTTTTTTGACACTACACTAGTGTAAAAAAACGTCTTACATTATGGGACGGAGGGAGTATGTTCTAAACCTTGTTGACCTCAATTGTTTATTCAAATTTTGAAACCAAGATATCTTTCCATGTGACATGAATCCCCTGAACCCGCCACCATCACCCACCCAAAAAGAAAAGACACACAAGAGTAATTACCTGAAATTCTTTGTAGTCAACAGCACCACTCCCATCGTGGTCAACTTCACTCCATAGATCTTCCATTTCTTCAGAATTTACACGATCAGGGTGGACCATTCCTAACTGCATTTATTGTAGCATTAGATAAAGTATTTTCTAAAGTAAGTGTTTTCTACATAGCACACACAGTGTCCTTAATACCTGACAAAGTGCCTGGCAGAAGCTTGAATATGTGATACGATCATCTGAACTGTCAGCTTTGAGAAGTGCAAATGCATTCTCCTCCGGAAGGGATGCAACTTGGAGAAGAAGATACTAAAAAGATAAAAGTTTAGACTTTCAGAGTTAAGAGACAAGGAATTACGTATTCTTAGCAGGCTAACTTGTTCTTCAAGGTCAACTATTACTTAATATTAGCGATGGTATGCCTTCTTTTAATCAATGACACAGTGTTGATCATGTTTGCTTACCTTGATAATACCAAAGACAGCTTCATTCCAGCTAGTTTTCAGGGGCTTCCTGCACTTATCTGGATTCAGAAGCCATATAAAATCAACTCCACAGATGTTCCCTCTATGATTCCGATGACTCACCCACTATACTCAAGAAGAGGTAAAGGAGGAGAAAAATTAGAATACAATGCAATCATACATACATATTAAGCGTTGCTAAGCTATCAAGCATTAGTAGTAAAACAGAATTGTCCTGTTACCTTGTGTGCATCTTCTTCGTTGTCACTGTACTGATGAGCAGTGTCATATGATGAAACAAATCCTTGTGAACGAAGAAATTTGTAAACTTGGCCGCGCTTACTTCCATTCCAATCACTATAATATGAATGCCCTGATCATATGTTAATATTTCACTCTGATATTCATAGAAGAACGTAAAAATTAGCATGTTTACTGCATACTCACCCACATAAGATGATAGGCATTGGACCAAGTTTATGCTCTTCCTGGTAAGCTTCTATGTACTGAAGGATCTTATATACCTACCATGGACACGGCAGTCAATTTTACATACCATGCTGAAATATTGGCAGGCTGAATGATTAAGTGTACAACAGCATACTAATCATACCTGCTTCAGTCGAACTATTGAAAGGCTGTGATCGTGGGGAAACACCAAATGGGTGTTCACGATGAGGCTCTGCTGCTGGACATAGCTGCTGCTCCGATTTTGCAAGAAAGGTATGGCTGACTCGACATGCAATAGCTGAGCAACTCGATCCCCAAAATCATTGAAAAGAAGCTCCCGGTGGTTCAAGACACAGAAGTAATTCCTATGTATAGCAGTTAGAAGACCTGGGTTGGGAAGATACAATTTGAGTGAAAATTTGCAGACTGGTCCCAGTAGCATTTTGTAACAACGTTATAATTAAAATATTAAATGTGCCTTCTCCAATAAATTCCAGAACAAAACAACCAATCACGGCTACTGACAGATATTGCATGTATCAGTGTCGAAGGCATTGAACATAACAGCTTACAAGTAATATTAGTATATTACATTTTCTTTCAAATAGTAAACAGGAGATTACAACATCAACATGGAAACAATCTGAATTATGATCACGTGAACTGAAACGGGCAGGCTGAATAACAATGTTGGAGCCCCAATATTCACACACATCTATTACCTTTTTACAGTGTTCAAGAAAGCGTTTTTAAGCGTGATTAAGTGCTGAGCGATGGCAAAGCGCTTCGCTTTCGCCCTAAGCGGTAGATTAAGCGTTTTTATTTAAATTTGACCAAAATTTGGCTATTTTTGTACTACTTCTGCTGGTCGGCTTGCGCAATAATGGCAATATGCCATTTATCTTATTATTAGGCTCTGTTCAAGAACTATTTCCTTCATATTTTTGCAAAAGTCTGTCCACATGATCTCTGGATCTCTGTTAGGTTATGTCTATTTTGTTGAGTACATATTTGCGTTGCATGTATTATGTATAATGTGGCCCACCTTCTAGTTGTGTATAGTTGAGGTTGAGGCCTATCTGTACTTATATATACGCGCACCCGCACCCAACCAATATAACGACATTTACTTTGGTAAATATATCTCTACATGGTATCATCCCGAAGGTCTTGACCTAGGGCTAGCCACCGCCGCCTCGCCTCCTGCGCACGTCGCCGCCGCCGTCTATCCCTCCGACGCCGCCGCCGCGATCCCGTGCCGCCGCCCGCTTCCGCTAACCGTCACGCCGACCCGCCGTCGCCGCCGAGCGCCTCCCACCACGCCGCCGCCGCCCCGTCGCGCCTTCCCTTCCCTCTGCCGCCGTTGCTCTCTCCTCCTCCCGCACGCCGGCGCCCCCGTAGCAACTGCCTCTTCCCCGCCGCCGCTGCTCACCCCGCCACCAAAACCCTAACCCCAACCCGCCGCGCTACCCTACCCCCGCCACACCATGGCCTCCCCGAGCTCCTCCACTACCGGCTCGTCGAATCCCTTCGCCGGCCCCGAGCCCTCCGCCGCCGCGATCCATGACCTCAACATCGAGGCCCGGGTTCCTGTACGCCTCGACAGCTCCAGCACTTCGTACTACGCATGGAAGACCTACTTCAACCTCATCTTCCGCGAGTACTATCTCACCGAGCACATCGATGGCTCCATGGACGGCGCGTACATGAAGGGCAACCCGGAGTGGTCCGCCATCGAGGCCACGCCCATCCGATGGTTTTACCAAACCGTCTCGAAGGACATCTTCCATACGGTTGTCGCTGAGGACGACGACGCTTGCGCCATGTGGACCAAGATCAACCCGACAACAAACTTCAGCGCCTTGTTTTCTTGCAGCAGGAGTTCTTCGGCTGCCACCAAGACAACTCTACCATCGATGAGTACTGCATGCGGCTCAAGATGCTCGCTGATGAGCTTCGCGACATCGGGGCCGAAGTCTCCAACGACCTCATGCTGAGCACCCTCACCGTCGGCCTCAACGAAGACTTCGGCAACGCGGCGTCTAACCTCACTTTGCTGCCGCAGCCCACTTTTCAGCGCGTCGTCGCGTACCTCAAACTTGAGGAGCGCCGGATGACAAAGCTGAAGCAGCAGGTCCAGCACACCACCCTCGCCGCCAGCACCACCCGCGGTGGACCCGCTCCATCGGTCGCACCTCAGTCGCGCCCTCCTGCGCCCGCCAGGTACTACCCGCTGCCGCCTGCGCCACCCCAGCAGCCGCAAGGTGGCGAGGGCCGGTGCAACCGGCGAGGCGGCCGCCGTCAGCAGCAGCAGCCGCAGGCCCGGGGTGCCGGGGGGCGCCCCGCTACCCGCAGGCTCCTCCGCCATGGGCCGCCGGGCAGAACCCATGGACAGGCGTCGTGAATGCCTATCATATGCCCGTTCCGCGGGCTCCTGCGCCGGGTCCTCCATCGGGTCTTCTCGGTCCTCGCCCTGCGGCGTTCTTCGACGCCCCCTACCAGCCAACTGGCGCCGGCTACGGTGCCCGCTCGCGCCGCCGCCTCTCGATGGTTATGGCCCGCCCGCCCAGGCGCCGCCCTACAGGGGCCAGCCGCCGCCATCGGTACCTGCACCGTGGGATCCCGCCCTCCTGGCCAGTCTGCACTCTACGCCGTCGCCGAGTAACTACGTCGGTGGAGGCGACTGGTACATGGACTCAGGTGCTACTGCGCACATGACAGCTCACCCTGGTAACCTAACCACCTCCACTCCGTTAACACACCCACTCGTATCACCGTTGGTAATGATTCTTCTTTACCTATCACCCATGTCGGTAGCACTAGTTTTCCTTCTAGTTCCACACCTATCACTATGTCTAATGTCCTTGTTTCACCTGATTTAGTCACGAACTTAGTTCCCGTTCGTCGTCTTACTCGTGAGAACCCACTTACTGTTGAACTTTACGGTGTTGGTTTTTCTGTGAAGGACGCCCGTACCCAGACGGTACTCCACCGATGTGACAACCCTGATGAGCTCTGTCCCGTGCACGCCGGCGCTTCCACCTCCACACCCGTCGCCCTTGCCGCCCCAAACCCACCGTTTTGCGTCAGATTCTTATGAGTTTTTCTTTCTCATGTAATAAGCTCGACGAGCATACTTGTGAGGCTTGTCGTTTGGGCAAGCACGTTCGTCTTCCATTAGTGCGTCTACCACTGTTTCCACTTTTCCGTTTCAATTACTTCATAGTAATGTTTGGACATCTCCCGTTGCAAGCAACATGGGCTATCTATACTATTTGGTGATTTTAGATGATTATTCTCATTATGTGTGGACTTTTCCCCTTGTCGCAAATCCGATGTTTTGGCCACACTCACATCCTTTTATTCCTATGTCACCACCCAGTTCGGTCGCCCCATTCTTGCACTCCAAACGGATAACAGAAAAGAGTTTGACAATGTCGCTCTCCGCACCCTTCTTGCCTCTCACGGCACCATCTTCTGTCAGACTTGTCCATACACCTCTCAGCAGATCGGCCGAGCCGAGCGCATTCTCCGCACTCTTAATGACTGTGATTGCACATTACTCTTTCACTCAAACGTGCCCGCCCGGTTTTGGCCTGACGCTCTCACCACTGCCACTCTCTTAGTTAACATTCGTCTGTGTCGTCCTAGGTGGAATTACGCTCCTCACCACCTTCTCTTCGATACACCGCCGTCCTATGACAGTCTTCGCATCTTTGGGTGTCTTGGCTATCCCAGCACCGCGTCCACCACTCCCCATAAACTCGCACCACGTTCCGTCCCATGCGTCTTCCTTGGCTATCCCCCTAACACCAAAGGTTACCGGTGCTATGATCATGTCACTCATCGTGTGTACACCTCGAGGCACGTGTATTTTGTCGAGACGGTGTTTCCTTTTTTTCAGGTGGGCTTCGGTGCCTTCGGCACCGACCACCGCGCCCCCTGCTTGGAGCGACGCGCGGCGGCGAACCCCGGTGGTCCCACCTGCCCGACGCCTCCTGCCGCCGCCCGGGTTCCCTACTCCCTCCCTCGAGGTCGAGTCAGACCGCGCCCCTCGGTCCCCGACTCCCTCTTCTGAGGTTGAGTCAGACCGGGCCTCTCCCCCCGGCGCCGCGGCCGGCACTCCGGCCGACGCCTCCTCTTCGACGGCGGGCTCGACACCCCCGTCGCCCGCCGCCACTCCTGCTGCGGGCCGCTCGGCCGCTGCGGGGCCCGCCGCTGTCGCCGCCCCCGCCGCTGGCCCTTCCGCCGCCGCGGCCCCGGATGCTACCTCGGCCCCCGCCACAGGCCCAGTTGCGGCCGCAGGTCCGGCTCCCGACGTGACGACCCGCGCTCGGGCTGGCGTTCATCGGCCAAGCACGCGCTACTCTTCAAACGAGTATGTGTGCACTGCCTCGACATCAGCGCCGTCACCCATCCCCACCTCTGCCCGCGCAGCACTTCGGGATCCCCACTGGCTCGCCACGAAGCAGGAGGAGTTCGACGCCCTGCAGCGCAACCGCGCATGGCATCTTGTTCCGCGACCCCCTCGTGCCAATGTCATCACTAGCAAGTGTGTGTTCCGCCACAAGACCAGCCCGGATGGTTCTCTCAAGCGCTACAAGGCTCGGTGGGTGGTTCGTGGTTTTTGGCAGTGTGCAGGCGTTGACTTCACCGACACCTTCGCTCCGGTTGTGAAACTGGGCATGATCCGCACCGTGCTTCAGTTGGCGGTCTCGCGAGCCTGGCCCGTGCACCAGTTGGATGTCTCCAACGCCTTCTTGCACGGTCACCTTGCCGAGCAGGTGTTTTGTGAGCATCCCACTGGTTTCATTGACACCGAGCATCCGGACTTCGTGGGCTTGCTCTTTCGTTCTTTTTACGAGTTGAAGCAGGCGCCATGGGCTTGGTACTAGCGTATCGCAGTCTTCCTGCAGTCTCTGGGCTTTCGGCGGTCCACTCGCTCGGATGCCTCACTCTTTGTGTATCATCAGGGAGCTGACACTGCATTTCTGTTGCTCTACGTCGACGACATCATCCTCACGGCATCTGCCCCCGAGCTCCTACAGCGGCTCACAGCTCGTCTTCGTGATGAGTTCGCCCTCAAGGACTTGGGGCCCCTGTACTACTTCCTCCGCATCGAGGTGGTCCATCGGGCTGACGGCATCTTTCTGCATCAGTAGAAGTACGTCCACGAGGTTCTAGAGCGTGCCGGTATGCTTAATTGCAAGCCGGCACCCACCCCCGTCGACACCAAGGTGAAGGTCTCTGCTCTGGAGGGGTCTCTAGCGTCCGATGCAGCGTTCTATCGCTCCATTGTTGGTGCTTTACAGTACCTGACACTAACCTGACCGGACCTGCAGTACGTTGTTCAGTAGGTGTGCCTCCACATGCACTCCCCAAGTGACTCTCATTGTACCTTGGTGAAGCGTATTCTCCGTTATATACGCGGCACTATGTCCTTGGGACTAACCTTGACGGCCTCCGCTTCCACCGACCTCGTCGCCTACTCGGATGGCCGACTAGGAAGGCTGCCCCGACAACCGGCGCTCTACATCCGGCTATTGCGTCTACCTTGGGCCCTCGTTGATCTCTTGGTCATCGAAGCGACATCCCACGGTCTCCCGCTCCAGCGTCGAGGCAGAGTATCGGGTCGTTGATGAGGACATCACTAACAAAGTTACACCCACAACCCCTACTGATACATATAAAGGACCAATTACTAGAGCTCGCGCACGCCAATTAAATTACCAGGTACTTTCGTTTCTTGGTAATGATTCTAATGTTCATGAGAACATGATACTGCCTAAATTGGATACATTTGTCTTGCTTACAAATGAAGGGCCTAGTTTGGACAAGAAGGATGATCATTGGAGCAAAATCAAGCATGGAGATAATGGCATGCGCAAGGGGAACAAGAACGGAGTTACAAGTGATGATTTCAGGACTTTGAAGCCACCATAATGAGTGCGTGAAGCCTTGGACGAAATATACAAGATGCTACTTCATAAATTTCGTCCAAAGGCTATTATGGGTGCTGCGTCACCTTATTATTGGGCCAGGCCCATGTAATTTCGAAATACATGAGTATAGGCTGTTTCTAGAGTCCGTATGTGTGGGGAAACAAGAGTTAGGGTTGGTTTCGGACCCCTCATCCAGGGACCACGAAATTACCCCCCCCCCCTCTTCCTCCATATATACAGCCCTTAGGGCATCGTTTAGACTTTGGGTTTTGTTTAGATTAAAGTTCGCCATAGCTGCAACTTCGCGTACTTCGTTTGTGTTCAACGACCAGACAAAGACGTCACAGAACCCCACCTTGATCAATAAAGCTTTCCTCTTATATTCGCAATATCCAGATTGCAATCTTAGTTTCTTGCTTTTCTTCGTTTGCTTGCAGGAAATAGACCCTCGTGGTCAGGTTGATCGTGCTCCGGCGTGGTCAATAACCTCTCGAAGTTGGTTTAGCGATTGCTAAGGCGCGACGCCCTCGCACGATCGTAGTCGGATCGTCAAAGTCTACTCCTCCAAAAACGATAGCTACCATCTCATCGAAAGACGGGACACCTTTGCCTCTATCAAGTGGTATCAGATTTCCAGGTTGCTCGGTAAGATTTTACAGTTTTTCATAGTTTAGATTGAGTATGTTCTTCATACCTATAGTCCACGAAAAAGCCAAAAAAAATTAGGGTTAGTTCATCATATCCGAACTAGTCTGAGCCATTACATAATCTTTTCCGTATTTGCTTTGTTGAATTTGCGGTTGCATCGTCGTGTCGAGTTGCTGGTCTTAGCGTCTAGTTACCTTAGAGTTTCGAGTTCTGGTCACAGGTTGTCACGCCGCCGCCGCACCATCTTCATCGCCGCCGCCATATACCACCACCGCATATCCGCTGCCAATCCGAGTCCATATACACCACCACATATCCGCCGCCATCACACCAATCCGAGTCCACCTCCAACATACATCCGCCACCAGTCCGAGTTCCACCAGATTCATCTCCGCCTCCTCTCCTTCGCGGCGTCGAAGGACACCAAGGTCTCCGCCCTTGTGGCTCTCGCGGTGCCGGAGGGCGGCTGGGGCCTCCCCCCGGCCAAGACCTCGAGCGAAAGCAGCGTCGTCGCGCTCGAGGTGCCGAAGGCCGCCACGGGCTGCTGGGGCCTCCTGCCCGTCGACGCCACCGGCAGCTCGTGCGCGCGGGATCACGCTCGTCGCACTCGCGGGCGCCATGGATCTCATCCCGTCCAAGACGATGGACGTGTCGCGCGGGAGCGGCGTCGTCGCGGTCGCGGTGCCTGAGGGCGCCAAGGGTCTCCTGCACGCCAACGCCACCAACCAAGACAGCTCGCGCCTGATCAGCCTCGTTGCCGTCGCGGTGCCGGAGGGCACCATGGATCTCCTCCCGTGCAAGACGATGGAGGCGTCGCGTGAGAACGGCCTCGTCGCGGTCGCGGTGCATGAGGGCGCAAGGGTCTCCGAGTCCAGTATTTGATCCTTTCTTTTCGAGTTCGGGATCACGCGATATTACGTGTCGTGGCCAAGTCGGACATCCCAACTTCCGAGCCACCCGCAAAAGTCTGGAAAATTTTGGCTAGGCAGTTTCTAGACCATTTGTAGACTTTTTCGAAAAGAAAATATTGCGGAGCAAAAAAAACAGAGGAAAAAAAGTGCAAAAGAAAAAGTGAAAAAAAAATCAGAGTGCGCTCCTCCCTTGTTTACGTGCAGCGCCATGATTTTGTTAGTGTTCTAGGCTCGCGTCTCTAGTACGGTCTAGCCTAGGAGCAGCACAGTACCGTCGTTGAGCGTTTCTTCACCTTTGCATCTTTGAATTGATTATTGCTGACATTTTTGCTACCATATCATAAGCCTTCCCAGCTCCACAAAATCTACATCGTGTGTGTGCGTTTGACACCACCTGGCAATCACTTTGTCCAAGCTTTGAGAGTTTTGACTACAACGGTTGCCGATCACCACCTGCTGCTGGGTAAGAACTGGTAAGAATTTGAGATTTGCTTGACGGATTTGTGACGCCCCACCACCACCATTTTCTAGTAGTCTGTAGGATCATATTTTTGTGTGTTTCTATTGCTGCTAACCATGCCAGGATCACAAGTCGACAAGACTGACTGGGAGAACATGACGAACAAGGAGTTGCATGATAAATTTCAGCAAATGATGGGTCAACAAGTAGAAGATGTGATGACCAGTTTTGGCGACGCATTAGAGAGGATGAATGGCATTGAGAAGTCAATTGACACCAAGTTGGATGTCAAATTTGCTGAAGTGCTTGCGCGTCTACCTCCACCTGCTGCACCATTGCAACAACAACAACAACCACTTTCACGTCGCGAAACAGCCCTCTGCAAAGCATGTCGTGTCTCTGTTGAGCCTGGCCAAACTGTTGGTGCTGCTATTGATACTTCTTTGGCTCCTGCTACTGCTGAGGAGGAGGACGATTATGCGGGAGATTACGAGGATGAGGTTGATCAAAATCTGAACTACGTGCAACCACCACCACCAGGTCGTCCACATGCAAATAATCGCAATGGTAGGGCGGCACCACACCCTCAGGTACGCGATCATGACCATCTCCCTAAACTAAAATTGAATATACCACCATTTGAGGGTAGATATGTTCCTGATATATATCTTACTTGGGAATTAGAAACCGAACAACGTTTTACATGTTTAGAATATCCCGAGGAGAGACGTGGTGTTGCTGCTCTTTGTGTTTTCACTAGTTTTGCATGTGTGTGGTGGTCTGAATATTGTAGATTATATCCGAATAATATTCCAACTACTTGGGCTACTTTGAAAACTACTATGCGTACTCGTTGGGTTCCGCCATATTATCAACGTGAATTACTTCAAAAATTGCAGCGCTTAAGACAAGGAAAAAATTCTGTAGAGGAATATTATCAGGAATTACAAACTGGCCTGATTCGATGTGGTATTGTTGAGGATAATGAGGCTATGCTTACACGCTTTATGGGTGGCTTAAATAAAAAGATTCAGACAATTCTAGAGTATAAGGAGTATAATAATATCACTCGTTTATTCCATCTTGCTTGCAAAGCTGAACGTGAAGTGGAGGATCGACAGGCCTTGGCGCGAACTAATTTTTTTGTAGGTCGACCTTCATCATGGACACCGCATGCATCATCTACTTCGACACGTCCGGCTGCACCACCGCCTACTTCAGCCGTCACTTCTAACCGTGATAAAAGCAAACAGGCACCACCACCATCAACCAGGAGTACACCTTCCGGTCCTGCGCAGAGCTCTTCTTCATCCATGGCATCCACCGGGCCAACACATGATGTTATATGTCGTCGTTGCACTGGTCGTGGTCACTAGGCGAGCAAATGCCCACCTCAGCGTGTCATGATTGCTAGTGAGGATGGTGGTTATGAGTCCGCTAGTGACTATGATGAGGAGACTTTAGCTCTAATTACACGTGAAGAACACATCCACATCCTTACTACATCCAATGGTTCAACAACAGCGCCAAGGTTAAGGTAACACGTATTGTTCGTGTGCATTTTAGTATCTCTACATATGCTGATTATGTTGATTGTGATGTGGTACTCATGCAAGCACGTTCCTTATTACTTGGTAGACCATGGCAATTTGATAAAAATTCTGTACACCATGGTAGAAACAATCAGTATACTCTTGTTCAAAAGGATAAACGTATTACTTTGCTTCCTATGTCTCCTGATTCCATTTTGAAAGATGATATTAATAGAGCTAATAAAGCGAAACATGAGCAAAATAAGAGTGAAAATCAAATTGTTGCAAAAGAATTTGAGCAACAAATGAAGCCTAATAACACACCATCATCTCATGTTGCATCTAAAATTAAATTAAAAAGTGAATGTTTACTTGCCACCAAATCTAATATTGATGATCTAGATTTCAGCAAATCTGTTTGCTATGTTTTTGTGTGCAAAGAGGCATTATTTTCATTCGAGGACGTGCCTTCCTCTTTGCCTCATGTTGTCACTAACATTTTGCAGGAGTTCGCGGACGTCTTTCCACAAGACGTGCCACCGGGATTACCACCTATTCGAGGGATTGAGCATCAGATTGACTTAATTCCCGATGCATCGCTACCCAACCGCGCACCATACCATACCAATCCAGAGGAGACGAAGGAGATTATGCGTCAAGTACAGGAGCTACTCGACAAAGGTTATATACGTGAATCCCTTAGTCCTTGTGTTGTTCCTATTATTCTAGTGCCAAAAAAGGATGGTACATCGCGTATGTGTGTTGATTGTAGAGGCATTAATAATATTACTATTCGTTATCGTCATCCTATTCGTAGGCTAGATGATATGCTTGATGAATTGAGTGGCTCTACAATATTCTCCAAAGTTGATTTGCGTAGTGGTCACCATCAAATTCGTATGAAATTGGGAGATGAATGGAAAACAACATTTAAAACTAAGTTTGGATTATATGAGTGGTTAGTCATGCCTTTTGGGTTAACTAATGCACCTAGTACTTTCATGAGATTAATGAATGAAGTTTTACGTGCTTTCATTGGATGATTTGTGGTAGTTTACTTTGATGATATATTGATTTATAGCAGATCTTTGGAGGAACATTTACGTGCTGTTTTTATTGCTCTACGTGATGCACGTTTGTTTGGTAACCTTGGAAAGTGCACCTTTTGCACCGACCAAGTATCTTTTCTTGGCTATGTTGTTACTCCACAGGGAATTGAGGTTGATAAAGCCAAGATTGAAGCTATTGAGAGTTGGCCGCAGCCCAAAACGGTCAGACACGTGAGGAGTTTCCTTGGCCTCGCTGGATTCTATAGGCGTTTTGTGAGAGATTTCAGCACCATTGCTGCACCTCTCAATGAGCTTACAAAGAAGGATGTGCCTTTTGTTTGGGGTACTGCACAGGAAGAAGCATTCACGGTATTGAAAGATAAGTTGACACATGCTCCTTTACTCCAACTTCCTGATTTTAATAAGACTTTTGAGCTTGAATGTGATGCTAGTGGAATTGGGTTAGGAGGTGTGATATTACAAGATGGTAAACCTGTTGCATAATATTATAAAAAATTGAGTGGGCCTAGTCTGAATTATTCTACTTATGATAAGGAATTATATGCTCTTGTTCGGACTTTGGAAACATGGCAACATTATTTATGGCCCAAAGAATTTGTTATACATTCTGACTATGAATCTTTGAAGCACATTAAAAGTCAAGCAAAACTGAACCGTAGACATGCTAAATGGGTTGAATTCATAAAGACTTCCCCTTATGTTATTAAACACAAGAAGGGAAAAGAAAATGTTGTTATTGATGCATTGTCTCGGCGTTATACTATGCTTTCACACCTTGACTTTAAAATATTTGGTTTGGAGACCATCAAAGATCAATATGTGCATGATGCTGAATTTAAAGATGTATTGCAGAATTGTAAAGAAGGGAGAACATGGAACAAGTTCGTCGTTAATGATGGATTTGTGTTTCGTGCTAACAAGCTATGCACAAGCTATGCATTCTAGCTAGCTCTGTTCGTCTTTTGTTGTTGCAGGAGGCGCATGGAGGAGGATTAATGGGACACTTTGGCGTGAAGAAGACGGAGGACGTACTTGCTACACATTTCTTTTGGCCAAAGATGAGACGGGATGTAGAGCGTTTTGTTGCTCGCTGCACTACATGTCAAAAAGCTAAGTCATGACTCAATCGTCATGGTTTATATATGCCTTTGCCTGTACCTAGTGTTCCATGGGAGGACATATCTATGGACTTTGTTTTGGGTTTACCTCGAACAAAGAAGGGGAGGGATAGCATATTTGTTGTTGTGGATAGGTTCTCGAAAATGGCGCACTTTATACCATGTCATAAAAGCGATGATGATGCTAATGTTGTTGATTTGTTCTTTCGTGAAATTATTCGCTTGCATGGTGTGCCAAATACTATTGTTTCAGATCATGATACTAAATTTCTTAGCCACTTTTGGAGATGTTTATGGGCTAAGTTGGGGACTAAACTGCTTTTTAGTACTACTTGTCACCCCCAAACTGATGGACAAACTGAAGTAGTCAATAGAACTTTGTCTACTATGCTTACGGCTGTTTTGTAGAATAACAAGAAAATGTGGGAAGAATGCTTGCCTCATATTGAATTTGCTTATAATCGTTCACTGCATTCTACTACTAAGATGTGCCCTTTTGAAATTGTATATGATTTCCTACCTCGTGCACCTATTGATTTGTTGCCTCTTCCATCTTCGGAGAAGGTTAATTTTGATGCTAAACAACGTGCTGAATTGATCTTAAAAATGCATGAGTTAACTAAGGAAAATATTGAGTGCATGAATACTAAATATAAACTTGCTGGAGATAAAGGTAGAAAACGTGTTGTCTTTGCACCTGGAGATCTCGTTTGGTTACATTTGCGTAACGATAGGTTTCCTAATTTTCGCAAGTCAAAGCTAATGCCATGTGCTGATGGTCCTTTTAAGGTGTTAGAGAAAATAAATGATAATGCATATAAACTTGAGCTCCCTGCAGATTTTGGGGTTAGTCCCACTTTTAACATTGCAGATTTGCGGCCTTACTTGGGTGAGGAAGATGAGCTTCCGTCGAGGACGACTTCAATTCAAGAAGGGGAGGATGATGAGGACATCACTAACAAAGTTACAGCCACAACCCCTACTGATACATATACAGGACCGATTATTAGAGCTCGCGCACGCCAATTAAATTACCACGTACTTTCGTTTCTTGGTAATGATTCTAATGTTCATGAGAATATGATACTGCCTAAATTGGATACATTTGTCTTCTTACAAATGAAGGACCTAGCTTGGACAAGAAGGATGATCACTGGAGCAAGATCAAGCATGGAGATGATGGCATGCGCAAGGGGAACAAGAACGGAGTTACAAGTGATGATTTCAGGACTTTGAAGCCACCATAATGAGTGCGTGAAGCCTTGGACGAAATATACAAGATGCTACTTCATAAATTCCGTCCAGAGGCTATTACGGGTGCTACGTCACCTTATTATTAGGCCAGGCCCATGTAATTTCGAAATACCTGAACGAAATATACAAGATTCTACTTCATAAATTTCGTCCAGAGGCTGTTACGGGTGCTGCGTCACCTTATTATTAGGCCAGGCCCATGTAATTTCGAAATACTTGAGTATAGGCTGTTTTTAGAGTCCGTATGTGTGGGCAAACAAGAGTTAGGGTTGGTTTCGGACCCCTCATCCAGGGGCCACGAAATCCCTCCCCCCCTCTTCCTCCATATATACAGCCCTTAGGGCATCGTTTAGACTTTGGGTTTTGTTTAGATTAACGTTCGCCATAGCTGCAACTTCGCGTACTTCGTTTGTGTTCAACGACCAGACAAAGACGTCACAGAACCCCACCTTGATCAATAAAGATTTCCTCTTATATTCGCAATATCCAGATTGCAATCTTAGTTTCTTGCTTGTTCTTCGTTTGCTTGCAGGAAATAGACCCTCGTGGTCAGGTTGATCGTGCTCCGGCGTGGTCAATAACCTCTCGGAGTTGGTTTAGCGATTGCTAAGGCGCGACGTCCTCGCACGTTCGTAGTCGGATCGTCAAAGTCTACTCCTCCAAAAACGATAGCCACCATCTCATCGAAAGACGGGACACCTTTGCCTCTATCAGTCGTGGCTAACGCCGTGGCCGAACGCTCTTGGATCCGTCAGCTGCTCCAGGAGTTGCTTTGTGATGTTCACAAGACCACTCTTGTCTACTATGATAACGTCAGCGCGGTCTACCTCTCCGCCAACACGTACGAACCATATTAAGGTCGATATTCACTTTGTGCACGAGCAGGTTGCAATTGGCCGTGTTCGGGTTCTCCAAGTTCCGATGACGCAACAGGTTGCTGACGTGATGACTAAGGGATTGCCTACTCCTGTCTTCGAGGAGTTTTGGTCCAGTCTCTGTGTCTTCGGCGACGCTTCGACTACGGGGGGTGTTGAGTATATATTTGCGTTGCATGTATTATGTATATTGTGGCCCACCTCCTAGTTGTGTATAGTTGAGGTTGAGGCCTGCATGTACTTATATATACGTGCATCCGCGCCCAATCAATATAACGACAATTGCATTGGGTAAATATCTCTCTACATATTTGAACTAAACTGCATTTTAGTTGTTATTTTACTTGCTATGCGAACCTGAAATGTATTTGCTATTGCGCGAACCTGAAATGCATTTTAGTTGTTATTTTAGGTTATGTCTATTTTGCTTGTTTCAGATGCTATTTCAATTCCCATGTGTCATGCTTCCTATTTTCCTATGTATATTATTCAAAATTTGTCAATTTCTAGCCAATTTCAAAAAACGCTTAAGCGCTCGTTGCTTTAAGTTGTGGCCTTCCGCTTCGCTTACGCTTTCCGCTTTTTTGAACATTGCCTTTTTAGTCTGTTCTGCATTTTCTGTGGCACTAAATATTCGAGGTTTCAGATATTTATAGCAATCTCAGAACAAACAACCATTTGGATGGAGCAGGCAAAATAGACGGTGGTGGCTAAAAGGAACAACACACGTACACACGTCAGCTTACTTAATCCATACCACAGGATATTGTCATAATACTACCTGAAATGGGAGAGAGGGAGAGAGAGAGAGAGAGCTCACCATCTCCGCGGTTATTTGTGCGGGCTAGCTTGAACAGCATATAATTGGCATCACCGAGCCGCTTCTCGTACATGTTTACTAGCTCATCATTCCCCAACCACACCTCCTGACACAATACCAAGACAGCCTATCAATCACAGCCTTGCGCAAACATCCATGGAAGTGAATAATCGGTCAATTCCCCTCACCTGGAGGCAGATGATGGAGGAGCGATCGCCGAGGAGGCGATCGATGATTTTCTCATTCCTGCTAAACCAGTTGGCCCTGTTCTGGCTCTCCCTGCCATTCTGTGCCCAATGCCCACACGGACACGTTACTTCACCGATCCAACGAAATAGCGGCGGCAACTCCTCCCAACACACGATGAAACAAGTGGATTCCAAGGGGAGGGGAAAGGGTAAGATCCAGCTCACCTCAGAATCCATGCGCTTGTAGATCGGCGCGAGGATGTTAAAGGTGGTGCATGAGACGGAGCGCTCGTCGCGCGCCTGCAGCAGCGGCGGCGGCCGCAGCCGCTGGAGGGCCTGCTGCTGCCGCCTGGCGCCAGCCTCCCTGCGCTGCTTCTTCGTCTGCACCAACCACACCGATCTCAGCAACCCAACTCACCGACACACACTAGAGGAAATGGACATGTCCACCAGCAAAGGTTAATTTAATTTCTCACCATGGCGATTTCAGGCGGAACCGAGGGAACGGGCGGGAAGCAACGGCGACGACGAGGAGGCGCTAGACCGGTGGGTGGTTGTCGCGTGGCCTCGTCGGGTTAGCTCCTGCTGTCCTCGCGATTTGCGGCTGCGACGAGTGGGAGAACAGAGGAATGAAGACAGCCGAAGATGTGTTGCTGACCTCAGCGTTGACGTCTCGCCTTGCCTTTTAAATAGCTCGAAAATGCTTCTGAGTACGGAAGTCGCTTTGGAGCAGCTGCACTATAAGAGCATCTCCAACATGCGCCCAAAAAGTGTTCCGCGCGCTAAAATTCGAGATTTTTGGGCGTCGGGCAGCTTCAACAGAAACTGTAAAATAGTGTCGGCGCAAAAAAGGATTGGGCGCGCTCTGAAAAGAGCCATCGAAAGCTGCAAATTTGAGGCGCCGGATTGCGCGCGCTTCACAGTTTACACTGCGTGGTTTTTTGGGCGCGCGTTTTTTGGCATCTACTAAAGCAAAGTTGAGTCCGGCGCGCTAAACGTGCTACAGTGGCGCACTAAAACTTTTTTTTGGCGCTGGTTTTTTGTGCCGCTGTTGGAGATGCTCTAAGGGCGGGCACGTACTCCCTCCGTTTCTATTTAGTTTGTGCCTAAGTGCAGGCACGGATACCAAGAGCAGCTACCAAAGCAAAACTCTGGACTATTTTACCCACGATCTGGCGTGTGATCTGCATGCCCAATATTAGTGCGCTGCTGTAACTGCAGATAAGTTGATTGGCTGGCCTGGTTCCTCCTCGTTCCCCACGCCCCCGCATGCGCACTGTGCAGACGCTCGACCATTGCATGCCTGCTGTCATTTCTTGTAAACAGTTAATGCATCCGCATGCGTAGCCGAAAATGAGGGGCGGTTTTGGAAGAATCGAGGATAAAAAGCTAACGCGCAGACTAAAAAGGGAAAAAAGAGAAAAACTTAGACGCAAACTAAAAAGAATCGGATGGAGTACAACTGAGGTATAGGGATACATATGCAAGTTATATTTATTTATTTTCCCACCGATGCAATAAACATTTCAAATAGACTACAACATAGGAATGTATGTAGACATATTTTAGAGTGTAGATTCACTCATTTTATTTCGTATGTAGTCATTTATTGAAATATTTAGAAAGACAAATATTTAGAAACAAGGAAATGGAAAATAAAGAAATACACATGCATCTCTAATTTTCTCTTTAAAAAATTTAGTTTTTGACATCGAACCACATTTTTCCTCTCCATGCACCCGCCCCGCTTCTCTATCCAAACATATCTTACCTGATATCCGATCCTACATGGCATGCGAGGCATCACATTAGGGCTATGCATTGTATTTGCCCCGAGCCCTTTCTTTTTCAAGTTGAAATTTCTCATGGTCCCAAAAATTCAGTTTTATTTATGGTACGAGCTTTTTTGTCTTTTCCTTGTAGCATTATTATTGAACAAAATTTAACATGTGCCTTGACCAGAAGAAAATTAAATTAAAGGGTTGTTGTTGTAGGGTGAAACCCTAATTGTAAATCTTTTCATAGTTGAAAGGGAAAAGGGATGAACACACAAGATATAAGATGAATTCACTCAAACAAAACTCAAATCATACATCCATTAGGATAGTATACATGACATCTAGAGACATACAAGAACAATCCAAGGAAATAAGCATAAAAGGTAGAGTTTTTCTCAAATCCAAGAGGAGATAAAATCTTGATGATCTAGATAGATTCTTCCCTAAAGGGGTCTTGATATCCACTAGGGGTCTTATCCTAGGAGGTCTGATATCCTATAGGAGTGACAGATGAGCAAAGCTCTCTCTAGATAGTCTCATACACTTTGCTAGCCCTAACAAATGTCTTAGGCACGGAATATATAGGTAGTTGGAGGTGAGGGACCAATTGGAGGGCAAAACAAGAACTCCGCGCCCAAACTGATGTAGGGCCCGTGCGCACGGGGTAAGTGGGACCCGTGGACATGGGTCCCGTGGGCACGGTACACGCCCATGCGCACGGGGTAGCAGCGGCTATAGCGATGGGTCCTGATGTGAGGTGGAACCCCAATTAGGGATGTTTTCATACGTGAAAAGGGGAAAGAAAGTAAAGCAAAAGGAACGCAATAAGAACTCTCTATAAAGAGAATATTAAGTGCAAGGCAATTGTATTCACCTCATGGGTGCCCATATATAACACGTACAGAGTTAGTTTCGTCCATGGCTAGAACCGTAATTACAGAGTACATATTTGGGCTACAAGCGGGACAACTATACCTAATACATGTATGTGTACACACGGAATAAATACAATCATCCGTGAACACCCCCAAACTCCCCCTCCCCCCACCCTAGTCGAAGCGTCGTGTCTGGCGATGCAAAGACTAGACCGGAACTCCTCAAAGGTGGAAGTTGGCAAGCCTTTGCTCATTATGTCATTGAATTGTTGCGTGGTGTGAACATGAAGAACTCAAATCTTCCCAAGAGCAACCTGTTCACGAACAAAACGAATATCCAATACAATATGCTTGGTCCAACGATGATGATCCGGGTTGGCGGAGAGGTAGACCACAGAGACGTTGTCGCAGTAGACCACGTTGGTGATGAGGACATCACTAACATTGTTACACCCACAGCCCCAACTGATACATATACATGATCGATTACTAGAGCTCGCGCACGCCAATTAAATTACCAAGCACTTTTGTTTCCTGGTAATGATTCTAATGTTCATCAGAATATGGTACTGCCTAAATTGGATACATTTATTTTGTTATAAATGAAGGCCCAATCATGGACAAGAAGGATGAACATTAGAGCATGATCAAGCACGGAGATGATGGCATGCACAAGGGGAACATGAACGGAGTTTCTGGTGGAGATTTCAGCACTTTCGAGCCACCATGATGACGTACAAAGACATGGACGAAATATTCAAGACGCCCTTTTATAAATTTCGTCCATATCTTAATATAGGTGTTGTGCCACCTTATTTTTTGGCCAAGCACATGTAATTTCGAAATACCACTTATATGCTATGTTTTAGAGTCCGTATTATAGGGGAAACGACTCACAAGGTGTTTTAGTCCCACCTTGTCGGGGGGGACGAAATCCCCTCTCTCCCCCCTACAAATACAACCCTTAAGGCACCGTTTAGACTTTGGGTTTGTTTTGATTAAAGTTCACCATATCTGCAACTTCGCGTACTTCGTTTGTGTTCAACGATCAGACAAAGACGTCACAGAACCCCACTTGATCAATAAAGATTTCCTCTTAAATTCGCAATATCTAGATTGCAATCTTAGTTTCTTGCTTGTTCTTCGTTTGCCTGCTGGAAACTGACCCTCGCGGCCAGGTTGATCGTGCTCCGGCATGGTCAATAACCTCTCGGAGTTGGTTTAGCGATTGCTAAGGCACGACGTCCTCGCACATTCGTAGTCGGATTGTCAAATTCTACTCCACCAAAAATGATAGCCACCATCTCATCGAAAGGTGGAACACCTCTATCAAGTGGTATCAGACTTTCAAGTTGCTCGGTGAGATTTTACAGTTTTTCGTCGTTTAGATCGAGTCTGTTCTTCATACCAACAGTCCACGAAAAAGCCAAAAAAATTAGGGTTAGTTCATCATATCCCAAGCAATCTGAGCCTTTGCATAATCTTTTCTGTACTTGCTTTGTTGAATTTGCGGTTGCATTGTTGTGTCAAGTTGCTGGTGTTAGTGTCTAGTCTTTTAGAGTTTCGAGTTCTGGTCATAGATTGTCACGCCGCCGCCGCACCATACGCATCACCGCTGCCATATACAACCATCGTCATCACCGCCACCATATACCACCATTGCATATCCATCATGCCAATCCGAGTCCACCTCCATCACAAATTCGCCACCAGTCCGTGTTCTACCTCCCGAACATATATTTGCCACTTGTCCGAGTTCCACCAGATTCACCTCCGCCACCAGTCTGAGTCCAGTATTTGCTTCTTTGTTTTCGAGTTCCAGATCACGCCATACTATGAGTCGCGACAGAGTCGGACTTCCCAACTTTCGAGCCACCCGTACAAGAAAAATAGTTCGAGTTTAAAAAAAACTATGTTTGGAAAATTCTGGGTAGGCAGTTTTTAGACCATTTGTAGACTTTTTTGTAAAACAATTGTTGCAGAGCAAAGGAAAGAGGAAAAAGGTGAAAAAAAGAGATTCAAAGTGTGCTCCTCCCTTATTTACATGCAGCGCCGTGATTTTGTTAGTGTTCTAGGCTCGCGTCTCTAGCACGGTCTAGCCTAGGACCAGGACAGTACCGTCGTTGAGTGTTTATTCAACTTTGCATCTCTGAATGGATTATTGCTGACATTTTGCTACCATATCATAAGCCTTCCCAGCTCCACATACAACTGCATCATGCATTTGACACCACCTGACAATCGCTTTCTCCAAGCTTTGAGAGTTTTGACTACAACGGTTGCCAATCACCACCTGTTGTTGGATAAGAACTGGTAAGAATTTGAGATTTGCTTGACGGTTCTGTGACACGCCACCACCACCACTTTCTAGTAGTATGTAGGTTCATATTCTTGTATGTTTCTATTGTTGCTAACCATGGCAGGATCGCAAGTCGACGAGATTTACCGGGAGAATATGACGAAGAAGGAGCTTCATGATAAATTTCAGCAAATGTTGGGTCAACAGGTGGAAGACGTGATGGCCAGCTTTGAAAGGAACTAGAGAGGATTGATGACATTGAGAACACAATTAACACCAAGTTGGATGCCAATTTCGATGAAGTACTCGCGCGTTTACCACAACCACCAGCCGCCTCTATTGCACCATTGCAACAACATCAACGACCAGCTCCACGTCGCGATCCAGCTTGACGAGCGCATCATGTCCCTATTGAGCCAAGCCAAACTTCTGGTGCCGCTGCACCTACTATTGATGCTTCTATGGCTGCTGCTGCGGAGGAGGACTATTACGAGGATGAGGTTGATCAAAATCAGAATGACGTGCAACCACCAGCACCACCACCACCAGGTCGTCCTCATGCATATAATCGCAACAGTAGGGCTGCACCACACCCTCAGGTACGAGATCAAGACCACATCCCTAAACTAAAGTTGAATATTTCTCCATTCGAGGGTAGATATATTCCTGATATTTATCTTACTTGGGAGTTAGAAACTGAAACAACGTTTTACATGCTTACAATATCCTGAGGATAGATGTGTTGCTGATACTGTTTGTGCATTCACTAGTTTTGCATGTGTTTGGTGGTCTGAACATTGTAGATTATATCCTATTCCAGCTACTTGGGATGCTTTGAAAATTGCTATGCGTACTATTTGGGTTCCACCATATTATCAACGTGAATTACTCCAAAAATTGCAGTGTTTAAAACAAGAGAAAAAATATGTAGAGGAATATTATCAGGAATTACAAACTGGCATGATTAGACGTGGTATTGTTGAGGATAATGATGTATGCTTGCACATTTTATGGGTGGATTAAATAGAGAGATTCGGATCATTCTAGAGTATAAGGAGTATAATAATATCACTCGTTTATTTCATCTTACTTGCAAAGCTGAACGTGAAGTGCAGGATCGACATGCATTGGCGCGAACTAACTTTTCTGCAGGTTGGCCTTCATCATGGATGTCGCGTGCATCCTCTACTTCCACATGTTCTACTACACCGACACCTCCTTTAGCTGCCACCACCAAACGTGATACAAGAAAGTAGGCACAATCATAATTATCTGCCACGAGCACACCTTCTGGGCCTGCACAGAGCTCTTCTTCATCCATGGCATCAACATGGCAAACACATAATATTATTTATCATCGGTGCAAGGGTAGGTCATTATGCGAGAGAGTGCTCATCTCGACGTGTGATGATTGCTACTGAGGATGGTGGGTATGAGTCCGCCAGTGACTATGATGAGGAGACTTTGGCTCTTATTACAAGTGAAGAACATGGTGGAGTTGATTCTGAACAAGGGAAATAATACATGGGTGATGACGATGCTGAAAGGTATGAATGTTTAGTTGCTCAACGTGTTTTGAATGTGCAGGTCACACAAGCTGAGCAAAACCAGAGGCATAATTTGTTCCATACAAAGGGAGTTGTGAAGGAACGTTATGTTCGTGTCATCATAGATGGAAGGAGCTGCAACAATTTGTCTAGCATGGAGATAGTGGAGAAGTTGTCTCTCACCACAAGAACACATCCACAACATTACTACATCCAATGGTTCAACAACAGCGGCAAGGTTAAGGTAACACGTACTGTTCGTGTGCATTTTAGTATACATACATATGCCAATTATGTTGATTGTGATGCGGTACCCATGCAAGCATGTTTCTTATTACTTGGTAGACCATGGTAATTTGATAAGAACTCTGTACACCATGGTAGAAACGATCAGTATACTCTTGTTCATAAGGATAAACATATTACTTTGCTTCCTATGACTCCATATTCCATTTTCAAAAATGATATTAATCGAGCTAGTAAAGCAAAACAGGAGAAAAATAAGAGTGAAAATCAGACTGTGGCAAAAGAATTTGAGCAAAAAATAAAGCTTAATAACATATTACTTTGCTGCGTTTGAAATTAAATTGAAAAGTGGATGTTTACTTGCCACTAAATCTGATATTGATGATCTATATTTCATCAAATTTGTTTGCTATGCATTTGTGTGCAAAGAGGCATTATTTTCATTTGAGGGTGTGCCTTCCTCTTTGCCTCCTGCTGTCACTAACATTTGCAGGAGTTCGCTGACGTCTTTCCACAAGACGTGCCACCGGGATTTCCACCTATTCGAGTGATTGAGCATCAGATTGACTTAATTCCTGGTGCATCGGTACCCAACCGTGCGCCATACCGTACCAATCCAGGGGAGACGAAGGAGATTATGTGTCAAGTATAGGAGCTACTCGATGAAGGTTATATACGCGAATCCATTAGTCCTTGTGCTATTCCTATTATTTTAGTGCCGAAAAAGGATGCTACATCGCGTATGTGTGTTGATTGTAGAGGCATTAATAATATTACTATTTGTTATCGCCATCCTATTCCTAGGTTAGATGATTGTCACGCCCAAGGTACGATTCTATCCCGACCACGTTATAACCTCGTGATTGGGGCACAACCGCATTTCAGACGCTTAGCAAGATGGATATCGTTACATGTACCATTACATAAATAGATGGGGATACATACAAGTCATACAACTGCCACATGAATACATCACATCATACACAAGACATCCGACTACGGATGAAAACACATGAAAAGCACAACGACATCCATCCTGCTATCCCAGGCTGGCGACTAGGAACCTATCCCTGAAAGAAGAAGAAGAACTCCAACACAAGCAAACGTCGTCTCATGTTAAGTCATCGGAAACTTGTACCTGCAACTGGTGTTGTAGTATCTATGAGCCACGGGGACTCAACAATCCCATAACCATGGGTATCAAGACTAGCAACGCTAAATGGGTATGGAAAGGGATAAGTGGTGAGGTTGCAGCAGCGGCTAAGGATTGTATGGTGGCTAACTTACGATTTCAGGAGAAGATGAGAAGCTACACAAACGGGTCACAAACTAGTAATGATCACTAAGTGATCCCGATCTACCTACGAGTCAAACATAATCCCACCATGTTCTCTTCTCAAATTGAAAAGAGACGGTCACAGTTAATCACGCGGTTGGTGTATTTTATTTCGGATCCTCTATCAAGTTCCCTACAACCGGATATTAACAAATTCCAATCTGCCACATAACCATGGGCGAACTTTAACCCTGCCGGTGTGTCCCAACTTAGCCCATCACAAGCTCTCACGATCAGCAGAGGTAAAACCTCTTATCTTAGGGATAACCCGGTCAGACTCAGAATCCCGGTGCACTAGACATTTTGAAAATGGTAAAACAAGTCCAGCAAGACCTCCCGGCGTGCCGACACCCTGATAGTAGCCGCGCGTATCTCGTCTCAGGCCACGTCTGGATTGTCCAAACTTCCGGTAGGCCGAAATACTAGAGTTGCCCCTGGCGATCACCGACGGTTGACAGGTTTGGACCAACACTCATGAGGAGCACTGGCCCGGGTTGTAAATTAAGTCCCCTGGGTCCAGAAAGTCCCTATGCAAGTTTTTAGTTATTAGGCAAATGGTAAAACCAAAGTTGGGCCTCGCTGGACGAGTTTTATTCAAAGCGAACTATCAAGGGGGTCCCATAACCCCCAACCGTGTTAGGAACGTAAACACAAGGAACATAACACCGGTTTATTGGTTCTTAAGGCGACATGAGTGGAACAAAACACCAAGCAAAAGGCCAAGCCTTCCACCCATAGCCAATTATATAGGTGCATTAATTTAAATTAGTGATGCTGTGATATTCCAAAATCCAAGATCCGACATGGAGCAATCTTCATCTTCGCCTGCAACTAACAACGCTATAAGAGGGGCTGAGCAAGCGGTAACATAGCCAAGCAAAAGTTTGCTAGGTTGGTGGAAAAAGGTTAGAGGTTATTTCATGGCATAAGGGGAGGCTTGATAAACAAGTGGTGGGTAGCGCGACATATAGCGAGAACATCAAGACAACTAACATAGAAATGATAGTAATGAGATCCAAGGTGACGGTCAACTTGCCTGAAATCCTGCAAGGAATAAGAACGAGTCCATGAAGAAGAGGAAGCCATGAAGACGAACCAAGCATAGTCCAACGAATCCTCATGATCGCTGCGAAACAAGAACTGACGAGAAGAAGCAAACAACATGGTAACACACCACACATAAACAATACATGATGCACAACCAAGTATGATGCATGACAAGCTACATTATGCTACTCATGGCAAGAGATGATGCATACAAGAACAACACAACAAATCAAGTTTAAATGAGGCCAGAAACAAAATATAACAATTCCGGTAATTTCTCATATGCAAATTTCGAAATTGGCCCAAATTTGAACAAATCTCATGATAGAGTT
Organism: Secale cereale; assembly: GCA_902687465.1. NCBI lineage: Eukaryota > Viridiplantae > Streptophyta > Magnoliopsida > Poales > Poaceae > Secale > Secale cereale. Next base: position 258,316,496 of record LR738709.1, on the reverse strand, counting down.
GTTAAACAACAAGTTAAGATGCACCATGATGATCTACATGATTTTCTAGCCAAGTTACATATAAAGTTCCTTTAATTCGGAGTCATGGACTAGAAGATACGAGCACAACAAGTTAAGCATGGCATTGATGCAAAATGCATTCGAACATCAAGCACAACACTCAAAACATGGGTGCAATATGACATGATGCATATACATGCAAAACCAAGCAAGTTTCATCTAGGGCATGCCCCGAACAGAGCCACGGTTCAACACATACATACGAAACAAGTTTGAAACACAATATGTCCAAAACAACAACTAGGCATGTTAAAAGCATCAAAACAACATGCTACAAGTACAAGGTAGGCACAAGCATGGCATGAACTCAAAGTACATATCACATCCTTCCAATATCATCAAGTATCAGGTTCATAGGCATAGAGATTAATCCAACATGATCAATGCAACAAGCAACTTTATATCACAGATTATGAATTAGCGGAAACATGGCATACATGAGCAGAGTTAATATGTTGACATGTTGAAGGCAAGAAATAATTAAGCTACAGTGCAAGAACATGGCAAGAAAAAGCATGTCATGCTAGTCCATAACATGGAGCTCAAGGATTACAACATGACATATACATGGGAGCAACAGGTTCATGGCATTCATCAAAACAAGATGCAAACATGATACAAGCTGATTCTCAGACTTTGTGAAAATCTGGGAATGCAAACAGCAACATTATGATGCTGACTTTGGAGGCACATAACAACAAGCATATCAATTCTAATAATCATGCAAAGGTCATGAACATGTAGTAGGCATGGCATACTACAAATAATTCCACTCGCACAACTCCATAAGTTGAATAGATTGATTACAATGAGCTTTGCCAAATGGAACATGATGTTGACAGGCTGATAGATTTATCATAATGACAACTTGAGAGCAAGAAAGAGACATGATACAACAACTTATAATTGCAAACAAGGGCATGGATGGATATAACATAACATGGACTTCAAGACATGGTCACTGGACATTCCTAAACATGCATGGATTTGACTGTAGCATCAAGCAAACATGGCATCACAATATAACAGTTTCAGACTTAGTAGTTTTCAAGTCATCTCAGAAAACAGCAAACAACGAGTAGGTCACTTTGCAAGCTTGTTCCCACTCAACACAGGGCGTATCATGACAAACTAATTACACCATTGCAAACATGACACGATTGTGCTCCTAAAACATGTTGACATGATGCTCAAAAGAAAATCACACAAAAAGATATGAAAAAGACAAATGAGCAAGTTATAACAGTTTTCAGCACTTAACAGCAACATACACTTTTGCAACAGCGATTAACATGGCAAGATGGATACATGAATGCAATTGCAACCAACATGTAGAGCACAGAGAGATGAACATTTTGATATATTATACAATCAATTTGGACACACACGCACAGAGTTATGTCATGACAAAGATGCACACGAATTTGATAAATCAGGGACTTAGCTGTTTAAGCAAAAATAAATGCAAGCAACATTTTAAGTGTTTCTTTACATGTGTGAGGATGCCATGTCAAGTCATATGTAATTTCTGTTAAATGTTGACATGAAGAAGACATGGGGCATTTGATCGCCACGACAGAAAGGAAGGGATGTCATGGCGGCGAAAATGGAAACGGTGCCACGGCACGTTCCGGTTCCGGTAACTCATCGAGATTGCCGGTGCAAAAGAAGTGTGACGGAAGCATGTCATGCAAGGATGGTGGGGTGATCCCGTTTACCAGGTGTCCCACATGTCGGTGGCATGGAAATGGGTGACAAAACAGACGGGGTGCAAACACAAGCATCTCATACACACAATGCATTCGTCCATGGCTGATCGTCTCGGCGGTATACCTTCGAAGCATGCATTCAGACGGTTTGAGTTCGATGGGATGTAGAGGAAGTAGACATTCTTGGGACGGTCATAGTGGAAGTGGTCGTTCACGAGGCGTCGTGGGAAGTAGTCGTTCACGTTTCATAGTCGTTCACATCGGCGGTAGTCATACTCGTCTCGTCGTAGAAGTAGTGGTACACATTATCTTCTCGAATCCATGGTTGCGGTAGTTGTTCACTCGACGGCCTTCAGCGACGGTAGTCGTACACGGTTCAGAGAGGAACTTGTCATCTCGTATGAAGTCGTTCGGGCATCAGTCTTGCCGGTGGGGTACTTGGCGAACCCACATAGTCGTACACGAGTCGTAGTCGAACTTGGCGATCCGAAGGGGTACTTGACAAAATCCACGGGAACAGTAGTGGTACATGGTCTTCGCTGTGTAGTCGTACTTGGCAAATCCAAAATGGTCGTCGGTGGTGGAACTTGGCGTTCTTGGCGATTCCGAGGTACTTGAAGCGTCCAAAATCTACGGGCGTCGGTGTCCAACGGGACAAAACAAACCGGCTGCAACCAAAGGTAGCAGGTCTTGCAGATGTTGTGCTTGCGACAGTGGTGGATCTAGGCGATGAGGAGGCAGGGGCTCGAGCTCCTGGTCCTTGACGAAGATGGCGCGTAGGACCTCCAGCGGGAGAGGTTGAGGCGGCAACGGTAGTTGGCGGAGGGAGCGCGATGGTGAGCCGAAGGATGGCGACTCGCGGGGGCTCGAGCTTGAGGTGAGGCGGCGCAGAGGAGGTCTGGTGAGCTCCAGCGCGGGCGGACGCGGCAGCTCTGGCCGGACAGAGCCCCGCGGGGCGGCTTTGTCTACAGTCATCGGGTGGAGCTCATCGGCGACGTCGGTCCGGCGGCACGGGGCGGCAAGATGATGAGGGGACATGGGGCGAGGCGCGAGGAGGAGGAAGGAGGTCCGGCGGTGCAGAGGAGGTCGGCGAGCGGGGCGCGGCGGCCATGGAGGTGGGGCGCAGCACGACGGCAGGATGGCGGCGACGCAAGGTGCACACTCGGGCGACCATGGTGAGGAAGAGGCTGGGCGCGAGGTGAGCAGAGGGAGCAAGGAGAGGTCACGGGAGGAGGGATAGAGGTGGCGTTGAGGAGGAGCGATAGGGAGAGATCGAGAGATGGGGGTCGGGATGACTGGCGGCTAGGGTTAGGAAGGGGCGGCAGAGCCTTGGGCCTCTAGTGGGCTGGCCTGGGTTCCTGGTTGGGTTGTGCTCTCTCTCTCTCTCTCTCTCTCTCTGTCTGTCTGTCTCTCTCTCTCTCTCTCTCTCTCTCTCTCTCCCTCTCTCTCTTTCTTCTTCTACCATTTCCCAATTAGAGAAAAATAGCAAAGAAGAAAATGAGAAGAAAGGAAGGGTTGGAAACAGAATTTGGACATGGGTTTAATTTTCTCGGACTCATAAAAATGAGCTTGATCCAAGAAAAATAGGAATGAGCATGCGCGTGAAGTTGAATTCAAACTCATTTGAATTAAATTCAAATGGGTTTGAATAGGAATGGGGTGTTTGAAAAGTCCAAAAACGTTGAGAATTTAGGAAGAGACTCGATAAAATGACGAAAGAATTGTTGACAAAGTTTGGGGAATAAACTTGACATAGAATAGGCAAGGGAATTATTTTGCAAGTGTGTTAAGGTGAATTCCAATCAATGGAATATTTATAATAGCTCCATAATATTGGGAGGATATGTTATAAGGAGAAATCATCATATGACATCCCTCAGTTTAAATGGATCAAAGATCCTTGCAATTTTTTTAGTTGAGTTTAAAATAAATAAATGACATGATGTAATGCAAAAATAAATAGAGCAAGCAAAATGAAACACACGATGATCACGAAATATATGGAAGTCTTTTGGAGCATCGGTATCGGGGTGTCACAACACTTCCCTACTAACAAGAGATCTCGTCCCGAGATCTTAGGAACGAGACGAGAGAGGAATAGGAAGAACAAGTTCTTCTTGGAGAAAAGAGTGAAACAAAAGAATCTTGAGAGGTTGAGCCACTTGAAAGGAATAATACAATAGAGATAAATGAGATTGAGAAGCTCTGGTAACAAGAGGAAACAAGGCATACGACTGATGGAATCCATTCTTACATCACACTTGAAAAGAATTTGGGAATAAATCCAGAAATATTAGAAGAGTCGGGTAAGATCCTGGGAAAGATCTGTGGGTTATGAGCCCACCGAAGGGAAACACCGTTGCAAAGGATTGAAAAGGAGATGATGCACCAGAACGATTGAATAAATCGAATGAGGTGACAACCTCGAATAAATTAGAACGCAGATGAATCTCCTGAGAGGTTTTTGGAACTCTGGAATAATTAAGTGGCGAGAGGCGAAGGAGCAAGGGGAAAATATTTGAGCAATGTGAAAGAAGATGATCAACACTGGATATTTGAATTGAATCCACCGGAAAAGAAGAAGAGATGAAGAATGTCGAACGAGACGAGAATTCATCGGAGAAGAATAGAGATTAAGGATGACAAACTAGACGAGAATTCACCAGTTGGAACAATTGAGGACAAAAAGCATAGTATTCGCACGAGTTGGATGGATACTCGACTAAGGGCTCCGACTCCAAGAAGAAAAAGGGTGCGCGGGTGGGAAAAAGAAGGACCACTTCGGATGGGGAAACGACGTCGGCTGGAAAGAACAGAGGATTGAACTAGAAAAAGACAAGGAGGGTCGAATCAACTTGACGAGAATTGCACCAGTTGAAGAAGGCTGACATCACAACAACCGAACGCTAATTCGTGGTCCTAAAAAAATTTGAAGGGGAAGAGGGTGATGTCTACTACACGCTTCTATTCCTGTAGACAGTGTTGGGCCTCCAAGAGCAGAGGTTTGTAGGACAGCAGCAAATTTTCCTTAAGTGAGTAACCCAAGGTTTATCGAACTCAGGGAAGTGGAGGTTGAACGTACCCCTTTCAAGCAACCCAGTAATCGAGATACAGGAAGTCTCTTGTGTCCCCAACACACCTAATACACTTGTCAGATGTATAGGTGCACTAGTTCGGCGAAGAGATGGTAAAATATGGATGATAGGAGTGGCAAAGCAAAGTAATATAAATCTGTAATAAAAAGTGCAGCAAGCAAACAAGTGGTAAACGTGAGCACAAATGGTATTGCAATGGTGGAAACAAGGCCTAGGCTTCATACTTTCACTAGTGGCAACTCCCAACAACATTGACACATGATATTTCCCATAAAACATGCAATGGAGACGCACCCGGAGGTCATTCCTTTGTGGTCAAGAGAGGACGAGAATTTTGTAGGGCTACAAAAGCACACCTCAAAGTTCGTAGTTCTTAATCTATGGATTTCCCAATGTCACCGCGGCTATCCAAAGAGAGTACCACAATCACCACAACATATCTCAAGGATAGTCAAAGACAAGCACCAAGAGACTCTCAATCTTCAATCAACACACAAAAGAGGAAATCACTCATGAAAATATTCTTCTAATCCATGTCCAATAGACCGCTGTCACCTTGGTCTCGGGGATTATACTAGATAAAGACAAGTGAGTACATCAATCCAATACATAGAGGAAGGGGAAATATCATGGGATCACCCTAGATTAACATAGCCTATCATCACAACGAAGATCACATCATGGGAGAGAGAATTGACCACATAGCTACTGGTAGAAACCTCAGCCCCGAGGAGGAACTACTCCCGCATCATGGAGGGAGGAAGCAACGTCGATGGTGATGAATCCGGGGGCACTTCCCCATCCCGACAGGATGCCAGCACAGGAATTCTGGTCCCCCGAAACTTGGTGGCGATGGCGGCGGAGATCGGAATTGCTTCTGGAGAAAAGGGTTCTGGAATCAGGGTTTCTGCGACGGGAGAAATATATATGCGAAGGGGGGGTCACCAGAGGTGGAGAGGGGGCCCCAGGCGCCCCCTTGGGGCGGCCAGGGGTGGGGCCGCCCCGGGTGGCCGCCTGGGCCGCCCCTGGCTCCCCTCTAGCCCCACTTTGGGTTTTCTCGAAGCTTCCTGTACGCTGATTTTTTCTGTAATTTTCCCGAAATTTTTGGAGCACTTTTAATATGGGGGAAATCTGAAATAGAAAAGCAGCAGAAAACAGGAACTGGCACTGTGGTGCACTAAGTTAATAGGTTAGTCCAAATATGATCAAAAGTGTATGGAAGTGCATAAATATCATAGCAATATCATACAAAAGAAGCATGGAGCAAGCAGAAATTATAGATACATTTTGGACGTATCAAGGGATAATTCAAAAGATCTACATCAAGATTCCTCACTAGAGCGACGAAGGGGATGAGGAATTAAAAAGAATTCCTACTCTCCAATATAACTAGACTCCGAACAAGTTATTTTCTAGACTCGACAATGGGCAAACTACGATCAATTAAGGGGGCTCCTATGGTCGGTCGAGGCTCTAATACCAACTTGTCACGCCCAAGGTGCGATTCTATCCCGATCACGTTATAACCTCGTGATTGGGGCACAACCGCATTTCGGGAGATTAGCAAGATGGATATCATTACATTGTACCATTACATAAATAGACGGGGATACGTACAAGTCATACAACTACCACATGAATACATCACATCATACACAAGACATCCGACTACGGATGAAAACACATGAAAAGCACAACGACATCCATCCTGCTATCCCAGGCTGCCGACTAGGAACCTATCCCCTGAAAGAAGAAGAAGAACTCCAACACAAGCAAACGTCGCTCTCACGTTAAGTCATCGGAAACCTGTACGTGCAACTGATGTTGTAGTATCTGTGAGCCACGAGGACTCAGCAATCCCAAAACCATGGGTATCAAGACTAGCAACGCTAAATGGGTATGGAAAGGATAAGTGGCGAGGTTGCAACAGCGGCTAAGCATTGTATGGTGGCTAACTTATGATTTCAAGAGAAAGATGAGAAGCTACGCAAACGGTCGCAAACCAGTAATGATCACTAAGTGATCCTGATCTACCTACGAGTCAAACATAACCCCACCATGTTCTCTTCTCAAATTGAAAAGAGACGGTCACAGTTACTCACGTAGTTGGTGTATTTTATTTCGGATCCTCTGTCAAGTTCTCTACAACTGGATATTAACAAATTCCAATCTGCCACATAACCGCGGGCACGACTTTTGAAAGATCATAACCCTGCAGGGGTGTCCCAACTCAGCCCATCACAAGCTCTCACGATTTGCAGAGGTAAAACCTCTTATCTTAGGGACAACCCGACCAGACTCGGAATCCCGATGCACAAGACATTTCGACGATGGTAAAACAAGTCCAGCAAGACCTCCCGGCATGATGACACCCTGATAGTAGCCGCACGTATCTCGTCTCAGGCCACGTCCGGATTGTCCAAACTTCCGGTAGGCCAAAATACCAGAGTTGCCCCTGGCGGTCACCGGCGGTGGACAGGTTTGGACCAACACTCACGAGGAGCACTGGCCCGGGTTGTAAATTAAGTCCTCGGGGTCCAAAAAGTCCCTATGCAAGTTTTTAGTTATTAGGCAAATGGAAAAACCAAAGTTGGGCCTTTGATAACCCACAACTGTAGGGGATCGCAACAGTTTTCGAGGGTAAAGTATTCAACCCAAATTTATTGATTCAATACAAAGGGAGCCAAAGAATACTCTTAAGTATTAGCAGCTGAGTTGTCAATTCAACCACACCTGGAAACTTAGTATCTGCAGAAAGGTAATTTAGTAGCAAAGTAATATGGAAGTAAAGGTAGTGTTTTTGTAGTTTTTGTAATAGTAGAGGCGGAAAAGTAAATAAGCAACAAGCAATATGTGAAAAGCTCGTAGGCATTGGATCGGTGATGGGGAATTATGTTGGATGCAATTCCTCGTGTAAAAGCTATAACCTAGGGTGACACAGAATTTGCTCCAGTTCATCAATGTAATGTAGGCATGTATTCCGAATATAGTCATACGTGCTTATGGAAAAGAACTTGCATGACATCTTTTGTCCTACCCTCCCGGGGCAGCGGGGTCCTAGTGGAAACTAAGGGATATTAAGGCCTCCTTTTCATAGAGTACCGGACCAAAGCATTAACACATAGTGAATACATGAACTCCTCAAACTACGGTCATCACCGGGAGTGGTCCCGATTTTTGTCACTTCGGGGTTGTCGGATCATAACACATAGTAGGTGACTATTGACTTGCAAGATAGGATCAAGAACACACATATATTCATGAAAACATAATAGGTTCAGATCTGAAATGATGGCACTCGGGCCCTAGTGAAAAGCATTAAGCATGGCAATGTCATAGCAACATCAATCTTAGAACATAGTGGATACTAGGGATCAAACCCTAACAAAACTTACTCAATTACATGGTAAATCTCATCCAACCCATCACCGTCCAGCAAGCCTATGATGGGATTACTCACGCACGACGGTGAGCATCATGGAATTGGTGATGGAGGAAGGTTGATGATGACGATGGCAACGATCTCCACTCTGGTTTGGCGACGGCCCCGTATCGTAAAACGCAATAATTATTCCTCTCTGGTTTTTTTCTCCCCGAAAGTGAATATATGGAGTCCGGGGATACGTCGGTGGAGAAACAGGGGGCCCATGAGGCAGGGGGACGCGCCCAGGGGGAGGGGGCGCGCCCCCATCCTCGTGGATAGGATGTGGGCCCCCTTGCTTGGTTCTTTCCGCAGATATTTTTTATATATTCCAAAATAATTCTCCATTGAATTTCCGGTCATTCCGAGAACTTTTATTTTTGCACAAAAATAACACCATGACAATTCTGCTAAAAACAGCGTCAGTTCGGGTTAGTTTCATTCAAATCATGCAAGTTAGAGTCCAAAACAAGGGCAAATGTGTTTGGAAAAGTAGATACGTTGGAGACGTATCAACTCCCCCAAGCTTACCTTTGCTTGTCCTCAAGCAATTTAGTTGATAAACTGAAAGTGATAAAGAAAAACTTTGACAAACTCTGTTTGCTCTTGTTGTTATAATATGTAAAGCCAGCATTGAAGTTTTCAGCAAAGATCATGAACTAACCACATTCACAATAACTTTCAGGTCTCATGTCTACTCATATCAATGGCATAATCAACTAGCGAGCGATAATAATAAACCTCGGATGACAACACTTTCTTAAAACAATCATAATATGATATAACAAGATGGTATCTCACTAGCTCTTTCTGAGACCGCAAAACATAAATGCAGAACACCTTTAAAGATCAAGGACTGACTAGACATTGTAATTCATGGTAAAAGAGATCCAATCATAATCATACTCAATGCAAATTAATGGCAATACATGCAAATGACAGAGGTGCTCTCCAACCGGTGCTCTTAAATAAGAGGATGATGACTCAACATAAAAGTAAATAGATAGGCCCTTCGTAGAGGGAAGCAGAGATTTGTAGAGGTGCGAGAGCTCGACTTTTAAATAGAAATGAATAATATTTTGAGCGGTATACTCTCATTGTCAACATAACAACCAAGAATCTCGATATCTTCCATGCTACACACATTATAGGCGGTTCCCAAACAGAATGGTAAAGTTTATACTCCCCCAACCACCAACAAGCACACTCCACGGCTAGCCCGAAACAACGGGTACCTGTAACATCCCAAAATTCTAAATTTTGGAATGTTATATTAAATAGATAGATTTGATTGCTTATTTGATGTGCTGTGTGAAATTGAGTGAAATTCGAAACTTTTGAAAGTTAAATGGGAGGGAATAAAATGACTTTCCCAAAACTTTCACTTTGCATTTTGATCTCCGGGAATTCAAATTCTTTTCATCACAAAACCATGGAGTGAAGATAATATGACTTCTTCCATTTATTAAATGAAAAAGGGTTTTGAAAGGATTTTGAATTTCATTCTCGAAATATTTCAAATTTAGAAACTTTATGAAACTCAATTATTTTCCCGAGAGAAGATAAAATGACTTCTTCAAATTATAGGAAATATGAGTTGGAAGTTCCTTTGAAGTATTTTGAAATTATTTTCAAATATTGAGTTATTTGGTTTTTATTCAAATTATTTTTCTCCAAAAATAAAATATATGGAAAATAGGGTAACATGATTCCCTACAGTGGAAAATTGGAGAGAAATAAATTTGAAATCATTTTTTCAAATGATTTTTATTGGATTTTATTGCAACAGTAGCACCTTTTGATTTATTAGAATTTGTGAGGATTTTATTTGACTGTAGAAAAATGTTCATGTTGTAGGGTTTGTTTTTCTGAAACTCTTGATATATTGTATGCCTATATAATTTTTTATTTTTTTTTGGTTTTTATTATTTTGTTTGTCTGAAAAAAATGTTTAGAAAAAAAAGATTTGTTTCCTTCCTCCGACTGGGCCGGCCCAGCTCCAGCCGGGCCCAGCCCAGCCCACTCCCCGCCGCCTTCCTCCTCCCATCGGGACTCCTCCGCCCGCACGACTCCGCCGCCGCTGTCGTGCCGCCCCCGACAACCTCGCCCTTGCCCCCTCCTCCACGCCTAGCCCCCCTCTCCGCCTATATAAAGGCCGCGCCCGGCCCGCTGAACCCTCTCCCCGCCCGCGCCGCCGCCGCACTTCTGTCGCCGCCGCCGCGCGCGTAGTAGCCGCCGCCGTCGCTGCCTTTGCTCGCCACCGCCACTGCCTGTCCACGCCGCCGCCGCTGCTTGCTGCTGCTGCCTCGCCCCGCGCTGCCCCTCGCCTCTCGCCTGCCCTCGCCTCGCCTCTCGCCCGCGCAGCCGCCCGCAGTCGTGTTGCTTCCGCCGCCGCCATCGCTCGCCGGTGAAGCTGCCGCCTTCGCCGCCGGCCGGAGCTCCGACCCGCGCCGGACCTGATCCGGTTTGGTTCGCTCCAAACCGCCGGTTTTTCTCCGCCGAACCACCACGGTATAAAACCCACCCCGGTTTTCTGTTAGTTCGGTTTTCACTTTTAGGTTGGTTTAGTTTTTATTAGGTTTAGATCTATCTAGTGAACGTTCACTAGTTAGGTTTAGAAAACGAACGTTCGTTCATTAGGTTTTTCTTTTTCTGTTTAGTTTTTGGCCAGGGACCTATCTGTGAATATTTATTTTACAGTTTAGCCCCTAAACTTCGAACGGCCATAACTTTTTGCTCGTTGGTCCAAATCCAACAAAACCAACGCCCACGTCTTCGTTACGATCCCCTCTTTCCAGTAAAACAACTTAAACATGTTTTTGAAAGTTTTAAAATTTGAATTCAACTAGTTTTTGTTTCAAACTTGTTTTGGTCATAGCTTGAGTTTTATAACTCCATTTTAGTTGGTTCTTTTTGCAAATCGAAGATCTTGACCTAAACTTTCTGATAAGGCCAAATTCACATAATTTTGGTACTATTAGATTTTTTTTCTATTTCAAGAGTCATTCGTTTGTATTCAAAGTTTTCTGAAGTGTTTATTTGTTCTTTCTGATCTTTTGAGTGATTGCTTATGTGTGGTTACTATTGTTTGCTTACGATAGATTGATCGGAGTGTGACGAGTAGATCTATCACAAGTTCTGAGTGCGAATCATCTACATCGTCAGTACAAGGCAAGTTCACACTTTGATCATACTTTCCAATACCCAGTTTTCATTGCATTAGTTATATCCTCAAACACTTGCATGAGTAGGATCTCTGAACTTGTCGGTCTGGGAAGTAGATTGAGGTAGAACCTATTACCTGCATTATTTTCAAACCCCGGGGAATTATTTCTACGTTATGCTTAGGTTGCCATGCTATGCTCGTAGACGTGGATTGGGTTTGAGTTTATCCATGACAGATGTGAGTTGTTAATTAATGATTCAACTTAAGGTGGCTACTTCAATACACATCTGGGTGGATTGGTTGTGGCACCCTGGAGCACCCAATGGTTTGCCGGGCACCTGGAGAAACCAGTGTTGTCCTAGGGGATCCCGTAGGAACCGTGCGATCACCCTATTAGAATGCCACCCAGGCTCAAAGGGATCATATAATATTTTCATGCCTAGAAACTTCCATGTGCATCCACAAGCCATTATGGGCTCTGGCATAGTATGAGTAAGTTGTGTGAGCTTTTTCAGTGGTGGACTAGCAGATGTAGGGGAATGTAGGTGTACGGGTCCACCCGGGGTAAAGAGTAAATGCTTCTGAAAGGCTGTGTCTCGGTCATCCGTTTCTCAAACACCATGTAGTGCGAGAAATTAAACAGGGGCGACCGAGTCTTGTGGGGAAAAGTGCACAGACCTCTGCAGAGTGTACAAACTATTCATGAGTAGCCATGTCCCCGGTTACGGACATCTTTGAGTATCTATAAGTGGATTATTTGTTGATCTCAACACTATATATAATTAATTTGTTGGGTTAATAATGACTTTGGTTTGGGATTGAGATGGAGGAACCATTCTCAATTGTTCATAATTTAAATTTAGTGAAATAAATGCATTCCTTTGTGGTAGGGAAAAATCTGCTTTATGCAAAAACAGCCTTACAGCCTCCACCAGCCAAATATGCATGTAGTTGTAGGCATTGTTCATCATTATCATTATAGTGTGAAATTGCCAGTACATTCAATGTACTGACCTACATGGCTGTAACGTCTCATGTTGCAGGAATTATTCGACGAGTAAGTGTTACGTTAGGGTTGCGCTGTCTACACTCAACTTTGCCGTTGGTGTCGGTGGAACTCCACAACCTTTGTTGCTTCCGCTATGATTGATTGAGGTAATAGTATTTATGTTACTTTATATATGTGATTTACCTCTGTTATAAATCCTCGAGTACTGTGTGTGTCAGCATACCGATCCAGGGATGACCCTTAAGCACAGAGACTTGATCCATTCGGGTCGGGTCGCTACAATACCGTCCAAACCAGCAACAGCCCTAGGGGAGTTTTGTTTAATTATTATGATTTGAGCATGGGACTGGGCATCCCGGTTACCAGCCATTTTCTCATGAATGATGAGCGGAGTCCACTCATCATGAGAATAATCCACCTAGCATGGAAGATATAGACAACCCTAGTTGATACATGAGCTGTTTGAGCATACAAAATAGAATTTCATTTGAAGGTTTAGAGTTTGGCACATACACATTTACTTGGAACGACAGGTAGATACCACATATAGGGAGGTATGATGGACTCATATGGAATAACTTTGGGGTTTATGGAAGTGGATGCACAAGCAGTATTTCCGCTTAGTACAGGTGAAGGCTAGAAAGAGACCGGGAAGCGACCAGCTAGAGAGCGACAACGGTCATGAACATGCATTAAAATTAATCAACAATGAATGCAAGCATGAGTAGGATATAAATCACCATGAACATAAATATCGTGGAGGTTATGTTGATTTTTTCAACTACATGCGTGAACATGTGCCAAGTCAGACCACTTGAATCATTCAAAGGAGGATACCACCCTATCATACCACATCACAACCATTTTAATATCATGTTGGCACGCAAGATATACCATTATAACTCTTAGCTAATTAAGCATGGCATGAGCAACTATGATCTCTAATTGTCATTGCAAACAAGTTTCATTCATAATAGGTTGAATCAGGAATGATGAACTATCATATTTACAAATACAAGAGAGGTCGAGTTCATACCAGCTTTTCTCATCTCAATTAGTTCATCATATATCGTCATTATTGCCTTTCACTCGCACGACCGAACGGTGTGGATAATAATAATAGTGCACGTGCATTGGACTAAGATGGAATCTGCGAGCATTTAATACAAGAGAGAAGACAAGGTAATATGGCTCAAGGTTAAATCAATAATAAATCATATGAGAGGCACTAAACATTTTCAATCATGGCCTTCTCCTCTTGACCCCCAAAGAAAAGAAAAGAAACTATTTACACGGGAAAGCTCCCAACAAGCAAAAGAAGAACGAGAAATCTTTTTGGGTTTTCTTTTAATTACTACTACTACAGGCATGGAAGGTAAACTAGCTAAAAGCTACAACTATTTTTTTTGTTTTTCTTAAGGTTTTTCTAACACACAAGAAAAAGACTAAGAAAAAGAATTGAAACTAGCATGGATAGTACAATGAAAGAGTGTGAGCACCGACTACTGGAATGAGTGTGTGAACATGAATGTAATGTCTGTGAGAAACACGTACTCCCCCAAGCTTAGGCTTTTAGCCTAAGTTGGTCTATGGCCAATATTGGCCTGGCGGATATCCAAAGTCGTAGTTGGGGTTGTACTGAGATGCAGCGGCTACTTCCTGGCGAGTTGCATCCTGGAGACGGGCTGCTCTCGTTGTCTCCTTATACTCATTTGCCTCCTCCCTGGTTACAATATATCTCCCTTTTGCCTGAAAGTCAAAGAAGGTAGGAGCACGGAGAGCAATATGGACAGTGTGACGCCTGTCAAAGATTAGTCGATACTGGAGGGATTGTTCATCCCTCTCTATAAACCGATGGGTAACCATGGCATTATAATCCAAATAAGCAGGCGGTAGTAGTTCATCATTTTCATGTATGGGCACACCAAGATGACGGGCTATGCGAGTGGCATAAATCCCACCAAATAAATCTCCATCTAAACCATTATGATGTAACCTACGTGCAACAATGGCTCCCAAGTTATATTGTCTATCTCCTAACACAGCACTCTTGAGAACACTAAGGTCTGGGACACACATGTGGCAAGCCTCATCTTTACCATTGATGCATTTTCCAATAAAGAGAGCAAAGTAATGAATAGCAGGAAAATGAATACTTCCTATGGTAGCTTGTGTGATCTCTCTAGATTCCCCCACAGTGATATTAGCAAGGAAGTCTCTATATTCAGATTTGCGAGGATCACTAATATTGCCCCACCGCGGGAGCTTACAAGCATCATTAAAATCTTCTAGGTCCATCGTGTAAGATTTATCATAAAGATCAAACATGACAGTGTGAAAATTACGTGAAGATGAAAATTTAAACCTTCTCACAAAGGTATCAGTTAAGTAACGGTATTGAGGGCACTTATCTTGCATGAAGCCCTCGAGGTCAGCATTACGCACATATGTGTCAAACTCCTCCTTAATGCCTGCCCAAACCATAAACTATTATGACGGCCATTCACAAGGCCACACTTCAGCTTCCCTCGGCAATTCATCATCCGGATCATGCATCGCGAGCCTTGGTTCTTGCTTCCTTGAGGAACCACCTTGGAAGATTTTCCTATGCATTTTTCTGAAATTTTCTGAAAATTTTAGTAACTCAAAATAAAAGTGAACCAAACTCAACAAGATTGATAGCAACAACTCCTATAAGTGCCTAGAGACTATATCATGCATTAGAACTACTTGGGACCAAAGAAATTTGACATGCAAGCTCAAGAACAAGGTCACCACAATAGAAAAAATTTGCAATAAATAAAGCACTAGAACCAAAACTAATTGGACCAATGGAAGAGTCACATACCAAGGAACAATCTCCCCAAACAGTTTTGTGAATGAAACTTTGAGCAAGGAGATAAAAAATGGTAGCAAGATGAGCTAGAACTCGTGCTTGAGCTGGATAGTGATTTTTTTGGGAGGAAGAAGGAGTGTGTGGGTGCAGGAATAAGTGGAGGGGGGCTACATGGGGCCCACGAGGCAGGGGGCGCGCCCTGGTCCCTCGTGGCCAGGTGCTGGCTCCCCCTACTGTGTTCTCAGTGCCAAATATTCTCAAATATTATAGAAAAAAATCATATTTCATTTTCAAGGCATTTGGAGAACTTTTATTTTTGGGGTATTTTTTTATTGCACGAATAAGTCTAGAAACGGACAGAAAATACTATTTTTCTTTATTTAATCTAATTAACAGAAAGTAAAAGGGGGATACAGAAGGTTGTGCTATCTAGATTCACCCATCTCATGCTCATCAAAAGGAACCCATTAACAAGGTTGATCAAGTCTTGTTAATAAAATCTTTTCGAATAACATGAAACCGGAGAATTTTCGAATAACACTAGGTTACCTTAATGAGGATATGTATGTCCCCAACAATAAGAATATCATATGTCTTCTTGATAGTAGGAAGAGGAAATTCAAAACCTCCAATAGTAATAGTTGATTTTTTTCCAATAGAATTGATATTGTGGACCTGAGGTTGTTTCCTCGGAAAGTGTACTATATGCTCATTACCATTGACATGAAAAGTGAGATTGCCTTTGTTGCAATCAATAACAGCCCCTGCAGTATTCAAAAAGGGCCTACCAAGGATAATAGACATACTATCATCGTCGGGAATATCAAGGATAACAAAGTCCGTTAGAATAGTAACATTTGCAACCACAACAGGCACATCCTCACAAATACTGACATGTATAGCAATTGATTTATCGGCCATTTGCAAAGATATTTCAGTAGGTGTCAACTTACTCAAGTCAAGTCTACGATATAAAGAGAGAGGCATAACATTAACACCAGCTCCAAGATCACATAAAGCAATTTTAACATAGTTTCTTTTGATGGAGCAAGGTATAGTAGGTACTCCTGGATCTCCTAGTTTCTTAGGTATTCCACCCTTAAAAGTGTAATTAGCAAGCATGGTGGAAATTTCTACTTCAGGTATGTTTCTTTTATTGGTAATGATATCTTTCATATACTTAGCATAAGGATTTGTTTTAAGCATATCAGTCAAACACATACACAAAAAGATTGGTCTAATCATTTCAGCAAAGTGCTCAAAATCCTCATCATCCTTTTTCTTGGACGGTTTAGGAGGAAAAGGCATGGGTTTATGAACCCATGGTTCTCTTTCCTTACTGTGCTTCCTAGCAACAATGTCTCTCTTATCATAACGTTGATTCTTTGATTGTGGGTTATCAAGATCAACAGTAGGTTCAATCTCTACATCATTATCATTGCTAGGTTGAGCATCATCATGAACATCATCATTAACATTATCACTAGGTTCATGTTCATTACCATATTGTGTCTCAGCATCAGAAACAGAGATATCATTGGGATTGCCAGGTGTGTCAGCTACAGGTTCACTAGAAGCATGCAAAGTCTTATCATTTTTCTTTTTATCCTTCTTAGAAGAACTAGGTGCGTCTAAATTAGCTCTCTGAGAATCTTGCTCAATTCTCTTAGGGTGGCCCTGAGGATACAAGGGTTCCTGAGTCACTTTACCCCCTCTAGTTGCAACTCTAACAGCATAGTCGTTATTCTTACTATTTAATTCGTTGAGAAAATCATTCTGAGCCTTAAGTACTTGTCCTACTTGAGTGGTAGCCATAGAAGCATGTTTACTAATGAGTTTCAATTCACCTTTAATTCTAGACATATAATCACTCAAGCATTCAATCATATAAGCATTACGTTGCAATTTTCTACCAACATAAACATTGAAGTTTTCTTGCTTCACAATAAAATTGTCAAACTCATCTAAGCATTGGCTAGCAGACTTATAACGAGGAATATCACCTTCATCAAATCTATAAAGTGAATTTATCTTTACTACCTGTGACGGGTTATCAAGACCATGTATTTCTTCAATAGGTGGTAAATTCTTAACATCTTCAACTTTAATACCTTTTTCTTTCATAGATTTCTTTGCCTCTTGCATATCTTCCGGACTGAGAAACAGAACACCTCTTTTCTTCGGAGTTGGCTTAGGGGCTGGTTCAGGAAGTGTCCAATTATTTTCATTGGCCAACATATTATTCAATAGTAATTCAGCTTGATCAACTGTTCTTTCCCTGAAAACACAACCAGCACAACTATCCAGGTGGTCTCTGGAAGCATCGGTTAGTCCATTATAAAAGACATCAAGTATTTCATTCCTCTAAAGAGGATGATCAAGCAAAGCATTAAGTAACTGGAGAAGCCTCCCCCAAGCTTGTGGGAGACTCTCTTCTTCAATTTGCACAAAATTATATATTTCCCATAAGGCAGCTTGTTTCTTATGAGCGGGAAAATATTTAGCAGAGAAGTAATAAATCATATCCTGGGGACTACGCACACAACCAATATCAAGAGAATTAAACCATGTCTTAGCATCACCCTTTAACGAGAACAGAAATAACTTAAGGATATAGTAATAACGAATCTTTTCATCGTTGGTAAATAGGGTGGCTATATCATTCAACTTAGTAAGATGTGCCACGACAGTTTCAGATTCATAGCCATGGAAAGGATTAGATTCAACCAAAGTAATTAACTCAGGATCAACAGAGAAATCATGATCCTTATCAGTAACAAAGATATGTGAAGTAGCAAAAGCAGGGTCATATTTCATTCTAGCATTCAAAGACTTTTCTTTCAGCTTAGCTAATAATTTCTTAAGATCATATCTATCATTGCAAGCAAGAAAGTCTCTAGCAGTTTCTTCATCCATAACATAACCCTCAAGAATAACAGGCAATTCATATCTAGGGGGATAATCTTCATCATCACTTTCATAAATATTATCAGTTTCAACATTTGCATTCTCCCTAACCTTAGCAATTTGTTCATTTAGAAATTCACCTAGTGTCAAAGTATTATCAAGCATAGAAGTAGTTTTCTCATACATAGCAGAAGTGGCATCATCAAGAACATGCGACATATCAGATTCATAGCAGGAGTAGGTGTCGTAAATTTACTCATAACAAAGGGTGAATCAAGTGCAGAGCTAGATGGCAGTTCCTTACCTCTCCTCGTAGTTGAGGGAAAGATCTTAGTTTTTGAGTCCTTCAAGTTCTTCATAGTGATCAACAGATATAAATCCCAAGTGACTTACAGAATATAGCTATGCTCCCCGGCTACGGTGCCAGAAAATAGTCTTGATAACCCACAAGTGTAGGGGATCGCAACAGTTTTCGAGGGTAAAGTATTCAACCCAAATTTATTGATTCGACACAAGGGGAGCCAAAGAATACACTTAAGTATTAGCAGCTGAGTTGTCAATTCAACCACACCTGGAAACTTAGTATCTGCAGCAAGGTAATTTAGTAGCAAAGTAATATGGAAGTAATGGCAGTGTTTTTGTAGTTTTTGTAATAGTAGCAGCGGAAAAGTAAATAAGCAACAAGCAATATGTGAAAAGATCGTAGGCATTGGATCGGTGATGGGGAATTATGTCGGATGCAATTCCTCATGTAAAAGTTATAACCTAGGGTGACACAAAACTAGCTCCAGTTCATCAATGTAATGTAGGCATGTATTCCGAATATAGTCATACGTGCTTATGGAAAAGAACTTGCATGACATCTTTTGTCCTTCCCTCCCGTGGCAGCGGGGTCCTAGTGGAAACTAAGGGATAATAAGGCCTCCTTTTAATAGAGTACCGGACCAAAGCATCAACACATAGTGAATACATGAACTCCTCAAACTACGGTCATCACCGGGAGTGGTCCCGATTTCTGTCACTTCGGGGTTGCCGGATCATAACACATAGTAGGTGACTATTGACTTGCAAGATAGGATCAATAACACACATATATTCATGAAAACATAATAGGTTAAGATCTGAAATCATGGCACTCCGGCCCTAGTGACAAGCATTAAACATGGCAAAGTCATAGCAACATCAATCTTAGAACATAGTGGATGCTAGGGATCAAACCCTGACAAAACTAACTCAATTACATGGTAAATCTCATCCAACCCATCACCGTCCAACAAGCCTACGAGGGGATTACTCACGCACGACGGTGAGCATCATGGAATTGGTGATGGAGGAAGGTTGATGATGACGATGGCGACGATCTCCACTCTCCGGAGCCCCGAACGGACTCCAGATAAGCCCTCCCGAGAGAGATTAGGGCTTGTCGGCGGCTCCGTATCGTAAAATGTGATAATTCTTCCTCTCTGATTTTTTTTCTCCCCGAAGGTGAATATATGGAGTCCGGGGATACGTCGGTGGAGCAACAGGGGGCCCACGAGGCAGGGGGGCGCGCCCAGGGGGAGGGGGCGTGCCCCCCACCCTCGTGGACAGGGTGTGGGCCCCCTGGCTTGGTTCTTTCTGTAGATATTTTTTATATATTCCAAAATAATTCCCTGTTGAATTTCAGGTCATTCCGAGAACTTTTATTTCTGCACAAAAATAACACCATGACAATTCTGCTGAAAACATCGTCAGTCCGGGTTAGTTCCATTCTAATCATGCAAGTTAGAGTCCAAAACAAGGGCAAAAGTGTTTGGAAAAGTTGATACATTGGAGACGCTTTAGCCTTGATGGACGAGTTTTATTCAAAGCGAACTATCAAGGGGGTCCCATAAACCCCAACTGTGTTAGGAAGGCAAACTCAAGGAACATAACACCACTTTATCGGTTCTTAAGGCGGCATGAGTGGAACAAAACACCGAGCAAAAGGCCAAGCCTTCCACCCATTGCAAAGTATATAGGTGCATTAATTTAAATTAGTGATATTGTGATATTCCAAAATCCAAGATCCGACATGGAGCAATCTTCATCTTTGCCTGCAACTGGCAATGCTATAAGAGGGGCTGAGCAAGCGGTAACATAGCCAAGCAACAGTTTGCTAGGGTGGTGGAAAAAGGTTCGAGGTTGTTTCATAGCATAAGGGGAGGCTTGATAAACAAGTGGTGAGTAGCGCGACATATAGCGAGAGCATCGAGACAACTAACATAGCAATGATAGTAATGAGATCCAAGGTGACGGTCATCTTGCCTGAAATCCTGCAAGGAACAAGAACGAGTCCATGAAGAAGACGAAGCCACAAAGATGAACCAAGCATGGTCGAACGAATCATCACGATCGCAACGAAACAGGAACTAATGAGAAGAAGCAAACAACATGGTAAACACACCACACATAGACAAGACATGATGAACAACCAAATATGATGCATGAGAAGCTACATTATGCTACTCATGGCAAGAGATGGTGCATACAAGAACAAATGAGGCCGGAAACAACATATAACAATTCCGGTAAGTTCTCACATGCAAATTTTGAAATTGGTCCAGATTTGAACAAACCTTATGTCATAGTTGTTAAACAACAAGTTAAGATGCACCATGATGATCTACAAGATTTTCTAGTCAAGTTACATATAAAGTTCCTTTAATTCGGAGCTACGGACTAGAAGATGAGCACAACAAGTTAAGCATGGCATTGATGCAAAATGCATTCGAACATCAAGCACAACACTCAAAACAAGTGTGCAACATGACACGATGCATCTACATGCAAAACCAAGCAAGTTTCATCTAGGGTATGCCCCGAACGGAGCCACGTTTCAACACATACACACGAACCAAGTTTGAAACACAATTTGTCCAAAACAACAACTAGGCATCTTACAAGCATCAAAACAACATGCTACAAGTATAAGATAGGCACAAGCATGGCATGGACTCAAAGTACAGATCACATCCTTCCAATATCATCAAGTATCAGGTACATAGGCATCAAGATTAATTCAACATGACCAATGCAACAACCAACTTTATATCACAGATTATGACTTAGTGGAACACATGGCATACATTAGCAGAGTTAATATGTTGACATGTTGGAGGCAAGAAATAATTAAGCTACAGTATAAGAACATGGCAAGCAAAAGCATGGCATGCTAGTCCATAACATGGATCTCAAGGATTACAACATGGCATACATGAAGGAAATATGCCCTAGAGGCAATAATAAAGATATTATTTATTTCCTTATATCATGATAAATGTTTATTATTCATGCTAGAATTGTATTAACTGGGAACTTAGTACATGTGTGAATACATAGACAAAACAGAGTGTCCCTAGTATGCCTCTACTAGACTAGCTCATTGATCAAAGATGGTTATGTTTCCTAGCCATAGACATGAGTTGTCATTTGATCAATGGGGTCACATTATTAGAAGAAATGATGTGATGGACAAGACCCATCCGTTAGCTTAGCACTATGATCGTTTAGTTTTACTGCTATTGCTTTCTTCATGACTTATACATGTTCCTATGACTATGAGATTATGCAACTCCTGAATACCAGAGGAACACCTTGTGTGCTATCAAACGTCACAACGCAACTGAGTGATTATAAAGATGCTCTACAGGTGTCTCCGAAGGTGTTCGTGGTGTTGGCATAGATCAAGAATAGGATTTGTCACTTCGAGTGTCGGAGAGGTATCTCTGGGCCCTCTCTGTAATACACATCATAATAAGCCTTGCAAGCAAATGACTAATGAGTTAGTCAAGGGTTAATGTATTACGGAACGAGTAAAGAGACTTGATGGAAATAAGATTGAACTAGGTATTGAGTGTAATGCCCAGGATGGGACTATATCTCCTACGTGTCGAGGCACGACTTAAAGATATAAGCCCATTCTGGAATGATCGCAAGTTTGGTACCTTTGCACATCTCATGTAAAAAATAGGGATGGAAAACTGAAAAGATAGTTGACTTACACTCGCCACTTCACACAATACATTACATAAGCAAAGCATCATTCAAATAAACATCACAGCCCATCTAAGGGTAAGATCCAAAAGACAAGATACCAAAACATAACGCCACAGGTCAAGATCGAATCCTAGTAGAAACCACTACTGATCGTCAAACAACGTCACAAGCAAACGGCCACTCTCTTCATCGAGCTCCCAGGGAAGTACTTGAACCAGCTCCTGCATCATTCTCGGCTGAACCTGCATCTGGTGTTGTAGTAACTGTGAGCCACGAGGACTCAGCAATCCCATAACCATGGGTATCAAGACTAGCAAAGTTTTGTGGGTAGGAAGAGGTAAAGTGGTGGAGTTGCAGCAGCGGCTAAGCAAAATATGGTGGCTAGCTTACGAGTACCAGAATAAGATGAGCATCTACGCAAATGGTCGCAACTAGTAGTGATCGCTAAAGATCCTGAACTACATACGAGTCAAACATAACCCCACCGTGTTCTCTTCTCAAAGTGAAAAGAGACAGTCACGGTTACTCACACGGTTGTGTGTTTTACTTCGGATCATCTGTCAAGATTTCTACAACCGGACATTAACAAATTCCAATCTGCCACATAACCGCGGGCACGGCTTTCGAAAGATCATAACCCCGCAGGGGTGTCCCAACTTAGCCCATCACAAGCTCTCACGATTAGCTGAAGTGATAAATATAATATCATCACTCCTTATCTTAGGGAAATCCGATCAGGCTCGGCATCCCGGTGCACAAGACATTTCGACAATGGTAAAACAAGTCTAGCAAGACCTCCCGGTGTGTCGACACCCTGATAGTAGCCGCGCGTATCTCGTCTCAGGCCACGACCGGATGAGCACAGCGTACAACAGCCAAACCCCAAGTTTCCAAGGGGGGGACGCCGCACACGACTCTATTTGGGACCAACACCATCAGCACTGGCCCCCCCTGCTATGTAGAATTAAGAACCCGGGGACGCGACCCCCTATGCAAATTTAATTTAATTAATGAAGTTGTTATTATGAGGCAAATTAAAACCAATGTTGGGCCTTGCTGGAGGAGTTTTATTCAAAGTCGAACTGTCAAGGGGTCCCCATCCACCCATCGTGTAAGGAACGCAAAATCAAGGAACATAATGCCGGTTTATCGGCGCCTAAGGTGGCATGAGTGGAACAAAACACCGAGCAAAAGGCCAAGCCTTCCACCCATGCCCAGTATATAGGTGTGTTAATAAGAATTATAGATATTGTGATATTCCAACAACAAGTTCCCTCCTGGAACGATCTTCATCTTCACCTGCAACTAACAACGCTATAAGAGGGGCTGAGCAAGCGGGTAACATAGCGAAACAGTGGTTTTGCTAGGAAGGTGTCAAAGGTTAGAGGTTTCATGGCAACAAGGAGAGGCTGACATAAAAGATGGGTAGCGCGACATGTAACGATAGCATCGAGACAACTAAGCATGGCAATGGTAGTAAAGGTATCCAAGGGTATGATCATCTTGCCTAGGATTCCGCAAGGAAGAAGAACGGATCCATGAAGTAGACGGAGCAACATAGTCGAGCGAATCCTCACAACTCTGGAACGAAGCCGAAGCTAACAAGAGAAGCAACCGGAAAGAAGCAAACAACACGGTAAACACACAAGCATAAACATGGCATACGATGCACATCCAAGTATGATGCATGTCCGGTTTAAATATGCATGGCATGGCAATGTGCACAAACAAAACTACAAGTTAAGTGGACCTCAATATGCAACGAGTTGCATATTGATGAAACACCACATGTTATTTATTTAGTTGACTCTCGTTTATTTACAAGACAAGATTAAATGTTTGTAACATAGCAAGAGGTGAAGCATAATAAAACTACACTAATTAGGCATTTTAAAATGAGGCCGAAAATAACAACAACAATTCCGGAAAAATCCCCATGAGCATGTTTAGCAATTATTTAAGCAACAACAATTCACACATTTTAATGTTGTTAACATGATGCGGATGACATGAACAAGTTTTATGCAATTTATATTAGAAGTTGACATGAAGAAGATATGAAGTATTGTCACCATGGTGGAAGGAAAAGGTGCCACGGCAACGATCCGAAAATGATGCAACAACAACATCTCGGTTCCGGTAACTCGTTGAGAGTCCGGTGCAAAAGCAAAGGTGGCATGAGCGAGTCGAACAAGATGAAAAGGTGGGGTGATCCCGTCACCGGGTTCCCACGAGTCGGCGACGAGGCAACCTAGGAGCACGACAAAAGATGATACGGGCACGGAGCAGACAAGAGAAACATCTCATACAACACATGCATTCATCCACGGGTCATCGTCTCGGGGTTATACCTTTGGAACGATCATTCTCGGAGGGGTTCGAGTTGTCGAGGGACGTAGTGGAAGTAGTGGTACACGGGTCGTAGAGGAAGTAGTCGAACACATTATGTAGCCGTTCACGTCATCGGTAGAGGTACTTGGCGTTCACGTGGAGATAGTGGAAGTAGTTGTACACGGTCATCGAGGAAGTAGTGGTACACGGCGACGGTAGTCGTGGTACTTGGGGTCTTCGGACTTGCCGGTCCCGTTTTGCGACGGTAGTTGAACTTGGCAAGCGATGGTCGTCGTGGTACTTGTCGCGTCCCGGATGTGTAGTCGTACACGGGTCTTCGGCAACGGTAGTCGTACATGCTTGTAGATGAACTTGATGGGTTCCATATGTAGTCGTTCGCAGAGGTACTTGACGAATCCGTGTAGTCGCACACTTGTGGTCGAGGTACTTGGCGATCTCCGTCGCACCGGAAGAGGCACTTGGCGAACCCATGGCAGCAACTTGGTGGTGCAAGTAGGCAGCAGAGGAGGCGGCGACGGAGCAGGGCGTGCTGGACGAAGAGGGGCGCGGAGGCGCTGGAGAGGCCTTGGCGCGGACGGCGCGACTTGAGGACGGGTCGCGGGCGCGCGTGCTGGAGAGGAACTGCTCGAGGCCGCGGCGGCTCCAGGCCGGAGGGAAGGGTGCAGAGGCGCGGTGGCTCTGGCCGGCGAGGCCGGCTCGCGGGGCGACGGAGTCTCAGGCGCCCAGAGCATCGAGGCGTGGCGCAGGACGTCTTCGGGGCGACGCTGAGGCCATGGAGGCGAGACGACGGGGAGGCGCAGGCCGCGGCTGGCGAGGAGGCAGGGGCGGGCGTCGGCGCTGGAGAGGAGGGAGCTTGGCGTCGGGGGGAGAATGAGGGGTTCGGGCCTCTGGCTTCGAACGAGGGGAGAGCGACCATGGCGAGGCGGGAGCGCTCGCTGGAGTGAGCGAGGGAGATCGAGAGACGAGGGGAGAGGCTCACGGGCGAGGGAGTGCGGACCTGGCGGCGCTGCGAGGGGAAAAGGAATGAGGGGGGATCGGGAGAGAGGAGAGGTGCGGGCGACCGACGGGAGGAGGGGTTCGTGAGCGAGGGGCCAAGGGTGCGGCGCTGGAGAGGAACGAGGGAGGAACGAGCGGAGGGTCGGGTCGCGTCGCTAGGGTTACAGGGGAAAACGGGCCAATGCGCCAGTGGCCTGGAGATGGGCCTGAAGAGGAGATGGGCCTAGGAGGGATGTTTGGGCTGCTGGGAGGCCTAGAGGCCAGAAGGACCTGAGGGAGGCCGGCGGGCTGCAGCTAGGAGGGAAGCTGGGCCTCCTTTGCTGATATTTTCTTCTGCCTTAACCAATTACAAGAAAATAGCCAAACCGAAAAGAGAAGAACGAAAGGGTTTGAAACAGAATTTGGACAAGAGGCTAATTTTACTGGACTCGCAAAAATGTCCACAGTCCACGAAAAATAGGAGAGGCAAGAATGCAAGAGATAAAAACAAACTCATTTGAATTAAAATCAAATGATTTGAATTAGGGCATGACTTAAAAGTGTCCAAAAGTGTTGAGGTTTTTGAAGGAACCTCGATAAACGAGAAAAGAAATATAGGGAAGGTTTTTGACGGTGAAACTTGAATTAAGAGGCATGGGGAATAAATGCAAGTGTGTTGGGTTAATTCCACACAAATGGAATATTTAATTATAATAGCTCCATAATATTAGGAGGATATGTTATAAAGAGAAGTCACGCTTCCCTCGATTTAAATGGACCGAAGGTCCACACAATTTATTTAAGTTGAGTTGCAAAAATTAAAGACATGATGGCATAATGACATGATGCAATGCAAAAAAATAACACAAGCACAAAAGAAACACACGGGAGACTCAGAACATCTGGAATCTTCTGGAATCTTCTGGGACGTCGGTCTTCGGGCGTCACAACTCTCCCACACTAACAGAGGATCTCGACCCGAGATCCTAGAGATAGCACCGGGTAGAAACGAAAAAGAAGAGGTAAAACAAAGTTGCTTCTTTGACAGACGAGTGAAACAACAAGCCTTGAGAGGTTGAATAAATTGAAGGAAAGAATACAACAGAGATGAACGAAGATGAAAACACTCCGTTAGAAAAGAGGAACAAGGAACATTACAAGAACCTTGTAGGTTGAAAGACATGAAACAAGAGCTCACGGATGACGAAAGAATTTCAAAACCACTCCGGTTAACCAAGATTGAGAAGGAATAAGAACGAAATAGTTTGGACATCACTCCATCTGAAAATGGAAGGAATTAACATGAACTTGAGGAGATGGGAAGATACTTGATGAAATCAACAGCATATTGCCTCCGAAATAATTGAAAGAATGGCACAAGGGGTAAGAAAGAATTCAGATAGCACTCCGGTTAAAAAGACAGGCAAAACTTGATAAGATTAGAGAATTAGGATGGAGGACACAACACTCCGGTTAAAAGATAAGCAACGGAAAGAACATGATCTCGATAAAATGATATGATGGTTAAAGAGAGCAACATCACTATGCCTCCGGACTGAAAGAATAGCATATAAATCAACGAAAGAAATGAATGGAGAAGAAAAGACAACCTCTCTCAAAATTGAATTTGAAAGAGCATCCTTACGAAGAAGGGTTGAATAGAGTTGTTGGAAAAATCAACAACGAAAACGAATAAGCTTGAAGTGGGCTTATGGAAAACCTCTCAAAGTTATGAGGTGACAACCAGCCACTGACGAAAAATATTTGATTGGATTGAGATCAACAAGGAGACGATAAACTTATTTCACCGGGATGATAAATGAAGAACTTGGGTCATTTATAAGCACCATAATAGCAACAATCCTTAGGGAAAGCTTTTAGGTGAAATACCACCCAAGATTACTCCAACGAATAATTAAAGGGTTGAAAAGATCTCCTGAACAAGGAAAATGATGGTTTTAAATATCTCATTCTTGATAACTCGTGAATCATGAAACATGAAGGAATTGTTAAGAATGACATAACACCATCTGAAAAGATAAGGTAGAAAGGATTGCAATTGGAATGCATGATGAAGAATGCTTGAGCTCCAACAAGAATCTTGATGAAAACTTCGAGGATGAATTAAAACATGATGAACCACCATGAGAACTCCGGTAATGAAAGCATGAGAAGCGAAAGATGAAAAGAATAAGATTCAAGGTCCGCGATGAATTAGATGGAGCTTTGGAATGGTATAATTGAAATAACTTGGAGCTCCGGAAAACAAGATGAACAACTTAGAACCAAGGATATGATATGATGAACAAGCTCCGAAGAAAGGGATTAACCTCTTGGAAGAAACTAGAATAAGATTTATGTTATGCATATCCTTCACCAATTTAAATTGGCGACAAGCAATGGATTTGGCATACTACTTATTCTCGTTGGAAAGAATTAAAGAGAGATCTAGTACAACCTTGGATAAATATTCAACGAAGCACCGGTAGGATTGTGAAAAGAACAAATGAATTAAAACGATAACAACGGAAGGGTAATCTTGAATGAACCACCGTAAAAATATGGAGACGAACGAAGAGACATCAATTAAGAATAGTTGGAGGACGAAGTTGAAAACTGAGAACGAAGAAATATTCTAAAATGATGGCCTTCGGAGGATCACAAAGAAAAGAATTCTTGAAATGCTTCGGACGGGTATAAAAGAATTCCTCACAAACTGAACAATAATTAGGATGGCATGAAGCTAGAACCACGAATCTTCAAGAGAACGGGCCAAGATTGAAGAGAAACACTTCTCCGATCTTCAAATGTTGAGAATGAAGACGAGAAATGCCATGAAGAATTGTTGAGCACTCCGGAATGAAGAATTAAAAAGGTTGAACCAATGATAAAAAAGAATTTGAAAGTGATCCTGGAGAAGGTATATGACTGATGGAAATCATTCTTACGTCACACTTTGAGAGAATTTGAGTATAACTCCGGAAATTAGAAGAGTTAGGTAAGATCCTGGAAAAAAAACCTGTGGGTTAGGGCCCACTCAAAGAAATCACCGTTGAAAAAGATTGGTTAAGAGATATTGCACCGGTTGAATTAAATGGCTTGAATAAGATGATAATCCTCAAAATAGCTTGAACGGATTAAGAATGGAAACGCGGATCATCTGAGATATCTTCAACACTCCGGAAAAGAATTAGAGAGTTGAATAAGCAAGAGAGACTTCGGGTAAGAAATTTCAACATGGGAAAAAAAACAAGTTAAACAAAAAGGAAGAGATATGATCATGACCAAGGCTTGAATTAATCCACCGGAGAAGAAACGAGAAAGGAGAAATGATGAACTTGAAGCTCTTGAGCATCTTCACGATAAATCACTGGATAAGAACATTGAAGGAAAAGAATGAAGAAATATCACATGAATAAAATGGATATTTGATTAAGAATTTCTGGCTCCATAAAGAAAAGGGTGGGAGGGCGGGGAAAACAAAGACAACTTGGGATGAATGAAACAGACAAATCGTCAGATTTCTCAGCGGCGTCCGTATTGAATAACTTGAAGAGAAGGCACACCGGAATGAAAAAGAATTTAACATGACCATCTTGATGGTCAAGAAGGACTAACACTCCCATAGAAATATGAGAACACCGATTAGGAAGGTATGGAATTAACATTTGACATCGAAGCAACTCGAATACCAGAACCAAAACAAAAACAAAGGATAGATATGTTTATGAAGAAGATTATGTTGCAACATATCTATCCGAACAGAGAATTGAACGAATGAATTCCGCAGGTACATCAACTTGTCGGGAAGCCACTTGGAAGAACAAAAGATAAATAAAAAGGAACAAGGAACAGATAGAACAAATACAAGATAGAAGTTTTGTTCCACATATTCGTGCTGAAAGCTCATGGAACGTGTTACAAAAGGGTTTTGCAATCCCCGGATCAGCATTGCCAAGGACCCTTTAAGATGCAACTCTCGATCGGAACAAGCCCATAAACCACTTCACTCAATGTAGAACCCCAAACTCCATATCATGTACTCGTTGGAAGAATGCCTAGAACTACTAGATGAACCCACCTATTAATTTCTGAAAGTTTCCAGTTATGCAATCAGGGGTTGGGAATACACGGGAAGCACCGTGCACTCAACTCTAATCCTACATCCAGCTGTATCCATCCTTCAACACATAACCAGTTGTTTCCGGAAACCGTTTACCTTGGACCTTCGAAACGCATCTACTATACAAGCTATGGCAATACTCCCGAACTACCTCCCCAGTACTGGGTGATGTCGGGGTTATCTTGCCACTAACCGCATAGGAGAGTTTTCGATGTCGGCCGTCTTAAGTATTCTAGAACTGCCGTGATATGTTTATGACGACAACACCTCGGAGCTCAACTCCCCGGGACACTGCCACAACCCCTAATGACAGGAGGCATCGAGAACAATGTTCTCGTCACAAAGACATCGGAACAATCCAAACAATACTCGCGCGATCCTAAAAAAAATTGGTGCAATTTTTGAAAGTAGAAGAGGCAAGAGTAACCGTCAGGAGTCCTCACCAGAGTGAAAAGAGATGAGGAGCAAAAGAAATCCTACTCTCCGATATATATATAGGACTCAAAACATTTCAAGTGTGTGCCTAGACTCAACCGTCAATGATTCGATCAATCAGTGGGGGCTTCTAGGTTGGAGAAGGCTCTGATACCAACTTGTAATGCCCAGGATGGGACTATATCTCCTACGTGTCGAGGCACGACTTAAAGATATAAGCCCATTCTGAAATGATCGCAAGTTTGGTACCTTTGCACATCTCATGTAAAAAATAGGGATGGAAAACTGAAAAGATAGTTGGCTTACACTCGCCACTTCACACAATACATTACATAAGCAAAGCATCATTCAAATAAACATCACAGCCCATCTAAGGGTAAGATCCAAAAGACAAGATACCAAAACATAACGCCACAGGTCAAGATCGAATCCTAGTAGAAACCACTACTGATCGTCGAACAACGTCACAAGCAAACGGCCACTCTCTTCATCGAGCTCCCAGGGAAGTACTTGAACCAGCTCCTGCATCATTCTCGGCTGAACCTGCATCTGGTGTTGTAGTAACTGTGAGCCACGAGGACTCAGCAATCCCATACCCATGGGTATCAATACTAGCAAAGCTTTGTGGGTAGGAAGAGGTAAAGTGGTGGAGTTGCAGCAGCGGCTAAGCAAAATATGGTGGCTAGCTTACGAGTACCAGAATAAGATGAGCATCTACGCAAACGGTCGGAACTAGTAGTGATCGCTAAAGATCCTGAACTACATACGAGTCAAACATAACCCCACCGTGTTCTCTTCTCAAAGTGAAAAGAGACAGTCACGGTTACTCACACGGTTGTGTGTTTTACTTCGGACCCTCTGTCAAGTTTTCTACAACCGGACATTAACAAATTCCAATCTGCCACATAACCGCGGGCACGGCTTTCGAAAGATCATAACCCTGTAGGGGTGTCCCAACTTAGCCCATCACAAGCTCTCACGATTAGATGAAGTGATAAATATATATCATCACTCCTTATCTTAGGGAAATCCGATCAGGCTCGGCATCCCGGTGCACAAGACATTTCGACAATGGTAAAACAAGTCCAGCAAGACCTCCCGGTGTGTCGACACCTTGATAGTAGCCGCGCGTATCTCGTCTCAGGCCACGACCGGATGAGCACAGCGTACAGCAGCCAAACCCCAAGTTTCCAAGGGGGGGACGCCGCACACGACTCTATTTGGGACCAACACCATTAGCACTGGCCCCCCCTGCTATGTAGAATTAAGAACCCGGGGACGCGACCCCCTATGCAAATTTAATTTAATTAATGAAGTTGTTATTATGAGGCAAATTAAAACCAATGTTGGGCCTTGCTGGAGGAGTTTTATTCAAAGTCGAACTGTCAAGGGGTCCCCATCCACCCATCGTGTAAGGAACGCAAAATCAAGGAACATAATGCCGGTTTATTGGCGCCTAAGGTGGCATGAGTGGAACAAAACACCGAGCAAAAGGCCAAGCCTTCCACCCATGCCCAGTATATAGGTGTGTTAATAAGAATTATAGATATTGTGATATTCCAACAACAAGTTCCCTCCTGGAACGATCTTCATCTTCACCTGCAACTAACAACGCTATAAGAGGGGCTGAGCAAGCGGGTAACATAGCCAAACAGTGGTTTTGCTAGGAAGGTGTCAAAGGTTAGAGGTTTCATGGCAACAAGGAGAGGCTGACATAAAAGATGGGTAACGCGACATGTAACGATAGCATCGAGACAACTAAGCATGGCAATGGTAGTAAAGGTATCCAAGGGTATGATCATCTTGCCTGGGATTCTGCAAGGAAGAAGAACGGATCCATGAAGTAGACGGAGCAACATAGTCGAGCGAATCCTCACAACTCTGGAACGAAACCGAAGCTAACAAGAGAAGCAACCGGAAAGAAGCAAACAACACGGTAAACACACAAGCATAAACATGGCATACGATGCACATCCAAGTATGATGCATGTCCGGTTTAAATATGCATGGCATGGCAATGTGCACAAACAAAACTACAAGTTAAGTGGAGCTCAATATGCAACGAGTTGCATATTGACGAACACCACATGTTATTTATTTAGTTGACTCTCGTTTATTTACAAGACAAGATTAAATGTTTGTAACATAGCAAGAGGTGAAGCATAATAAAACTACACTAATTAGGCATTTTAAAATGAGGCCGAAAATAACAACAACAATTCCGGAAAAATCCCCATGAGCATGTTTAGCAATTATTTAAGCAACAACAATTCACACATTTTAATGTTGTTAACATGATGCGGATGACATGAACAAGTTTTATGCAATTTATATTAGAAGTTGACATGAAGAAGATATGAAGTATTGTCACCGTGGTGGAAGGAAAAGGTGCCACGGCAACGATCCAAAAATGATGCAACGGCAACATCTCAGTTTCGGTAACTCGTTGAGAGTCCGGTGCAAAAGCAAAGGTGGCGTGAGCGAGTCAAACAAGATGAAAAGGTGGGGTGATCCCGTCACCGGGTTCCCACGAGTCGGCGACGAGGCAACCGAGGAGCACGACAAAAGATGATACGAGCACGGAGCACACAAGAGAAACATCTCATACAACACATGCATTCATCCACGGGTCATCGTCTCGGGGTTATACCTTCGGAACGATCGTTCTCGGAGGGGTTCGAGTCGTCGAGGGACGTAGTGGAAGTAGTGGTACACGGGTCGTAGAGGAAGTAGTCGGACACGTTATGTAGCCGTTCACATCATCGGTAGAGGTACTTGGCGTTCACGTGGCGGTAGTGGAAGTAGTTGTACACGATCATCGAGGAAGTAGTGGTACACGGCGACGGTAGTCGTGGTACTTGGGGTCTTCGGACTTGCCGGTCCCGTTTTGCGACGGTAGTCGAACTTGGCAAGCGATGGTCGTCGTGGTACTTGTCGCGTCCCGGATGTGTAGTCGTACACGGGTCTTCGGCAACGGTAGTCGTACATGCTTGTAGATGAACTTGATGGGTTCCATGTGTAGTCGTTCGCAGAGGTACTTGACGAATCCGCGTAGTCGCACACTTGTGGTCGAGGTACTTGGCGATATCCGTCGCACCGAAAGAGGCACTTGGCGAACCCATGGCAGCAACTTGGTGGTGCAAGTAGGCAGCAGAGGAGGCGGCGACGGAGCAGGGCGTGCTGAACGAAGAGGGGCGCGGAGGCGCTGGAGAGGCCTTGGCGCGGACGGCGCGGCTTGAGGACGGGTCGCGGGCGCGCGTGCTGGAGAGGAACTGCTCGAGTCCGCGGCGGCTCCTGGCCGGAGGGAAGGGCGCAGAGGCGCGGTGGCTCTGGCCGGCGAGGCCGGCTCGCGGGGCGACGGGGTCTCAGGCGCCCAGAGCATCGAGGCGCGCAGGACGTCTTCGGGGCGACGCTGAGGCCATGGAGGCGAGACGACGGGGAGGCGCAGGCCGCGGCTGGCGAGGAGGCAGGGGCGGGCGTCGGCGCTGGAGAGGAGGGAGCTTGGCGTCGGGGGGAGAACGAGGGGTTCGGGCCTCTGGCTTCGAACGAGGGGAGAGCGACCATGGCGAGGCGGGAGCGCTCGCTGGAGTGAGCGAGGGAGATGGAGAGACGAGGGGAGAGGCTCACGGGCGAGGGAGTGCGGACCTGGCGGCGCTGCGAGGGGAAAAGGAACGAGGGGGGATCGGGAGAGAGGAGAGGTGCGGGCGACCGACGGGAGGAGGGGTTCGGGAGCGAGGGGCCAAGGGTGCGGCGCTGGAGAGGAACGAGGGAGGAACGAGCGGAGGGTCAGGTCGCGTCGCTAGGGTTACAGGGGAAAACGGGCCAATGTGCCAGTGGCCTGGAGATGGGCCTCAAGAGGAGATGGGCCTAAGAGGGATGTTTGGGCTGCTGGGAGGCCTAGAGGCCAGAAGGGCCTGAGGGAGGCCGGCGGGCTGCAGCTAGGAGGGAAGCTGGGCCTCCTTTGCTGATATTTTCTTCTGCCTTAACCAATTACAGAAAATTAGCCAAACCGAAAAGAGAAGAACGGAAGGGTTTGAAACAGAATTTGGACAAGAGGCTAATTTTACCGGACTCGCAAAAATGTCCACAGTCCACGAAAAATAGGAGAGGCAAGAATGCAAGAGATAAAAACGAACTCATTTGAATTAAAATCAAATGATTTGAATTAGGGCATGACTTAAAAGTGTCCAAAAGTGTTGAGGTTTTTGGAGGAACCTCGATAAACGAGAAAAGAAATATAGGGAAGGTTTTTGACGGTGAAACTTGAATTAAGAGGCATGGGGAATAAATGCAAGTGTGTTGGGTTAATTCCACACAAATGGAATATTTAATTATAATAGCTTCATAATATTAGGAGGATATGTTATAAAGAGAAGTCACGCTTCCCTCGATTTAAATGGACCGAAGGTCCACACAATTTATTTAAGTTGAGTTGCAAAAATTAAAGACATGATGGCATGATGACATGATGCAATACAAAAAAAAATAACACAAGCACAAAAGAAACACACGGGAGACTCAGAACATCTGGAATCTTCTGGAATCTTCTGGGACGTCGGTCTTCGGGCGTCACAACTCTCCCACACTAATAGAGGATCTCGACCCGAGATCCTAGAGATAGCACCGTGTAGAAACGAAAAAGAAGAGGTAAAACAAAGTTGCTTCTTTGACAGACGAGTGAAACCACAAGCCTTGAGAGGTTGAACAAATTGAAGGAAAGAATACAACAGAGATGAACGAAGATGAAAACACTCCGTTAGAAAAGAGGAACAAGGAACATTACAAGAACCTTGTAGGTTGAAAGACATGAAACAAGAGCTCACGGATGACGAAAGAATTTCAAAACCACTCCGGTTAACCAAGATTGAGAAGGAATAAGAACGAAATAGTTTGGACATCACTCCATCTGAAAATGGAAGGAATTAACATGAACTTGAGGAGATGGGAAGATACTTGATGAAATCAACAGCATATTGCCTCCGAAACAATTGAAAGAATGGCACAAGGGGTAAGAAAGAATTCAGATAGCACTCTGGTTAAAAAGACAGGCAAAACTTGATAAGATTAGAGAATTAGGATGGAGGACACAACACTCCTGTTAAAAGATAAGCAAGGGAAAGAACATGATCTCGATAAAACGATATGATGGTTAAAGAGAGCAACATCACTATGCCTCCGGACTGAAAGAATAGCATATAAATCAACGAAAGAAATGAATGGAGAAGAAAAGACAACCTCTCTCAAAATTGAATTTGAAAGAGCATCCTTACGAAGAAGGGTTGAATAGAGTTGTTGGAAAAATCAACAACGAAAACGAATAAGCTTGAAGTGGGCTTATGGAAAACATATCAAAGTTATGAGGTGACAACCAGCCACTGACGAAAAACATTTGATTGGATTGAGATTAACAAGGAGACGATAAACTTATTTCACCGGGATGATAAATGAAGAACTTGGGTCATTTATAAGCACCATAATAGCAACAATCCTTAGGGAAAGCTTTTAGGTGAAATACCACCCAAGATTACTCCAACGAATAATTAAAGGGTTGAAAAGATCTCCCGAACAAGGAAAATGATGGTTTTAAATATCTCATTCTTGATAACTCGTGAATCATGAAACATGAAGGAATTGTCAAGAATGACATAACACCATCTGAAAAGATAAGGTAGAAAGGATTGCAATTGGAATGCATGATGAAGAATGCTTGAGCTCCAACAAGAATCTTGATGAAAACTTCGAGGATGAATTAAAACATGATGAACCACCATGAGAACTCCGGTAATGAAAGCATGAGAAGCGAAAGATGAAAAGAATAAGATTCAAGGTCCGCGATGAATTAGATGGAGCTTTGGAATGGTATAATTGAAATAACTTGGAGCTCCGGAAAACAAGATGAACAACTTAGAACCAAGGATATGATATGATGAACAAGCTCCGAAGAAAGGGATTAACCTCTTGGAAGAAACTAGAATAAGATTTATGTTATGCATATCCTTCACCAATTTAAATTGGCGACAAGCAATGGATTTGGCATACTACTTATTCTCGTTGGAAA
Organism: Secale cereale; assembly: GCA_902687465.1. Lineage (NCBI taxonomy): Eukaryota > Viridiplantae > Streptophyta > Magnoliopsida > Poales > Poaceae > Secale > Secale cereale. The sequence goes on along the minus strand of LR738709.1, from coordinate 258,280,333 downwards.
GAATTAAAGAGAGATCTAGTACAACCTTGGAAAGAATTAAAGAGAGATCTAGTATAACCTTAGAATAAGACATATCTTATGCATATCCTGAGTATGCACCATTGCGAAAGTTCTTCGTGCTGAGACACCACGTGATGATCGGGTGTGATAAGCTCTACGTTCAAATACAACGGGTGTAAGCCAGTTTTGTACACGCAGAATACTCGGGTTAAACTTGACGAGCCTAGGATATGCAGATATGGCCTCGGAACACTGGAGACCGAAAGGTCGAGCGTGAATCATATAGTAGATATGATCAACATAAGATGTTCACCATTGAAAACTACTCCATCTCACGTGATGATCGTACATGGTTTAGTTGATTTGGATCACGTGATCATTTAGATTGAAAGTGCAGTATATCGACTAGAGGGGGGGGGGGGTGAATAGGCAATTTTTATGAAATGCTTCAAAACATGGTAGTTTCAAAGACAAAAGATAAATCCAATCCTATTTGTACGCAGCGGAAAGTAGACTACACTAGACAAGCCATAGTCAGGTATTCAATGAAGTGAAAGCACGAAGACTAATAGCAGCTAGGCAGTAGGGATCAAGATGGAAGAAGGAATGAAGCCAATCAGAACAAGTAGTCACTCAGTGAAGTCAATCAGATAAGGCAGGCATGCAATGACTTCACAACATAAGACAGTAAGTAAAGGGAAGGAAAGGATAGAACCAGTAGCTCGGGGAAGACAGTGATTTGTTAGACCAGTTCCCGTTGCTGTGACAACTGTACGTCTGGTTAGGGAGGCTGAGATTTAACTCAGAAGACTGCGTCTTCACCTTATTCCCCTTAAGCTAAGGTCACCTAGTCCTCGCCCAACCACTCTGGTAAGTCTTCAAGGTAGACTTCCAAACCTTCACAGACTTCGTTCACCTGCGATCCACAATGACTCTTGGATGCTCAGAACGCGACGCCTAACCGGCTGGAGGAGACACAGTCCTCAAGTGTAATAAGTCTTCAGGTCACACAGACAGAAAGACTTCAGTGATGCCTAACACTCTTTGGCTCTAGGTGTTTTGGCTTTGTCCCCGCAAGGATTTCTCTCTCAAATGCTTTGGAGGTGGGTTGCTCTCAAACGACAAAAGCCGTGCAATAACTCTGAGCAGCCACCAATTTATGGTGTAGGGGGTGGGCTATTTATAGCCACTGGGCAACCCGACCTGATTTGTCCGAAGTGACCCTGGGTCACTAAGGAACTGACACATGTTCCAACAGTCAGATTTCAAACACTCACACACAACTTTACTTGGGCTACAAGTAAAGCTGACTCATCCAGCTCTGGATAAGATTTGCTCTCATTGTCTTCGCTCGAAGGCATAGGATTTGGTTGAGCATCACTTCAGTCACTCTGACTTAGATCACTTGGACCCCACTTAGAAGTACGGTGGTTCCTATGACTCAACAAAGAAGAAAAGGAAACAACGAAATATCTAAGTCTTCGCGCTCTATAGTCTTCACACAATGTCTTCTCCTGTCATAGTCTTCAATAAGATTATCTTCATATACCACCACTGTTGTCAATGTCTTCATACATTTTTATGGGTCATCTCCGGTAGGTAAACCGAATCAATGAGGGACTACTACATGTGTTATCCTGCAATTCTCACAAACACATTAGTCCCTCAACCAGGTTTGTCATCAATACTCCAAAACCAACTAGGGGTAGCACTAGATGCACTTACAATCTCCCCCTTTTTGGTGATTGATGACAAACTGGTTGAAGTTTCAACGGGGATAAACATATGTGAAATTGTGGACGATAAAGGTATTGTCTTCATAAGTAGCAAAAGGCTCCCCCTGAAGATGTGCATATAGTTGATTTGCCTTTGAATGCAAATGCACATGGCAGGTTGTACTTGTGGATATCCTCTTCAACAAATGAAGACAATTCATCATGCACAATTGATATGTCGATATAATGATATGCATAATGAGAAATGTACGTCTACAAAAATGACTAAGTGCGGAATATAACGTAGCATATGCGGAATTTATCATCGCATTACAGAGTAGCTGAAAACGTAGCAGATGACCATCAGTTTAAGTGTTACAACTCAAAGAACCAAATGTAGCAAAAACGAGAGTTCTAAACACTAAGCAAAATATAAAGCACCCGCCCATATGGACCCGTATGAAGACTATCAACTCATATGCTTCTCCCCCTTTTGTTAGTAAGGACCAAAAAGGTTTGAAGACATAGAGCCTCTACTCATTCCCAGTTGGAGCAGGAGAGGATGCAGGGTCGATGTTGGTGTTTGGCGGTGCAGAAGTAGTTGGTGCAGTGTCGATATGCGCTGAAGTAGGAGGTGGTGAGGTAGCATCATCGTGATCATCTATCACCCTGGCGTCAATTGTTGCAGCGGAGGAGTAGTAGTCAGAATCTTCAAGAGACGGAGTTCGACGCAAAACAACATTCCTTGGAGGAGTGTGGTCAAACTTGACTCTTTCTGTGAAGCCATCGTCTTGAAGATCCGCTTCAGCACTCAGCAAGGTTAAACTCTTCCATGACCTCCGACAGGTTTCATGAGCAACAAAGGCATTCTTGGTGGCAAGATTGCGAATGCGATTGACGTCCACCAAGAGGCTTTGCATCTGACGCTTCAGCCAGTAGTGATGCTTATCCTGTTTCTGATGGAGGGCAACCAGAAGCTCTCGGTTATTGAGAACACGAGACTGCTTCTGAGGCCTTTGGGCAATGGTGCTCTCACTGGCTTCAGTTTCAGCATGTCGAGGTAGACGAATACGGCCAACCAGAGGATAAACGTGAGAGACTGCTTGAACTCCTTCAATTTGCCGAGTGAAGCTCTGGTGATCAGCGTTCTGAAGACTAACATGCTCTTTGGCAGGCTCTTGGTATATAGCTTCAGCTGACATATCGACCTCTGGCAAGAATATATGATGGTTGCGAGCAGAGGGCTGATAGGTGATAGCTGAATGAAGCTTGATGAGGCGCATGATCCATGGAGCATAGAACTTGAGACCAAATAGATCAGAGCCAGACATAGCCAACTGTTGAATGAAGAAATCTTGAGCATTGAAGCTGATGCCATTGAAGATATAGAAGACCAATGTCTTCATTGTGCCTTCAAGCTTGGCGGATGAAGAATGTCCTTTGACAGGCCATAGAGTACGCCGGATGATATGATAGATGGTGCGTGGCAGATACTCTAGGTCTTCAACAAAGAATTCCTTTGGATATTCAGCATCGCTTGGCAAGGGCTTCATCATGCTTAACATTTGGCTCATGTTGGTCTTGCGCTTCTGAAAGATACTCTCCAAGGCTTCATTGTGCAATTGACATCCAGGTTCATACAGTTCTCCTGGAGTGGGCAGGCCAGTAAGCTCAATGAGATCAAAGGGTTTGGCTTCATGATGGACATTGCCTGTCATCCACTCAAGGACCCATGTCTTCGGATCCCTGCTGTAGCCTCGAATGTGGAGGGTTGCATAGAATTGCAGAAGCAGCTCTTCATTCCAATGCTCCTTGTCAGTCACAAAATTGAGCAGACCAGCATCACGGAAGCAATCAAGAGCTTCCTCCAGATAGGGCAGTCCAATAATAGCTTCAGTGTCAAGGCGCGTATGAGGGAAAATGCGCCCTTGATCATAGAGTACTCTTGAGTAATAACTGCGCTACTGATGGCTCCAGAACCTATCTGATGATATTCTTGGCTTGGAATATGGGTTCTAGGCGCTGTCAAAGAATGTGTTGTGCGCAGTGAAGCTATTGGCATTGAATGACCCTTGAGAGGTGGCAATACCTGGAAACCTTGGCAGTCTTGGCATAGGCTTCTGAACGTGAGGCCTGTGGTCAACATGATGGTCAAACTGAGGACCAGCAGCATGCGGTCCAGTAGCAGGTGGTGGAGTCAGAATGGGCCATCGGACAGTGATGAACTGATCATCTTTGTTGAAAGCTTGCTCAATTGTATGGGGCCTTGGAGGCGGAACAGGAGCAGAGGCAGTGGCTTCAGGCTGCTGATTTGCTTCAGGTGCAGCACTTGCTTCAGGCGCCATCACTTCAGGCACCACTATGACTTCAGGTGCCATATTTGCTTCAGCCATGACCACGTCATTGGCTTCAGTGTTGGTGGTGGCAGCCTCTGAATTTGTAACCTCCACTTCAGGAGCTGGAGGGTCGGACACGTTCTCCTCGAGAACAGGGGGTGTGGCAGCACGTGCTTCTTCTTCTTGGGGTTGTTCTTCTTCGGCTGATGCAGCCGGGATATCTTCAGCCGCTTTGGCTTCAGATTCTGAGGGGTTCATAGTAGGAGCAGCGTCAGGAACATATTGTTGCTCTTCTCCTTCTGGAACACTTGGGGTGACGACTTGAGGCCTTGGTCCTTTGCGAAGCCTGCAAAATGCTGGCGACGCCTGAGGGGATGGAGTTTATTGGGCCTCAAAGTCTTCATCTTCAAGCACCGAACTGGTGACTTGAGTTGGTTGGGGAGTTGCTGGTGTATCTTGTGGGTGATCAGCCCACGAGTCATCCTATGCAATTGGCTTCAATGGACGACCAATGCTGATGCGTTCGCTGTTCGTAAGAACAGGCGAAGATTCAACGTTGTACTCGATCTGAGAAAGGACTTCATCATCTTCAACATTGTCATGAGGACCAATGTCTTCAGCTCCGGTGGGGTCAACAGCTGGAATGTCTTCAGCCTCTGTGGGAGCAGACTCATGGACTGTCATGCGACGTTCATGGTGTGTAGATGCAGGGCGAGCAACTGATATGGGCTCGATAAAGATGGGCTATGTGGAAGAGGCCTTATCCCTCTTTGTCTTGCGCTTCTTGGTGGATGGAGCTTCATGAGTAGTTTGCTTGCGCTTGCGAGCTTTAGCTTCAGCCACCTTTGTCTTCTTGAGCTCTGAAGCAGTTGGGGTGACCTTAGGCTTCGTGCCAGTCATGCTGGCAGGGAAGACAATGCTAGGCATTTCCTGCCTGGATTCTTTAGCATCGGGCACAAGTTGCTTCTTCTTCTTCTTGGCAGCCATCCTTGGGTCAATGCCAGGACGCCCAAGGGCCTTGTGCTTTTCAGCTTCATTATATGCTTGAACGCATTTGGCAGCCAAGTCCTTGATTCACTCACGAGAACATTTAGCTTCATCACGCCTCTTGCGAAAGGCTTCCTTGAGCTCATGCATCATTACCTTGAAGTTCTGAATCTCTTGGACGCTGATCTTGTCCACATGCTTCTTGAACTGAGCCTTTTCATAATCAATCTTTTGCTTTAGCTCAACGATTCTCCGAGCCAGAGCTAGCTCAGAAGCAATGGCGCCATGGAAGGAGACGCTGAAGCCAACTGGAAGCTGCAGATCGTCGAAGCTGAGGTGGGGGGTGTCAAACCATTCATCAATGAAATTGCTGAGCACTTCCACGTCGAAGAGCGGCAAATCATTGAAGATTTCTGCATCTTGCTTGCTCTTGATCAATTGCTCTAGAGCATCGTCACCAAGATCCTCATCGCTCGAGAGATCAAAGGCTTCATTGGCAGTCTTCAGAACAGCGTCAGGAGTGAGAGCTGGACTGGGGTTGTGCGAGGGCTTCTTCCTTAGCTGTCTGCTCTTGGAGATGCGAGAGTGCTCCTCAGACTGCACACTTGGTGTTGGTGGAGCAGTGGCCAAAGGCTTCACTCTAGAAGCAATTGGTGGAGCGGTCTTCTAAGCCTTGGATTTCTTCTTCTTCTTGGGCTTCGGGGTTGCAGGCGCTTCATCAGAATCAGCGTCATCTACAGGTTGATCCACATCCGCCCCTTGAACCCTGATGTGACTGATGAGGCCTTCTAAGTTGTAGAAAGGCCCAACCAGGTTTGGTTCAGCTTCACGCGTGCCATCAGCACGGGGCGCAAAGGGGCCAGGATTGAAGTCCAATCCCTAGTTCTTCTTGTTCTCTTTGGCTGAGTTCTTGCCATATTGAAGATTTCGCTTGAACAAATTGTCGTCGCGACACCAGAGCAGAGAAGTAGGATCATCATCAGCAGGTTGAGGCCCTCTGACCATGCAAGGGTAGAAGCCTTGAGCAATGGCTTCAGCTCGAGTCTTGGGTGGAAATTTTTGTAGGTGATATCTCCCCATTGATGCTTGATGGCGTTCTTTTCAGCATACTCTTGGGTCACAAACCTGTACTTGAACCACTGTTCAGCCCAATATCTTCGAATCCATTGGATTCGTGTCTTCCTCTGATTGTAATCCTCGTCTGGATCAGTCTTGTACATCTCACTTAGATCTGGAGGCAAATCTTTAGAGGTGTTGCCACGGCGTTGTCTGCCACCCTTCCTAACTGACTTGTCAGTTGCCATTGGCTTCAATCTGAAGGGCTTCAAACTGAATGGCTTCAACACAGGCAAATGCTTCGGTTTGTTGGTCAGACAGGAACTGGCTTCAGGAGAGTGGATGTGACGCTGCAAGAATTCTGCAAATGAATGCACACTATGAGAACCAAATGATTCTCCCACGGACATGTACCTGTGACAGCATTAGAGATGCGAGGGAAGGGGAAGAGGTTATATGCATTCTCAGAATATTTTGAAGATAAATCAGTTTAGAAGACTTTGAGCTCATAGCGCGAAGACATTCACTCATATGATGAGAGTTGGTTCCAGATTTGTACGAATCCATGAATAGGTACAAGTGAGGAATCTAACTATGTTTGAAGCATATGTGAATGTACTAGGCAAGATATGAGATGCAGACATGATAGATCTATATATGTGTAGGCAGAAACCTCTTGTGGTAAAAGTGATGAATGTTTCTGGATCAAGAAGATGGTAAAAAGAGAGTTTAATTTACCACACGATGAACTGCTTAGACGAAGAGGAGTTGGATGCCCAGCAGTTCGATCTTTCATGCCCTAACTTGGCGACGGAGGACAGCTACGACGACGGCGGAGTAGTCGATGTCCGTGGCCGGCGTGAAGACGGCGTCGACGAGGTCGCGACAGTGAAGCGCTTCGTCGCCGTCGTCGTCGAGAGCTAGCGGAGGCGCTAGGGTTGGTCGAGGTGGAGAGGTGGTAGAAGAATTTTTGACCGTGATGGGACGTGCATTTATATGCATGGGAGACGGCATAGCGTAATTACTCAGGTGCCCCTGGCGGTTCACATCTGAGGGACACGTGGCGGTCATGTAACACATTGGGAGTTGTCCCACGATCCCACGTACGCCACGACTGTCGGAGTGGTCGTTCCGGCTTCTCCGGGTTTCAGGCATAAAGGATGGAGCATTAAAATCAGACTTAAAGTTTGTCTCTGTATCTTGTGCTGACAAGGACGCAGAGAAGATATTCGACGGTTGCAACAGAATGCATATGATTTGGACAGACAGAGTGTGAGATGAGAGAGCATAGAGAGGTTAGGGTCCGATCACATTCACTTAGTTCATAAGATTCAAATAAGAAGACATAGCTATAAGTGAATGCTGTAGAGGACAGAACACAACTATATATATATATATATATATATCCTATATGAAGATAAACCAAGTGTGAAGACTTTGCAAATGTAACACCACGAGAAACACTTAAAACAAAGATTTGGTGGTGGCGTTACCCACCATATAGGAAGTATTAGACCCAGACACGGCGCACAATTATCGTGGCGCTCCGAAGTCAAATTCCGCGTTAATGTATTCACACTTAGAATGTAAGTCTTCATTAATTGAAGATATACTTTACTTCGCGTGTTCCACATCTATGTCATCAATATGCATAAGTGTTAGGATGTGTGCCTGATTACAGAACATTTGAGGATTCTAAGATATTTAGCTCACACCGCAACTTGCAAAACCTTTTCTCATCCAAGGGCTTTGTGAAGATATCTGCCAGTTGCTCTTTAGTGTTGACGTGTATGATATCAATATCTTCCTTCATGACATGATCTCTGAGAAAGTGATGACGAATTTCAATGTGCTTTGTCTTCGAGTGCTGAACTGGGTTGTTGGCAATCTTGATAGCGCTTTCATTATCACAGTAGAGTGGCACATGCTTCAGATGGACGCCATAGTCCTTGAACGTTTGCTTCATCCAGAGAAGCTGAGCGCAACAAGATCCATGTAATGCCCCAGATGTAACACTTTCCATTTGTGGCAATATATGAAACTTTGACTTCATCAATTCCATTCTGGGCTCTTCTTTCATTTCGGGTTTCTTCGTTTTGTCGTGTGCGTGTGTACATTTCATCCATGTCATGTTGTTATGTGCGTTGCATAGCATTCGTGTTGTCACTTGCACCCGGTTCCACTCGTCTCTTCCCGTTGACCGTTTCGAGTTCCGACGCTCACACACGTGCCCGTGGCATCCCCGAGTCCTTCTTTCGTGTGTGGCCGTGTAACGTTTCTGGAATGACGTGAGACTTGTCGTGCGTTGTTGCTTTGGTACGTGTAGGCCGTCTGTCAAGTTTCGTCGTGTTTGGAGTTCGTTTGGTACTCCAACGGTTAACCTAGTGGGCTAAAAGAACCTCTTATTTGAGGCCCAAGACCCCCTCCACAACAACCCACTAACCCAGCACAACCCTTCCCATCATCTCGGTCGTCGAATCGTGATCGCGTGGCCGAAAACCGCTCCTCATTTGGACTGTCCTAGCTCCCTATGCCTATAAAAGCGTCCACACCCCTCCATTTTTTGCGCCCAAACCCTACCTTCTCCCTCCTCTCGCCGCCGGACACGTCCAGAACGGACCGGACACGTCTGCCCGGACGCTCCCGGCCAATCACCGACCGCCACGTGGCAGATCCGTCCCCGCCGCCGCCGCTTCCACCGCGCCGGCCCGCAGGCCCGGTTCGGGCCCCCGCGGCTCGTTCGATCCGCCGCCGCGCCGCGCCTCTTCCCCGCCGCCTCCGGCGATTGCCGTCGCCGCGCCTCCACAGAACCACCGCCGCCGGCCCTGACCTACCCGCCGCCGGAACGCAACCACCGCCGCTGGGCCGCCCCGCAGCCGAGCTCCACGAGGCCCTCGCCGCCGGCCCTCGTCGCCGCCCCGGCCGGCGCCCCCGTCATCGCCCCGACCGGAGCCTGCCGGTCTCCTCCGGCTCCGGTGGCTCCCCGCCCCGCCGCCGCGAAGCTCCCACCGGCCGCCGCCGATTCGCCGCGATCCGCCGCCGCGGATCTCTCCAGATCCGGTCGAACCAGCCGCCGGGCCGAACCCTAACGGGTCGGATCCGACCCGATCCGCCCCTCCGCGCCCGATCCGCTGAGGAGTTTTTTTTATCTAAGTCCCTAGTTTTGCTTATTTTTTTGGCATCTTTGCATGGCTGTATCTTTTTGTGTGTAAGTCCAAATTGAGCATATGATATATCAAAATGATCGTGGTGATGTGCTCTACGTTTCGTTCCATTGTGACATGCTTGTTTGAGTCCATCTAGAGGTCCTAATCATCATGACAAGAGTGCTACTTGTTATAAACTGATGTAACTTGTTATTTTCTTGCCATGTTTGAGATGTTATAACGTGGTGCATGTTTATCCAAATGAAGCAAATGATATGTCAAAATGTTCATTGTGAGATGCTCTATATGATGGTTGCTGTAGCATTCATGTTAGGTTTCATATTGCCATGTTAAACTTGGTTGCAAAAGTGCATGTGGCTGTCAAGTTATGAAACATGTTATGAGATGCTGATTTGAAGTGCTCGTTGCTATTGATGTGTTTGTCCCCATGTCACATGTCAATATGTTTTAGAATCTCCATCATATGGTCTTTGCTGTGGTGCAAACCATTTTCCATGATATGCCTTGAGGTGACTTAAGCATGCTTGCAAACATGCCATGCCAATGTTACTGTTTTAACACTTAGTGAAATTTCTGCTATGTCTGGAATCTGCTATAACCTGATGCTATGTTTGCTTGATGCCCTAGTCAAATCCATGCATGTTTTGGAGTGGCCAATGATCATTCCTTGTTGTACATGTTATTGTCTATCCATCCATGCCCTCACTTGCTCATATGGCTTGTTGTAGCTTATTTAATTCTTGCTCCCAAGTTGCTATAAAATATAACTGTCAGGTTTTTAACAGCATGTTCAATTTGGCGTACCTTGTTGCTATTGATCCATGCCTCCTGTAGAGTTGCTCCAATGGAGTTGTTTGCTGTAGGATATGTCTACTTCATGTCCATGCTTATTGTCACCATGTTTGAGTGCTGTAGAGTATATATTTCTTGCTCCAAAGTTGCTATGTGGCTGTTAATTTCAGCTTTGCATTGTATCTTGTTTCGAGTGTATGTGTTGAACCGTTGCTCCGTTTTGAGCGTGCCCTATATGAAACTTGTGTGATTTTGCATGTAGAATCATAATATCATGTTGTTAACATGTTTGGAGTGTGTTTGCTTGATGTTTGAGTGCATCTTGCACCATTGCCATGCTTGTCTTGTTTTGCTCATATCTTCTAGACCGTAGCTCCGAATTAAACAAACTTTATATGAAACTTGACTAGAATTTCGTGTAGATCATCATGGTGCATGTTAACTTCCTGTTTAACAACTTTAACATAAGTTTTGTTCAGATCTGGACCAATTTTAAAATATGCATATGAGGACTTACGGATTTGCTTTATGTGGATTCCGGCCTCATTTAAACTTGTTGTCTTGTGTTGTTCTTGTGTGCTTCATCCCTTGGCATGTATTGCATCATATATGCATCATACTTGCATCATGTTGATTGTGCATTGCACCTTGTTTGATTTGTGCCTCGTTGTGTTCTTGTGTTGAGTAGAGCCGGGAGCCGAGACCGAGAACGAGAACGAGGTTACTATCGAGGTTGAGTACGAGGAGCCGTATTACGATCCCATCGACGACTCGACATGCAAGATGACCTGACCCAGATATCATTACTATCTTTGCCTATTGCTAGATGTCTCGCTCTTTAGCTCATTGCCTCGATGCCCATGTTTGTTTGTCAGCCTCCTATTGTAACCATGAATCTGTCTAACCACCCAACCTAGCAAACCTTTGTTTGGCTACATAAGCTTCGCTCGGCCCCTCTTATAGCATTACTAGTTGCAGGAGAAGATTTGAAGATTCTTGCTTCATGTTGAAGTTATTGTTGGGATATCACACTATATAAACTCTTAAACTAAATCATCTATATACTTGGCAATGGGTGGAAGGCTAAGCCTCTTGCTTGGTGATTTGTTCCACTCATGCCTCCCTAGGAACCGTTTAAACCGGTGTTAGATTATGCGTCCCTAACACGGTTGGGGTTTATGGGCCCCCCTTGATAACCCGCTTAGCGCTAAAACTTTTCCAGCAAGTCCCAACATTGGTACTACATTTGCCTAACAACTAAAACTTGCATAGGGAGTTATAAACCCTCTTCTTAATCAACAACCCGGGCCAGTGCTCCACATGAGTGTTGGTCCAAACTGAGCAGACTGCGGGGCCACCTCAAGGAAACTCGAGGGCTGGTAAAAACCTGTAGGATGACTTATCCGGTCGTGGCCTGAGACGAGCTACGCGCGGCTACTATCAGGGTGTCGGCACGCCGGGAGGATTTGCTGGATTAGTTTTACCTTAGTCGGAATATCTTGAGCACGGGATTCCGAGAACACTCGGCTCTTCCCACCTTGGAGTTGCGACTCCGCAGATCGTGAGCTTGTCATGGGCTAAGTTGGGACACCCCTGCAGGGTTTTGGACTTTCGAAAGCCGTGCCCGCTGTTATGTGGCAGATGGGAATTTGTTAATATCCGGTTGTAGAAAACTTGACACCATGTTCAGAACACACTACCAGCGCGATTAACCGTGACGGTCATTTTCCTAAAGGGGTTCGGGAAGTGAACACGGTGGGGTTATGATTGACGTGCTTAGATAGGATCACTTCGTGATCACTTTGACGCTCGTGGCACTTCTCTTCTCGCTCTCAACACGTAAGCTAGTGCTAGTGCAGCTGCAACCTTTTATTTCTTCAGCCTTGTTCCACACCCAAGGCTTAGATAGTTTTGCTACTCGGGAACGGGATTGCTGAGTCCTTCGTGGCTCACAGATTCTACGCAACACGAGATGCATGTACTATGGTGGACTACACAGGTGACGGCACGGAGCTGTACTGGGAGTTCGATGAAGAACGTAGTCGATACTATGTGCACTATCCCGATGATTAGTAGTGGCTTCTACTAGGGGCGATTTGGACCTTGTGGCTTTATGTATTTGGTATCTTTCATTTGGATCTTCGTCCGTAGTCGGACTGTGATGTTATTTGGATGATGATTTGCTTATGTAATGTATTGTGTGACGTGGCGAGTGTAAGCCAACTATCCTTTTGCAATTTCATCCCTATTTTACAAGAGTCGTGCAAAGATACCATACTTGAGATCATTCTAGTATGGGCTTATACCTTTAAGTCGTGCCTCGACACGTAGGAGGTATAATCCCATACTGGGCATTACAAGTTGGTATCAGAGCTTTCTCGGACCTAGAAGCCCCCACTGATTGATCGAATCATTGACGGTTGAGTCTAGGCACACACTAAAAAATGTTTTGAGTCCTATATATATATCGGAGAGTAGGATTTCTTTTGCTCCTCATCTCTTTTCACTCTGGTGAGGACTCCTGACGATTACTCTTGTCTCTTCTACTCTCAAAAATTCACAATTTTTTTTAGGATCACGTGGGTATTGTTTGGATTGTTCCGATGTCTTTGTGACGAGAACATTGTTCTCGATGCCTCCTGTCATTTAGGGGTTGTGGCAGTGTCCCGGGGAGTTGAGCTCCGAGGTGTTGCCGTCACAAATATATCGCAGCAGTTCTGGAATACTTAAGACGGCCGACATCGAAAACTCTCCTATGCGGTTAGTGGCAAGATAACCCCGACATCACCTAGTACTGGGGAGGTAGTTCGGGAGTATTGCCATAGCTTGTATAGTAGATGCGTTTCGAAGGTCCGAGGTAAATGGTTTCCGGAAATAACTGGTTATGTGTTGAAGGATGTATACAGCTGGATGTAGGATTAGAGTTGAGTGCGCGATGCTTCCCCTGTATCCCCAACACCTGATTGCATAACTGGAAACTTTCGGAAATTAATAGGTGGATTCATCTAGTAGTTCGTAGGCATTCTTCCAACGAATGCATGATATGAAGTTCGGGGTTCTACATTGAGTGAAGTAGTTTTATGGGCGTTGTTCCGATCGGGAGTTGCATCTTAAAGGGTCCTTGGCTATGCTGATCCGGGGATTGCAAAACCCTTTTGTAACACGTTCCATAAGCTTTCAGCACGAATATGTCGAACGAAGCTTCTATCTTGTATTTGTTCTATCTGCTCCTTATTGTTTTTTTATTTATCTTTTGTTCTCCCAAGTGGCTTCTCGTGAAGATTGTTGTATCATTAAACTGTGGATTACATTCGTTCATCTTGTTCGAATGTTCTTGTGAAGACTTATGTTGCAATTTCTAGCCATTGATTCAGCTTATATATTTTCTCAATCAATGGCTAATAGTTGTCATCTCATTCAGGATGGCTCCTAAAAGGGTTCCCAATGCTAACCCAGAGGGTGAAGAAGTTCCTGATCGTCCTCCTTCCCCTCCTCCTCCGTCTGAGGCCTGGAGAGCAATTATGCGAGCGACGAACCAGAACACCCAGATGCTTATGCAAATGATGCAGAACATTCAAGCAAATCAAGCAAATCAAGGTGGTCATGGGAACCAAGGCCAAGGCAATTTGTTCAACCAACCTCACTTTGCTACACTCAACCAGTTCCTGGCAAACCAACCGAAGGCATTTAGTTACTGTGTGGACCCTCTAGATGCTGAAGACTGGATAACTGATATCAAGAAGCATTTCGAGTGCAGTAACGTGAGACCTGAGGACTATGTGAAGTTTGCAGCCTTCCAACTCAAGGACCAAGCCGCTGATTTGTGGAAGCAGTACAAAGATTCCAGAGAAGGACGTGAAATCTCGTGGGCTGACTTCTGCAAGGATTTTCGCTCTCATCACATTCCAACAAGTGTCATCGAAGGTATGCGTGAGCAATTCCGCAACCTGAAGCAAGGCTCAATGTCTGTTTATCAATACAATGTCAAGTTCCAGAACCTTGCCCTCTATGCCAAGAAAGACATCCTAGATGCCAAGAGCAAGATTTATCAGTTCCGTGGTGGCCTGAAGGATGAACTCCAACTAGCTCTCACCTTGTTCGAGCCTGATGAATTTTATCAATTCTATAACATGGCACTTAAGCAAGAGGCAGCCCAGCTCAAGATGGAAGCTTCCAAAAAGAGGATCAGAGACGCCGTTCACTCCTCCTCTTCTTCCCAAGTGGTTGCAAAGCAGTAGAAGTTTTGGCTTCCACCTCCTCCAGTGATCCGACCTCCCAACAACAACAACAAGCATTCTGGTGGCCGTGGTTTCTCCCACCCACCCAACCCAAGCAACCAGTCAAAGAATCACTTTCAAGCTTCGAAGTCAAGTGCTCCTTATCACCGTCCTCTCTCAGAAGTGGTTTGCAACAAGTGCACTCAGAAGGTTCATTATGCTAACAAGTGCCCCAACCCAAGGCGCCTTCCGCCTCCTCCACCTGTCAGCACTGTTATTGTCAAGCATAATCCCAAGCAAGCAAGAGTGAATCTGATGAATGCAGCTCAAGCAGAGAATTCTTCAGATGTGATACTTGGTAACCTCTCAGTTAACTCTATTCCTGCAAAAGTATTGTTTGATTCTGGTGCATCTTTCAATTTCATATCAAGGCCATTCTTTACCAAGCATAATTTCACTTCGGCATTTCTGGATAAGAAGTTGCAAATTATTTCTCTGGGCAAGTGCATGACTTCAAATTTGATGGCTCCGAATGTATCTATTCGCATGGGTGATTACCGCTTTCTGGCTTCTCCGGTTGTTCTCGGCAACTCCGACATTGATCTTATTCTTGGGATGGATTGGCTTTCCCAACATGATGCTCACATTGATTGTGCAAATAAGGAAGTCAAGCTTACTCATTCCGATGAAGACGTGATTATCTTTGCCTCTCGAGATAACACAATCAGGCTATTCTCTCTCAATGACAAGGGCGAGATTAATGCCATCTCTCAAATTCCGGTGGTCAATGAATATGAAGATGTTTTCCCTGAAGAACTTCCAGGCATGCCTCCGCATCGTCAAGTTGAATTCGTCATTGAACTCGAGCCCGGTACTGAGCCAGCATGCCGGCGTCCGTACAAGCTTTCCCCTGAAGAGTTGAAGGAGTTGAAGAAACAACTTGATGAGCAAGAGCGTATGGGTCTAATCAGGCCTAGCACTTCTCCTTGGGGCTGTGGTGTTCTTTTTGTCAAGAAGAAGGATGGCACGGAGCGCCTTTGCGTCGATTACCGACCATTGAACAAGAAGACAATAAAGAACAAGTACCCGCTCCCCAACATCAATGAATTGTTCGAGCAGCTCAAAGGAGCAAAAGTGTTCTCATAGCTCGATCTCCGGATGGGTTATCACCAGATCCGTATCCGTGAAGAAGATATTCACAAGACTGCATTCAGAACAAGCTACGGCTCCTATGAATACACAGTCATGTCTTTTGGCCTCGCTAATGCTCGACCCACCTTCTCGAGAATGATGCACTACATATTCAACCTCTACACCAACGAATTTGTGCTTGTCTATCTGGATGACATCTTGGTATTCTCCAAGAATGAAGAGGATCATGCCAAGCACCTCCGTTTGGTTCTCGACAGACTCCATGAACACAAGTTCTATGCCAAGTTCTCTAAATGCGAATTCTGGCTCGATAAGGTCTTGTATCTAGGCCATATCATCTCTGCTGACGGTATTGCTATCAACCCCGAGAAAGTTGAAGCGATTGTCAACTGGGAACCCCCTCAGAACGTCAAGCAACTCCGAAGCTTCCTTGGTCTTGCTAGATATTGCAGAAGGTTCGTTGAGAACTTCTCCAAGATTGCCAAGCCTCTCTCCAACTTGCTGCAGAAGAATGTCAAGTACAACTGGTCTCCGGATTGTGATGTGGCATTCAAAACTCTCAAAGAAAAGCTCATCTCTGCTCCGGTTCTTACTCCTCCAAATGAGTCCAAGCCCTACGAAGTATTCTGTGATGCTTCTCTTCAAGGACTTGGTGGTGTTCTAATGCAAGACAAGAAAATTGTGGCATACACTTCTTGTCAATTGAAGCCAAATGAGAAGAACTACCCCACACATGATCTCGAGCTAGCAGCAGTGGTACACGCCTTGATCACGTGGAGACACCTTCTGTTGGGCAGAAAAGTGGACATCTTCACCGATCACAAGAGCTTGAAGTACATCTTCACACAGCCGAACCTGAACCTTCGCCAGACTCGTTGGGTTGAGATGATCCAAGAGTATGATCCAAGCATCGAATACACACCTGGCAAGGCCAATGTCATTGCAGATTCCTTGAGCAGAAAGGCATATTGCAACAGTCTCCTTATCAAGCCGTTTTAGCCTGAGCTTTGTGAAGCATTCAGGAAGCTCAACCTCCAAGTTGTTCCGCAAGGCTTTCTTGCAAATCTTCAAGTTGCTCCTACCTTGGAAGATCAGATCCGTGAGGCCCAGTTCAGTGATGCTATGGTGCAGAAAGTGAAACATGGTATTGCTAAGGGTACTCCCAAATACAAGTGCTATCGCGTTGATGAGAAAGACAGCTTGTTCTTTGAGGACAGACTTGTGGTTCCCAAGGGTGATCTCAGGAAGCTCATAATGAACGAAGCACATGACTCCCTCCTCTCCATTCATCCTGGAAGTTCCAAGATGTACCAAGACCTCAAGCAATCTTACTGGTGGACTCGCATGAAAAGGGAGATTGCCCAATTCGTGAATGAATGTGATGTCTGCAGAAGAGTGAAGGCAGAGCATCAACGTCCAGCCGGTCTCCTCCAACCTCTTCCTATTCCCGAGTGGAAATTCGACCACATTGAAATGGATTTCGTCATTGGGTTTCCTAAGTCCAAGAAGGGGAACGATGCTATCTTTGTTGTGATTGACAAGCTAACCAAAGTAGCTCACTTCCTTCCAGTCAAAGAATCCATCAATGCAGCTCAGCTGGCAGAGTTGTACACTTCTAGAATTGTGTCGTTACATGGAATCCCTCAAGTTATCTCCTTAGACCGTGGAAGTTTGTTCACATCCAAGTTCTAGGACTCCTTCCAGTCAGCCATGGGCACTAAGATACGTTTCAGCACTGCGTTTCACCCTCAGACTAGTGGTCAAGTCAAAAGAGTGAACCAGATCCTCGAAGACATGCTCAGAGCTTGTGTCATCTATTTTGGCATGAAATGGGAAGATTGTCTCCCGTTTGCCGAGTTCTCTTACAACAACAGCTTCCAAGCAAGTGCCGGCAAAGCTCCATTTGAAATCCTCTATGGCAGAAAGTGCCATACTCCTCTCAACTGGTCAGAGACTGGTGAACGTCAACTTCTTGGCAATGACTTGATCTCAGAAGCCGAAGAAATGTGCAAAGTCATACGTGAGAATCTCAAGGCCGCTCAGTCGCGTCAAAAGAGTTACTATGATGGCAAGCAACATGATTCGGCTTTCGACATTGGAGACCATGTCTATCTCCGTGTTTATCCTATGAAAGGCACCCAAAGATTCAGTATCAAAGGAAAGCTTTCTCCTAGATACGTGGGGCCTTTCAAGATTCTTGGCAAAAGAGGCGATCTAGCCTATCAACTTGAGCTTCCATCCAACTTTGCAAATGTTCATGATGTGTTTCACGTGTCTCAACTCCGCAAGTGCTTCAAGACACCTGAACGCACCATTCCGTTCGAGGAGATTGATCTTCAACAAGATTTGTCTTACCGTGAGCACCCCGTTGCTATTCTTGAAGAAACTGAGCGCAAGACCCGCAACAAGCCAATCAAGTTCTTGAAAGTTAAGTGGTCACACCATACCGACCGAGAAGCTATGTGGGAACGAGAAGATCACCTTCGTTCCGAGTACCCTTCCTTCTTCCAGTCCTAGATCTCGGGACGAGATCTTTTCGTAGTAGAGGAGAGTTTGTAATGCCCCAGATGTAACACTTTCCATTTGTGGCAATATATGAAACTTTGACTTCATCAATTCCATTCCGGGCTCTTCTTTCATTTCGGGTTTCTTCGTTTTGTTGTGTGCGTGTGTGCATTTCATCCATGTCATGTTGTTATGTGCATTGCATTGCATTCATGTTGTCACTTGCACCCGGTTCCACTCGTCTCTTCCCGTTCTATGTTTCGAGTTCCGACGCTCACACACGTGCCCGTGGCATCCCCGAGTCCTTCTTTCGTGTGTTGTCATGTAACGTTTCCGGAATGACATGAGACTTGTCGTGCGTTGTTGCTTTGGTACGTGTAGGCCGCCTGTCAAGTTTCGTCGCGTTTGGAGTTCGTTTGGTACTCCAACGGTTAACCTAGTGGGCTGAAAGAACCTATTCTTGGAGGCCCAAGGACCCCTCCACAACATCCCACTAACCCAGCACAACCCTTCCCATCATCTCGGTCATGGAATCGTGATCACGTGGCCGAAAACAGCTCCTCATTTGGACTCTCCTAGCTCCCTATGCCTATAAAAACGTCCACACCCCTCCATTTTTGCGTCCAAACCCTAGCTTCTCCCTCCTCTCGCCGCCGGACACGTCCGGAACGGACCGGACACGTCCGCCCGGACGCGCCCGGCCAATCACCGACCGCCACGTGGCAGATACGCCCCCGCCGCCGCCGCTTCCACCGCGCCGGCCCGCAGGCCCGGTTCGGGCCCCCGCAGCCCGTTCGATCCGCCGCCGCGCCGCGCCTCTTCCCCACTGCCTCCGGCGATCGCCGTCGCCCGCCTCCACGGAACCACCGCCGCCGGCCCCGAGCTCCCCGTCACCGGAACGCAACCACCGCCGCCGGGCCGCCCCGCAGCCGAGCTCCACAAGGCCCTCGCCGCCGGCCCTCGTCGCCGCCCCGGCCGGCGCCCCCGTCGCCGCCCCGACCGAAGCCCGCCGGTCTCCTCCGACTCCGGTGGCTCCCCGCCGGCCGCCGCCGATTCGCCGCGATCCGCCTCCGCGGATCTCTCCAGATCCGGTCGAACCAGCCGCCGGGCCGAACCCGAACGGGTCGGATCCGACCCGACCCGACCCGACCCGATCCGCCCCGCCGCGCCCGATCCGCTGAGGAGGTTGTTGTTTTTTTTTCTCTAAGTCCCTAGTTTTGCTTATTTTTTTGGCATCTTTGCATGGCTGTATCTTTTTGTGTGTAAGTCCAAATTGAGCATATGATATATCAAAATGATCGTGGTGATGTGCTCTACGTTTTGTTCCATTGTGACATGCTTGTTTGAGTCCATCTAGAGGTCCTAATCATCATGACAAGAGTGCTACTTGTTATAAACTGCTGTAACTTGTTATTTTCTTGCCATGTTTGAGATGTGATAACTTGGTGCATGTTTATCCAAATGAAGCAAATGATATGTCAAAATGTTCATTGTGAGATGCTCTACATGATGGTTGTTGTAGCATTCATGTTAGGTTTCATATTGCCATGTTAAACTTGGTTGCAAAAGTGCATGTGGCAGTTAAGTTAGGAAACATGTTATGAGATGCTGATTTGAAGTGCTCGTTGCTATTGATGTGTTTGTCCCCATGTCACATGTCAATATGTTTTAGAATCTCCATCATATGGTCTTTGTTGTGGTGCAAACCATTTTCCATGATATGCCTTGAGGTGACTTAAACATGCTTGCAAACATGCCATGCCAATGTTACTGTTTTAACACCTAGTGAAATTTCTGCTATGTCTGGAATCTGCTATAACCTGATGCTATGTTTGCTTGATGCCCTAGTCAAATCCATGCATGTTTTGGAGTGGCCAATGATCATTACTTGTTGTACATGTTATTGTCTATCCATCCATGCCCTCACTTGCTCATATGGCTTGTTGTAGCTTATTTAATTCTTGCTCCCAAGTTGCTATAAAATATAACTGTCAGGTTTTTAACAACATGTTCAATTTGGCGTAGCTTGTTGCTATTGATCCATGCCTCCTATGGAGTTGCTCCAATGGAGTTGTTTGCTGTAGGATATGTCTACTTCATGTCCATGCTTATTGTCACCATGTTTGAGTGCTGTAGAGTATATATTTCTTGCTCCAAAGTTGCTATGTGGCTTTTAATTTCAGCTTTGCATTGTATCTTGTTTCGAGTGTATGTGTTGAACCGTTGCTCCGTTTTGAGCGTGCCCTATATTAAACTTGTGTGATTTTGCATGTAGAATCATAATATCATGTTGTTAACATGTTTGGAGTGTGTTTGCTTGATGTTTGAGTGCATCTTGCACCGTTGCCATGCTTGTCTTGTTTTGCTCATATCTTCTAGACCGTAGCTCCGAATTAAACAAACTTTATATGAAACTTGACTAGAATTTCGTGTAGATCATGGTGCATGTCAACTTGTTGTTTAACAACTTTAACTTAAGGTTTATTCAGATCTGGACCAATTTCAAAATATGCATATGAGGACTTATCGGATTTGCTTTATGTGGATTCCGCCCTCATTTAAACTTGTTGTATTGTGTTGTTGTGCTTCATCCCTTGGCATGTATTGCATCATATATGCATCATACTTGCATCATGTTGATTGTGCATTGCACCTTGTTTGATTTGTGCCTCGTTGTGTTCTTGTGTTGAGTAGATCCGGGAGCCGAGACCGAGAACGAGAACGAGGTTACTACCGAGGTTGAGTACGAGGAGCCGTCTTACGATCCCATCGACGACTCGACATGCAAGATGACCTGACCCAGATATCATTACTATCGTTACCTATTGCTAGATGTCTCACTCTTTAGCTCATTGCCTCGATGCCCGTGTTTGTTTGTCAGCCTCCTATTGTAACCATGAATCTGTCTAACCACCCAACCTAGCAAACCTTTGTTTGGCTACGTAAGCTTCGCTCAGCCCCTCTTATAGCATTACTAGTTGCAGGAGAAGATTTGAAGATTCTTGCTTCATGTTGAAGTTATTGTTGGGATATCACACTATATAAACTCTTAAACTAAATCATCTATATACTTGGCAATGGGTGGAAGGCTAAGCCTCTTGCTTGGTGATTTGTTCCACTCATGCCTCCCTAGGAACCGTTTAAACCGGTGTTAGATTATGCGTCCCTAACACGGTTGGGGTTTATGAGCCCCCCTTGATAACCCGCTTAGCGCTAAAACTTTTCCAGCAAGTCCCAACATTGGTACTACATTTGCCTAACAACTAAAACTTGCATAGGGAGTTATAAACCCTCTTCTTAATCAACAACCCGGGCCAGTGCTCCACATGAGTGTTGGTCCAAACTAAGCAGACTGCGGGGCCACCTCAAGGAAACTCAAGGGCTGGTAAATACCTGTAGGATGACTTATCCGGTCGTGGCCTGAGACGAGATACGCACGGAGCACGCCCGGAGGATTTGCTGGATTAGTTTTACCTTAGTCAGAATATCTTGAGCACGGGATTCCAAGAACACTCGGGTCTTCCCACCTTGGAGTTGTGACTCCGCAGATCATGAGCTTGTCATGGGCTAAGTTGGGACACCCCTGCAGGGTTTTGACCTTTCGAAAGCCGTGCCCACTGTTATGTGGCAGATGGGAATTTGTTAATATCCGGTTGTAGAAAACTTGACACCATGTTCAGAACACACTACCAGCGTGAGTAACCGTGACGGTCATTTTCCGAAAGGGGTTCGGGAAGTGAACACGGTGGGGTTATGATTGACGTGCTTAGATAGGATCACTTCGTGATCACTTTGACGCTCGTGGCACTTCTCTTCTCGCTCTCAACACGTAAGCTAGTGCTAGTGCAGCTACAACCTTTTATTTCTTCAGCCTTGTTCCACACCCAAGGCTTAGATAGTTTTGCTACCCGGGAACGGGATTGCTGAGTCCTCCGTGGCTCACAGATTCTATGCAACACCAGATGCAGGTACTATGGTGGACTACACAGGTGACGGCACGGAGCTGTACTGGGAGTTCGATGAAGAACGTAGTCGATACTATGTGCACTATCCCGATGATCAGTAGTGGCTTCTACTAGGGGCGATTCAGCCTTTGTGGCTTTATGTATTTGGTATCTTTCATTTGGATCTTCGTCCGTAGTCGGACTGTGATCTTATTTGGATGATGATTTGCTTATGTAATGTATTGTGTGACATGGCGAGTGTAAGCCAACTATCCTTTTGCAATTTCATCCCTATTTTACATGAGTCGTGGAAAGATACCATACTTGAGATCATTATAGTATGGGCTTATACCTTTAAGTCGTGCCTCGACACGTAGGAGGTATAATCCCATACTGGGCATTACAATCCAGCAGCAATGTATTCTGATTCAGCAGTGGAGAGTGATACACAGTTCTGCTTCTTTGAAGACCAACAAACAAGAGATCGTCCTAGAAAGTGACATGTGCCTGATGTAGACTTGCGATCAACTTTGTCACCAGCATAATCAGCATCTGAGAATCCAACTAGATCAAACTCTGAGCCCTTTGGATACCATAATCCTAGTGTTGGGGTGTAAGCCAAATATCGAAGTATTCGCTTCACAGCTAACTAATGCAACTCCTTTGGTGCTGCTTGATATCGAGCACACATGCAAACACTAAGCATAATATCTGGCCTAGATGCACATAAATAAAGCAAAGAACCAATCATGGAGCGGTATACCTTTTGATCGAACTCTTTACCATTTGCGTCGGGACCCAGATGGTGTTTAGCTGGCATAGGCGTCGAGTACCCTTTGCAGTCTTGCATTCCAAACTTCTTCAGGAAGTCTTTAAGGTACTTCTCTTGAGATATGAAGATGTCGTTGCTTTGCTGACGAATTTGAAGACCAAGGAAGAACTTCAGCTCACCCATCATGGACATCTGATATTGCTCTTACATCATGTGACCAAACTCATCACTGTATCTTTTGTCAGTGCAACCGAAGACAATATCGTCCACATAGATTTGGCAGACAAATAGTTCATCATCATATGTCTTCGTGAAGAGTGTGGGATCTAGGGATCCAGGTTTGAAGCCTTTGCTCTTCAGGAAGTCTTTGAGTGTGTCATACCAAGCACGAGGCGCTTGTTTTAGGCCATACAGTGCCTTGTTGAGTTTGTATAACATATCAGGACGTTTTGGATCTTCAAAGCCAGGTGGTTGTGCAACATACACCTCTTCTTCAATCCTTCCATTGAGAAAGGCACTCTTTACATCCATTTGATACAGAAGTATGTTGTGATGATTTGCATAGGCTAGCAGTATACGAATAGCTTCAAGTCTAGCCACAGGAGTAAATGTTTCATCGAAGTCAATTCTTCGACTTGAGTGTATCCTTGAGCAACAAGACGAGCTTTGTTTCTGACCACTTGACCATGCTCATCTTGCTTGTTGCGATAAATCCATTTTGTGCCTATTATGTTGTGCTTGCGAGGGTCAGGACGCTTGGCAAGTTCCCACACGTTGTTCAGCTCAAACTGTTGAAGCTCTTCTTGCATTGCTTGAATCCATTCGGGTTCCATAAAAGCTTCAGTAACTTTCTTGGGTGCAGATATTGAGACAAACATTAAGTTGAAACCAAGAGATTCAACAAGCATGACTTTATACATGTGCTGATCTCTTGAGATTGCAACTCTACCTAGAAACAACACTTTGCTTTTACCAGTATCAACAAATGTGATGTGACTCTTGTTAGATGGACGTAAGGTTGAGTCCATGAGAAGACTTCGATCTCCAGTCATATGATATGTGCATTCGCTGTCCATAATCCATTCTGAAGACTTTGGTGTCACTCCCTACAATGCAGTTAGGAGGATAGGATTCACCAAAAGCCATTATGAAGCATAAACATTTGGCGTATAAGTGGATTTATGAAAGCTTAGATCCAAGTTAGGACTGATAAGATGATTAGCAAGTGATCATGAGTAGTAAATTATTTGGACATTTGATCTTGTGCCCTACAAGTGTTTTAGGTCCCCAGCAATAGCATCAGACGCCTTTGATTTTCGGCTGGAGACCTTTCCCTGTAAGAGAAATTTAGTTCTTCTTAACCACCCACATCTTCAGGGGTGCCTTAGAAGCAATGAGTCTAAGAGCAGCATCTGAGAATTTTGGCTTTGAAGCCCTAGCAAATAATCTTGCAGGAGGAGAATAACACTCATAAGAATAAGCAGAAAAATTCTTTGTTTTATGAATATAGCGGTTTGACGAAACACGCTCATATTCATGGGTCTGAGTATGGTTTCCCTGCTGAATGTGCAGTATATCGACTAGAGGGGGGGGGGTGAATAGGCGATTTTTATGAAATGCTTCAAAACTTGGTAGTTTTGAAGACAAAAGATAAACTCAATCCTATTAGTATGCAGTGGAAAGTGGACTACAGTAGATAAGCCATAGTCATGTATTCAATGAAGTGAAAGCACGAAGACTAATAGCAGCTAGGCAGTAGGGATCAAGATGGAAGAAGGAATGAAGCCAATCACAACAAGTAGATACTCAGTGAAGTCAATTAGATAAGGCAAGCATGCAATGACTTCACAACATAGAGCAGTAAGTAAAGGGAAGGAAAGGATAGAACCAGTAGCTCATGGAAGACAGTGATTTGTTAGACCAGTTCCAGTTGCTGTGACAACTGTACGTCTGGTTAGGGAGGCTGAGATTTAACTCAGAAGACCGCGTCTTCACCTTATTCCCCTTGAGCTAAGGACACCTAGTCCTCGCCCAATCACTCTGGTAAGTCTTCAAGGTAGACTTCCAAACCTTCACAGACTTCGTTCACCGGCGATCCACAATGACTCTTGGATGCTCAGAACGTGACGCCTAACCGGCTGGAGGAAACACAGTCCTCAAGTGTAATAAGTCTTCAGGTCACACAGACAGAAAGACTTCAGTGATGCCTAACACTCTTTGGCTCTGGGTGTTTGGGCTTTGTCCTCGCAAGGATTTCTCTCTCAAATGCTTCGGAGGTGGGTTGCTCTCAAACGACAAAAGCCGTGCAATAACTCTGAGCAGCCACCAATTTATGGTGTAGGGGGTGGACTATTTATAGCCACTGGGCAACCCGACCTGATTTGTCCGAAGTGACCCTGGGTCACTAAGGAACTAACACGTGTTCCAACGGTCAGATTTCAAATACACACGACAACTTTACTTGGGCTACAAGTAAAGCTGACTCATCTGGCTCTGGATAAGATTTGCTCTCATTGTCTTCGCTCGAAGACATAGGATTTGGTTGAGTATCACTTCAGTCACTCTGACTTAGTTCACTTGGACCCCACTTAACAGTACGGTGGTTCCTATGACTCAACAAAGAAGAAAAGGAAGCAACGAAAACATCTACGTCTTCGCTCTCCATAGTCTTCACACAATGTCTTCTCATGTCATAGTCTTCAATATGATTATCTTCGTATACCACCACTGATGTCAATGTCTTCATACATTTTTAGGGGTCATCTCCGGTAGGTAAACCGAATCAATGAGGGACTACTACCTGTGTTATCCTGCAATTCTCACAAACACATTAGTCCCTCAACCAGGTTTGTCGTCAATACTCCAAAACCAACTAGGGGTGGCACTAGATGCACTTACAATCTCCCCCTTTTTGGTGATTGATGACAAACTGGTTGAAGTTTTCAACGGGGACAAAGATATGTGAAATTGTAAAGGATAAAGGTATTGTCTTCGTAAGTAGCAAAAGGCTCCCCCTGAAGATGTGCATATAGTTGATTTGCTTTTGAATGCAAATGCACATGGCATGTTGTACTTGTGGAGATCCTCTTCAACTTATGAAGACAATTCATCATGCACGATTGATATGTCGAAGATAATGACATGCATAATGAAAGATGGACGTCTGCAATAATGACTTAGTGCGGAATATAAGATAGCAGATGCGGAATTTATCATCGCATTACAGAGTAGCATAAAAACATAGCAGACGACCATCAGTATAAGTGTTACAACTCAAAGAACCAAATGTAGCAAAACGAGAGTTGTAAACACTAGGCAAATTATAAAGCACCTGCCCATATGGACCCGCTTGAAGACTATCAACTCATATGCTTCTCCCCCTTTTGTCAGTAAGAACCAAAAAGGTTTGAAGACATAGAGCCTCTACTCGTTCCCAGTTGGAGCAGAAGAGGATGCAGGGTCGACGTTGGTGTTTGGCGATGCAGAAGTAGTTGGTGCAGTGTCGATGCGTGCTGAAGTAGCAGGAGGTGAGGTAGCATCATCCTGATCATCGATCACCCTGGTGTCAATTGTTGCATCGGAGGAGGAGTATTCAGAATCTTCAAGAGATGGAGTTCGACGCATAACAGCAGTCCTTGGAAGAGTGTGGTCAAACTTGAATCTCTCTGTGAAGCCATCGTCTTGAAGATTTGCTTCAGCACTCAGCAAGGTCAAACTCTTCCAAGACCTCCAACAGGTTTCATGAGCAACAAAGGCATTCTTGGTGGCAAGATTGCGAATGCGATTGACATCCACCAAGAGGCTTTGCATCTGACGCTTTAGCCAGAGGTGATGCTTATCCTGTTTCTGATGAAGGGCAACCAGAAGCTCTCGGTTATTTAGAACACGAGATCACTTCTGAGGCCTTTGGGCGATGGTGCTCTCAGTGGCTTCGGTTTCAGCGTGTCGAGGTAGACGAGTACAGCCAGCCAGAGGATAAATGCGTGAGACTGCTGGAACTCCTTCAATCTGCTGAGTGAAGCTCTGGTGATCAGTGTTGTGAAGACAAACATGCTCTTTGGCAGGCTCTTGGTAGATAGCTTCAGCTGACATATCAACCTCAGGCAAGAATATATGATGGTTGCGAGCAGAGGGCTGATAGGTGACAGCTGAATGCAGCTTGACGAGGCGCATAATTCAAGAGGCATAGAATTTCAGATCAAATAGATCAGATCCATACATAGCCATTTGCCTAATGAAGAAATCTTGAGCATTGAAGCTGATGCCATTGAAGATATAGAAGACCAAAGTCTTCATAGTGCCTTCAAGCTTGGCTGATGAAGAATGTCCTTTGACGGGCCATAGAGTATGCCTAATGATATGATAGATGGTGCGCGGCAGGTACTCTAGGTCTTCAACAAAGAATTCCTTAGGATATTTAGCATCACTCGGCAGAGGCTTCATCATGCTTAGCATTTGGCTCATGTTGGGCTTGCGCTTCTGAAAGATGCTCTCCAAGGCTTCATTGTGCAATTGACAGCCAGGTTCATATAGATCTCCTAGAGTGGGCAGGCCAGTAAGCTCAATGAGATCAAAGGCTTTGGCTTCATGATGGACATTGCCTGTCATCCACTCAAGGACCCATGTCTTCGGATCCCTGCTGTAGCCTCGAATGTGGAGGGTTGCATAGAATTGCAGAAGCAGCTCTTCATTCCAATGCTCTTTGTCTGTTACAAAATTGAGCAGACCAGCATCACGGAAGCAGTCAAGAGCTTCCTCCAGGCAAGGCAGACCAACAATAGCTTCAATGTCAAGACGCATATGATGGAAAATGCGCCCTTGATCATAGAGTACTCTTGAGTAGTAACTGCGCTGCTGATGGCTCTAGAACCTATCTGATAATATTCTTGGCTTGGAATATGGGTTCTTGGCGCTGTCAAAGAAGGTGTTGTGCGCAGTGCAGCTATTGGCATTGAATGACCCTTGAGAGGTTGCAATACCCGGAAACCTTGGCAGTCTTGGCTTATGCTTCTGAACTTGAGGCCTGTGCTCAACATGATGATCAAACTGAGGACCAGCAGCATGCGGTCCAGTAGTGGGTGGTGGAGTCAGAATGGGCCACCGGACAGTAATGAGCTGACCATCCTGGTTGTATGCTTGCTCAATTGTATGGGGCCTAGGAGGCGGAACAGGAGCAGAGGCATTGGCTTCAGGCTGCAGATTTGCTTCAGGTGCAGCACTATCTTCAGGCGCCATCACTTCAGGCACCATTGTGTCTTCAGGTGCCACATTAGATTTAGCCATGACCACGTCATTGGCTTCAGTGTTGGTGGTGGCAGCCTCTGAATTTGTAACCTCCACTTCAGGAGCTGGAGGGTCGGACACGTTCTCCTCGAGAACAGGGGGTGTGGCAGTATGTTCATCTTCCGCTTGGGGCTGTTCTCCTTGGGGTGGTTCTTCTTCGGCTGATGCAGGCGGAATATCTTCAGCCGCTTTGGCTTTAGATTCTGAGGGGTTCACAGTAGGAGGAGCGTCAGGTACAGATGGTTGCTCTACTCCTTCTGGAATACTTGGGACGACGACTTGAGGCCTTGGTCCTTTGCGAAGCCTGCGAAAAGCTGGCGACGCCTGAGGGGTTGGAGGTTGTTGGGCCTCAAAGTCTTCATCTTCAAGCACCGAACTGGTGTCTTGAGTTGGCTGAGGTGTGGCTGGTGTATCCTGTGGGTGATCAACCCACGTGTCATCCTGTGCAATTGGCGTCAATGGACGACCAATGCTGATGCGTTCGCTGTTCGTAAGAACAGGCGAAGATTCAACGTTGTACTCGATCTGAGGAAGGACTTCATCATCTTCAACATTGTCACGAGGACCAATGTCTTCAGCTGCGGTGGGGTCAGCAGCTGGAATGTCTTCAGCCCTTGTGGGAGCAGGCTCATGAACAATCATTCGACGTTATCTTTGGGAAGATTCAGGGCGAGCAACTGAGATGGGCTCGGCAAAGATAGGCTCTTTGGAAGTAGCCTTATCCTTCTTGGTTTGCGCTTCTTGGTGGGTGGAGCTTCATCAGTAGTTTGCTTGCGCTTGTGAGCTTCAGCTTCAGCCACGTTTGTCTTCTTGAGCTTTGAAGCGGTTGGGGTTGTCTTAGGCTTCGTGCCAGTCATGCTCCACGGAAGACTATGCGAGGCATTTCCTGCCCTGATTCTTCAACTTCGGGCATAGGTTGCTTCTTCTTTTTCTTGGAAGCCATTCTTGGGTCAATGCCTGGACGCCCAAGGGCCTTGCGCTTTTCAGCTTCATTGAACGCTTGAACGCATTTAGCAGCCAAGTCCTTGATTCGCTCACGAGAACCTTTAGCTTCATCACGCCTCTGGCGAAAGGCTTCCTTGAGCTCATGCATCATAACTTTGAAGTTTTGAATTTCTTGTACGCTGAGCTTGTTCACATGCTTCTTGAACTAAGCCTTTTCATAGTCGATCTTTTGCTTCAGCTCAACAATTCTCTGAGCCAGAGCCAGCTCAGAAGCGATGGCGCCATGGAATGAGATGCTGAGGCCAACTGGAAGTTGAAGATCGTCGAAGCTGAGGTTGGGGGTGTCAAACCATTCATCAATGAAGTTATTAAGCACTTCCACGTCAAACAGCGGCAAATCATTGAAGATTTCAGCATCTTGCTTGCTCTTGATCAGTAGCTCCAGAGCATCGTCACCAAGATCTTCATCACTTGAGAGATCAAGGGGATCATTTGCAGTCTTCAGAACAGCGTCAGGAGTGAGAGCTGGACTGGGGTTGTGCGATGGCTTCTTCTTCAGCTGTCTGCTCTTGGAGATACGAGAGTGTTCCTCAGATTGCACACTTGGTGCTGGTGGAGCAATGGCCAAAGGCTTCACTCTAGAAGCAATTGGTGGAGTGGTCTTCGAAGCCTTTGATTTCTTCTTCTTGGGCTTCGGTGTTGCAGACGCTTCTTCAGAATCAGCATTTGTTGCAGGCTGATCCACATCCGCCCCTTGAACCCTGATGTGACTGATGAGGCCTTCTAAGTTGTAGAAGGGCCCAACCAGGTTTGGTTCAGCTTCGCGCGTGCCATCAGCGCGGGGCGCAGAGGGGCCAGGATTGAAGTCTAATCCCCAATGCTTCTTGTTCTCTTTGGCCGAGTTCTTGGCATATTGAATATTTCGCTTGAACTGATTGTCGTCGCGACACCAGAGCAGAGAGCTAGGATCAGCATCAGTAGGCTGAGGCCCTCTGACCATGCAAGGATAGAAGCCTTGAGCAATGGCTTCAACACGAGTCTTGGGGGAAATTTTTTATAGGTGATATCTCCCCATGGATGCTTGATGGCGTTCTTCTCAGCATACTCTTGGGTCACGAACCTGTACTTGAACCACTGTTCAGCCCAGTATCTTCGAATCCATTGGATTCGTGTCTTCCTCTGATTATAATCCTCCTCTGGATCAGTCTTGTACATCTCAATGAGATCAGGAGGCAAATCAATGGAGGTGTTACCACGGTGCTGTCTGCCACCCTTTCTAACTGTCTTGTTAGTTGCCATTTGCTTCAACCTGAAGGGCTTCAAACTGAATGGCTTCAAAACAAGCAAATGCTTCGGTCTGCTGGTCAGACAGGAACTGTCTTCAGGGGAGTGAATGTGACGCTGCAAAAATTCTGCAAATGAATGCAGACTATGAGAACCAAGGGATTCTCCCACGGACATGTACCTATGACAGCATTAGAGATGAGAGGGAAGGGGAAGAGGTCATATGCATTCTCAGAAGTTTTTGAAGATAAAACAGTTTTGAAGACTTTGACCTCATAGCGCGAAGACATTCACTCATATGATGAGAGTTGGTTCCAGATTTGTACGAATCCACGAATAGGTACAAGTGAGGAATCTAACTATGTTTGAAGCATATGTGAATGTACTAGGCAGGATATGAGATGCAGACAGGATAGCTATATATATATATAGGCAGAAACCACTTGTGGTAAAAGAGATGAATCTTTATGGATCAAGAAGATGGTAAAAGGCAAGTTTTATTTACCACACGATGAACTGCTTAGACGGAGAGGAGTTGGATGCCCAGCAGTTCGATCTTCCGTGCCCTAACTTGGCGACGGAGGACAACTACGGCGGTGGCGGAGTAGAAGATGTCCGCAGCCGGCGTGAGGACGACGTCGACGAAGTTGCGGTAGCGAAGCGCTTCGTCGCCGGCGTCGTCGAAAGCTAGCGGAGGCGCTAGGGTTGGTCGAGGTGCAGAGGTGGTAGAAGAACTTTTGACCGTGATGGGACGTGCATTTATAGGCATGGGAGACAGCACAAGGCAATTACGCAGGTGCCCCTGACGGTTCACGTACGAGTGACACGTGGCGGTCATGTAACGCATCGGGAGTTGTCCCACAATCCCACGTTCACCACGACTGTTGGAGTGATTGTTCCGGCTTCTTCGGGTTTCAGGCATAAAGGATGGAGCATTAAAATCAGATTTAAAGTTTGTCTCCGTATCTTCTGCTGACAAGGATGCAGAGAAGATACTCGACAGTTTCAATAGAATGCATATGATTTGGACAGACAGAGTGTGAGATGAGAAAGCATAGAGAGGTTAGGGTCCGATCACATTCACTTAGTTCAAAAGATTCAAATACGAAGACATAGCTATAAGTGAATGTTGTTGAGGACAGAACACAACTCTATGTATATATATATATCCTATATAAAGATAAACCAAGTGCGAAGACTTTGCAAATGTAACGCCGCGAGAAACACTTCAAACAAGAATTTGGTGGTGGCGTTACCCACCGTATAGGAAGTATTAGACCCAGACACAGCGCACAATTATCGTGGCGCTCCGAAGTCAAATTCCATGTTAATGTATTCACACTTAGAATGTAAGTCTTCATTGATTGAAGATATACTTTACTTCGTGTGTTGCACATCTAAGTCATCAATATGCATAAGTGTTAGGATGTGTGCCTGATTACATGACATTTGAGGATTCTAAGATATTTAGCTCCCACAACAACTTGCAAAACCTTTTCTCATCCAAGGGCTTTGTGAAGATATCTGCCAGTTGCTCTTCAGTGTTGACGTGTATGATATCAATATCTTCCTTCATGACATGATCTCTGAGAAAGTGATGACGAATTTCAATGT
The DNA here is from genome assembly GCA_902687465.1 of Secale cereale. Lineage (NCBI taxonomy): Eukaryota > Viridiplantae > Streptophyta > Magnoliopsida > Poales > Poaceae > Secale > Secale cereale. Next base: position 258,248,564 of record LR738709.1, on the reverse strand, counting down.
GCTTTGTCTTCGAGTGCTGAACTGGGTTGTTGGCAACCTTGATAGCGCTTTCATTATCACAGTAGAGTGGCACATGCTTCAGATGGACACCATAGTCCTTGAGTGTTTGCTTCATCCAGAGAAGCTGAGCGCAACAAGATCCAGCAGCAATGTATTCAGATTCAGCAGTGGAGAGTGATACACAGTTCTGCTTCTTTGAAGACCAACAGACAAGAGATCGTCCTAGAAAGTGACATGTGCCTGATGTGGACTTGCGATCAACCTTGTCACCAGCATAATCAGCATGAGAGAATCCAACTAGATCAAATTCTGAGCCCTTTGGATACCATAATCCTAGTGTTGGGGTGTAAGCCAAATATCGAAGTATTCGCTTCACAGCTAAGTGATGCGACTCCTTTGGTGCCGCTTGATATCGAGCACACATGTAAACACTAAGCATAATATCTGGCCTAGATGCACATAAATAAATCAAAGAACCAATCATGGAGCGGTATACCTATTGATCAAACTCTTTACCATTGGCGTCGGGACCCATATGATGTTTAGCAGGCATTGGCGTCGAGTACCCTTTGTAGTCTTGCATTCCAAACTTTTTCAGGCAATCTTTAAGGTACTTCTCTTGAGATATGAAGATGCCATTGCTTTGTTGACGAATTTGAAGACCAAGGAAGAACTTCAGCTCACCCATCATGGACATTTGATATTGCTCTTGCATCATGTGGCCATACTCATCACTGTATTTCTTGTCCGTGCAGCCGAAGATAATGTCGTCCACATAGATTTGGCAGACAAATAGCTCATCATCATATGTCTTCGTGAAGAGTGTGGGGTCTAGGGATCCAGGTTTGAAGCCTTTGCTCTTCAGGAAGTCTTTGAGTGTGTCATACCAAGCACGAGGCGCTTGTTTGAGGCCATACAGTGCCTTGTTGAGCTTGTATGCCATATCAGGACGTTTTGGATCTTCAAAGCCAGGTGGTTGTGCAACATACACTTCTTCTTCAATCCTTCCATTGAGAAAGGCTCTCTTTACATCCATTTGATATTGAAGTATGTTGTGATGATTTGCATAGGCTAGCAGTATACGAATAGCTTCAAGTCTAGTCACAGGAGAAAATGTTTCATCGAAGTCAATCCCTTCGACTTGAGTGTATCCTTGAGCAACGAGACGAGCTTTGTTTCTGACCACTTGACCATGCTCATCTTGCTTGTTGTGATAGATCCATTTTGTGCCTATTATGTTGTGCTTGCGAGGGTCAGGACGCTTGACAAGTTCCCACACATTGTTCAGCTCAAACTGTTGAAGCTCTTCTTGCATTGCTTGAATCCATTCGGGTTCCATAAAAGCTTCAGCAACTTTCTTGGGTTCAGATATTGAGACAAACGCAAAGTGCCCATAGAAAATTTCAAGCTGTGTTGCTCTTGAGCGAGTCAGTGGACCAGGAGCATTTATGCTATCAATTATCTTTTCAACTTGTACTTCATTTGCAACATGAGGATGAGCTGGACGAAGATTTTGCTCTTGTTGTACATTGTCATCATCAGGAGTGTTGTCTTCAGGCTGAGCATTGTCGTCAGGTTGATTTGGAGCAGAGATGATGAGTTCCTCGTCAGGTTGTGCTTCAGAAGGCATGATCTCACCAGTTCCCATTAGCTTGATAGATTCATTTGGTGAAGCTTCATCCAGCACAGTTGGTAGGGACTCTCTTTGTGAACCATTTGTCTCATCAAACCGCACATCCATAGTTTCAACAGTTTTATAGAGAAAGATGTTGAAGACTCTGTATGAGTGTGAATCCTTTCCATATCCGAGCATGAAGCCTTCATGTGCTTTTGGTGCAAATTTTGACTTGTGATGAGGATCCTTGATCCAGCACTTAGCTCCAAATACTCTGAAGTAACTTACGTTAGACTTCTTTCCAGTGAGGAGTTCATAGGATGTTTTCTTCAGAAGCTTGTGAAGATAAACACGGTTGATGATATGGCATGCAGTATCAATAGCTTCGGGCCAGAACCTTCTTGGTGTTTTGTATTCATCGAGCATCGTTCGAGCCATCTCAATTAGAGTTCTGTTCTTGCGCTCAACGATCCCATTTTGCTGAGGTGTATACGGGGCTGAGAATTCGTGAGTGATTCTCATTTCATCCAGATAAAGATCGAGGCCAGTGTTCTTGAACTAAGTGCCATTGTCACTTATATGCTTGATCTTGATGCCATAGTTGTTCATGGCACGGTTGGCGAAGCGTCTGAAGACATCTTGCACTTCAGTCTTGTAGAGTATTATGTGCACCCATTTGTATCTTGAATAATCATCAGCAATGACGAAGACATAGAGATAGGCTGTGGTAGAGAATGTGGAGTAGTGAGTAGGGCGAAATAAGTCCATGTGAAGCAGCTCAAAGGGTTTGTTTGTCGTCATGATTGTCTTCGAGGGGTGCTTGGCTCTAGTCATCTTCCCAGCTTCACAGGCACCACATAGATGATCTTTCTTGAACTTGACTTCCTCGATGCCTATGACATGCTTCTTCTTTGTGAGAGTGTGCAAGTTCCTCATGCCAGCATGTCCTAGCCTCCGATGCCAGACCAACACTCTGAAGCTTTTGCTAGAAGACATACGGCCATCTGCGGTCCAGCTGAGAAATCTACCATATACAGATCACCTTTCCTGTATCCTTCAAATACTAAAGACTTGTCAGATTCCATTAGTACAAGGCAACGAAATTTACCAAAGATCACAATCATGTTTAAGTCACAAAGCATTGAGACAGACATTAAGTTGAAGCCAAGAGATTCAACAAGCATGACTTTATCCATGTGCTGATCTCTTGAGATTGCAACTCTACCTAGACCCAACACTTTGCTTTTACCAGTATCAGCAAATGTGATGTGACTCTTGTTAGATGGACGTAAGGTTGAGTCCATGAGAAGACTTCGATCTCCAGTCATATGATTTGTGCATCCGTGTGATGGCCTGGCTTATTAGGGATGATAGACTACTCATATCAATAAGGAATTCCTTCTTTTTCGGGAGCCCATTCAGATAGAACTCCAAAGTTAAGCGTGCTCAGCTTGGAGTAGTTTCAGGATGGGTGACCGACCGGGAAGTTGCTCCCGGGTGCGCACGAGTGAGGACAAAGTGCGCAGAAAAGACTAGTATTGATATGTGAGGCCAGTCTAGATCCCGCCAGGAGTAACGACCACCGGCGGGTGTGTCCGGGGCGTTACAAGTTGGTATTCAGAGCCTTCTCCGACCTAGGAGCCCCCACTGATTGATCGAATCGTTGACGGTCGAGTCTAGGCACACACTGAAAACATTTTTGAGTCCTATATTATATCGGAGAGTAGGATTTCTTTGCTTCTCATCCCCTTTCTCTCTGGTGAGGACTCCTGACGACTACTCTTGTCTCTCCTATCTTCAAAAATTGCACAATTTTCTTTTAGGAATCCCGTGAGTATTCTGGGATTGTTTCGATGTTCTTGTGACGAGGATATTGTTCTCGATGCCTCCTGACATTAGGGGTTGTGGCAGTGTCCCGGAGAGTTGAGCTTCGGGGTATTGTCGTCACAAGCATATCGCGGCAGTACTAAATACTTAAGACGGCCGACATCGAAAATCTCTCCTATACGGCCAGTGGCAAGATAACCCCGACATCACCCAGTACTGGGGAGGTAGTTCGGGAGTATTGCCATAGCTTGTTATAGTGGATGCTTTTCGAAGGTCCGAGGTACACAGTTTCCGAGAAAGACTGGTTATGTGTTGAAGGATGGATACACCTGGATGTAGGTTTAGAGTTGATTGCGCGGTGCTTCCCGTGTATCCCCAACACCTGATTGCATAACTGGAATCTTTCGGAAATTCATAGGTGGGTTTATCCAGTAGATCGTAGGCATTCTTCCAACGAATGCAGGTTAGTGAGTTCGGGGTTCTACATTGAGTGAAGTGGTTTATGACCGATGTTCCGATCAGGAGTTGCATCTTAAAGGGTCCTTGGCTATGCTGATCCGGGGATTGCAAAACCTTTTCGTAATGCGTTCATATGCTTTCAGCACAAAGATGTTAGAACGAAGCTCCTATCTTGTGTTTGTTCCCGTCTGTACCTTGTTGTTTTTCTTATTTTACCTTTTGTCCCCTATGTGGCTTCTCGTGAAGATTGATGTTATCATTTAACTGAGAATTTCATTCGTTCCTCTTGTTCGGATGATTTCATTCGTTCTTATTGTTCAAATGATTATTGTGAAGACTTGTTGCAATTCATTCCATTGATTCAGCTTATACCTTCTGTCAATCAATTGCTGATTCGTGGTCATCTCTTTCAGGATGGCTCCGAAAAGGGTTCCCAACGCTAACCCAGAGGGTGAAGAGGTCCCAGAACGTCCTCCTTCCCCTCCTCCTCCGTCTGAGGCTTGGAGAGCGATTATGCAGACTACAGCTCAGAACACTCAGATGTTGATGCAGATGATGCAACAGATGCAAGCTAATCAAGCTAATCAGGGTGTTCCAGGGAATCAAGGCAACTTCTTCAACCAGCAGCACCATGCTACTCTCAACCAGTTCTTGGCCAACAATCCTAAAGCTTTCAGTTACTGTGTCGACCCTCTTGATGCTGAAGATTGGTTAACCGACATAAAGAAGCATTTTGAGTGCAGTAACGTGAAGGAAGATGATTATGTGAAGTTTGCAGCCTTCCAACTCAAAGACCAAGCAGCTGATTGGTGGCAGCAGTACAAAGACTCCAGGCCAGGTCAAGTGATCTCTTGGGAGAATTTCTACAAGGACTTTCGCTCTCACCATATTCCTACAAGTGTCATCGAGGGTATGCGTGAGCAATTCCGCAACCTGAAGCAGGGCTCGATGACAGTCTATCAGTATAATGTCAAGTTCCAAAACCTCGCTCGTTATGCTAAGCAAGACATTCCTGATGCCAAGAGCAAAATCTACCAGTTCCGTGGAGGTCTCAAAGATGAACTTCAGCTTGCTCTCACTTTGTTCGAGCCCGATGAATTCGACAAGTTCTATAACATGGCTTTGAAACAAGAAGCAGCTCAGCTCAAGATGGAGGCTTCTAAGAAGAGAATTCGAGATGCCGTTCACTCTTCCTCATCGTCTCAGATGGTCTCGAAACAACAGAAATTCTGGCTTCCTCCTCCTCCAGTGATTCGAGCTCCTTACAACAACTCCAACAACTCCAACAGCAACAAGAACTCTGGTGGACGTGGTTTCTCCCACCCACCCAACCCGAGCAACCAGTCGAAGAAGCGGTTTCAGTCTCAAGGCTCCAAGTCCAGTGGTTCTCATTTCCGTCCTCTCTCAGAAGTGGTGTGCAACAAGTGTGGCCAGAAGGGTCACTACGCCAACAGATGTCTGAATCCGAAGCGTCTTCCACCTCCTCCACCTGTGAGTTCAGCTATTGTCAGGCATGATCCAAAGGCAGCAAGGGTCAATCTGATGAATGCAGCACAAGCGGAGAATTCTTCTGATGTCATTTTGGGTAACCTTCCAGTTAACTCTTTTCCAGCTAAAGTGTTATTTGATTCAGGTGCTACATGTTCCTTCATGTCTCAACCATTTGCATCCAAGCACAATATTGTCACTTCAAATTTGCCTCAGAAGTTGCAAGTTGTTTCTCCGGGCAGGATTATGACTTCTAGTGTCTATGCTCCGGATGTTTCTATTCGCATGGGATATTATCGCTTTCTGGCTAAACCGGTGGTTCTTGGTAATTCTGACATCGACCTCATCCTCGGAATGGATTGGCTTTCTCAGCATGATGCTCACATCGATTGTGCTCAAAAGGAAGTCAAGATGACTCATTCTGATGAAGATGTGATTATCTTCGCCTCGAGGGATAACACTATCAGGCTTTTCTCTCTCAATGATAAGGGCGAAATTAATGCCATATCTCAAATTCCGGTGGTGAATGAATATCAAGACGTTTTTCCTGAAGAACTTCCAGGCATGCCTCCACACCGTCAGGTGGAATTCGTTATTGAACTCGAGCTGGGTACTGAGCCAGCATGCCGGCGTCCGTACAAGCTCTCTCCGGATGAATTGAAGGAATTGAAGAAGCAGCTTGATAAACAGGAGAGTATGGGTCTCATCAGGCCTAGTACATCTCCTTGGGGCTGTGGTGTCTTACTTGTCAAGAAGAAAGATGGCACGGAGCGTCTTTGTGTTGATTACCGGCCATTGAACAAGAAGACAATAAAGAACAAATATCCGCTCCCCAACATCAACAAACTCTTCGAGCAACTCAAAGGAGCTAAAGTGTTCTCTAAGCTTGACCTCCGAATGGGCTATCATCAAATTCGCATTCGCGAGGAAGACATTCCCAAGACGGCCTTCAGAACGAGCTACGGTTCATACGAGTATACTGTCATGTCTTTTGGTCTCGCCAATGCTCCTCCTACCTTCTCGAGGATGATGCACTACATCTTCAACCCCTATACTGGCGAGTTTGTGCTTGTGTATCTGGATGATATTCTGGTGTTTTCCAAGAATGAAGAAGATCACGAAAAGCACTTACGTCTGGTTCTTGATCGACTCCGAGAGCATAAGTTCTATGCCAAGTTCTCCAAGTGCGAATTTTGGCTCGATAAGGTTTTGTACCTGGGCCACATCATCTCAGCTGACGGTATTGCGGTTAATCCCGAGAAAGTTGAAGCAATTGTCAACTGGGAAGCTCCTCAGAACGTCAAGCAGCTCCGCAGTTTTCTGGGTCTTGCCAGCTATTGCAGAAGGTTTGTTGAGAACTTCTCCAAGATTGCCAAGCCTCTCTCCAACTTGCTTAAGAAGAATGTCAAATACTTTTGGTCTCCAGAGTGTGAAGTGGCATTCAAAACTCTCAAAGAAAAGCTCGTCTCTGCTCCAGTTCTGACTCCTCCAGATGAGTCCAAGCCCTATGAAGTATTCTGTGATGCTTCTCTTCAAGGTCTTGGTGGTGTGCTTATGCAAGATAAGAGAATTGTGGCATACACTTCTCGTCAGCTCAAGCCAAGTGAGAAGAACTATCCCACACATGATCTCGAGCTAGCAGCTGTGGTACATGCTTTGATTACGTGGAGACATCTGTTGTTGGGCAGAAAAGTCGACATCTTCACTGATCACAAGAGCTTGAAGTACATCTTCACACAGCCGCATCTGAACCTCCGCCAGACTCGTTGGGTTGAAATGATCCAAGAGTACAATCCCAGCATCGAATACACTCCTGGCAAGGCGAATGTGATTGCAGATGCTTTGAGCAGAAAGGCATATTGCAACAGCCTTCTTATCAAGCCATACCAGCCTGAGCTTTGTGAAGCCTTCAGGAAGCTCAACCTTCAAGTTGTTCCGCAGGGTTTTCTTGCAAATCTTCAAATTGCTCCTACCTTGGAAGATCAAGTCCGTGAGGCCCAACTCAGTGATACCATGGTGAAGAAGGTGAAACATGCTATTGCTAAGGGCATTCCGAAATACAAGTGCTTCCGTGTTGATGAGAGAGATACCTTATTCTTTGAGGACAGACTCGTTGTTCCCAAAGGTGATCTCAGGAAGCTAATAATGGAAGAAGCACATGATTCTCTCCTTTCCATTCATCCTGGCAGTTCCAAGATGTACCAAGACCTCAAGCAGTCTTACTGGTGGACACGCATGAAAAGGGAAATTGCCCAATTCGTGAATGAATGTGATGTATGCAGAAGAGTGAAAGCAGAACATCAACGTCCAGCCGGTCTTCTCCAACCTCTTCCTATTCCCGAGTGGAAGTTCGACCACATTGAAATGGACTTCGTCACTGGCTTTCCTAAATCCAAGCGAGGAAATGATTCTATCTTCGTGGTGATTGACAAGCTTACCAAAGTCGCTCACTTTCTTCGAGTCAAAGAATCAATCAATGCAGCTCAATTGGCAGAGCTGTACACTTCCAGAATTGTGTCCCTACATGGCATTCCTCAAGTTATATCCTCAGACCGTGGAAGTTTGTTCACTTCAAGGTTCTGGGACTCCTTTCAGTCCGCCATGGGCACGAAGATCAGGTTCAGCACTGCTTTTCACCCTCAGACTAGTGGTCAAGTCGAGCGTGTGAATCAGATTCTAGAAGACATGCACAGAGCCTGTGTCATCTCCTTTGGCATGAAATGGGAAGACTGTCTTCCATTTGCCGAGTTCTCTTACAACAACAGCTTTCAAGCAAGTGCAGGCAAAGCTCCGTTTGAAATCCTCTATGGCAGAAACTGCCGTACCCCTCTCAACTGGTCTGAAACAGGCGAACGTCAACTTCTTGGCAATGACTTGATCTCAGAAGCCGAAGAAATGTGCAAAGTCATACGTGAGAATCTCAAGGCCGCTCAGTCGCGTTAGAAGAGCTACTATGACGGCAAGCATCGTGATTTGGCTTTTAACATTGATGATCACGTCTATCTCCGTGTTTCTCCGATGAAAGGCACCCAAAGATTCGGTATCAAAGGAAAGCTTGCTCCTAGATACGTCAGGCCTTTCAAGATTCTTGGCAAAAGAGGCGACCTAGCCTATCAACTTGAGCTCCCTCCCAACTTCGCCAATGTTCATGATGTCTTCCATGTGTCTCAACTCCGCAAATGGTTCAAGGCACCTGAGCGCATGATTCCGTTTGATGAGATTGATCTTCAACAAGACCTGTCCTACCGAGAGCATCCCGTTACTATTCTTGAAGAAACCGAACGCAAGACCCGCAACAAGTCCATCAAATTTCTGAAAGTCAGGTGGTCACATCACACCGACCGAGAAGCTACGTGGGAACGAGAAGATCATCTTCGTTCCGAGTACCCTTCCTTTTTCCATTCCTAGATCTCGGGACGAGATCTTTTTGTAGTAGAGGAGAGTTTGTAATGCCCCAGATGTAATACTTTCCCTTTTGGGTATATAATATATCTCTGGCTTCATCTATTTCCATTCCGGGTTCCTTGTCTTTCGGGTTTTCGTCGTTTCGTTGCGTGAGTGTGTGACATTCATTCATATCATGTAGACATGTGCATCGCATTGCTTTTGTGTTGTCGGTTGCATCCGGTTCCACGTGTTCCTTCCCGTTGTCCGTTTCGCGTTCCGGAGCTGCCTCACGTGTCCGTGACGCCCCGTAGGCCTACTTTGTTGTTTGGGCGTGTAACGTTACCGGTGTGCCGCGAGGTTGTTGTGTGTGTTGTTGTTTTGTTGTGTGCAACCCGCCTCTCAAATCTCGTCGCGTTTGGACTCCGTTTGCTATCCCATCAGTTATTCGTGTGGGCCCAAAGTGCCTTCACTTTGTGACCCAGAAACACCCCTACTGCAGTCCACTACCCTCTCCTAGGCCCATCTAAACTTCCCCCGCGATCGGATCCGTCGGATCGCGATCGGAGGGCTCCTAACATCCCTAAATCCCCTAACCCTAAAATCTGCTATATAATAGACCCCCTAGTCTATTTTTGGCATCCCTAATCCTAGCTCTTTCTTCCCCACTTCTCCACCTCAAAAATCTGGATCTAGCCATCCAGCCCCAGCCACTTGGCATCCTCCCCGCAGGAATTCTCAGCCAGGCGCCTCGATCGAGCGAGGTAGCCGATCGATCGGGTCAACGCCGCCGGGGCGCATCCTTCGCTCGCCCGATCGATCTGGCCAGCCTTCAAGCCAGCTGGGCTCGCCTCCTCGCCCCTGGACCACTTCCTCGCCTCCTCGCCTGGGCTCCCGAGGTACCAGGCCCAGCGTTCGCCACCGCAGCCGCGCGGGACCACATCACCGCCTCCCAAAGCCGCGAGGCCCAGCGCCGCTCTGGGCCACCCTGCTTCATCGCCCCGGCCCACCTCCCTTCGGCCGCCGCTGCGCGAGGTGCCAGGGGGGCTTCGCTCCTTCCCCGCGGGCCGAAGGCCATCGCCACTCCGCCGCCCCAGCGTCGGGCCGCCTCCACTCCAGGCCGCGCCGCCGCGGGCCGAAGCGCCTCCACCGCGGGCCCGATCTCCCTCCAGCAGGCCGAGCCGCCGCCCGAACTGCTTCCACCGGGCCCGAGCCTTTTTCCCTCAGATCTAGGTTTACCTCTTTTACCCTCCAAGTCCCTGTTATTAGTTGCTGATGATGTTTTCTAACGGCTCTAACTTTTAGTGTGGTGATCCGTTTCGCGCAAATAGCATGTCCAGACGTTCGTGGTGATTAGCACTACGTTTCATCTCTTTGTGTCATGCATGTTAGAGATCATCTAGGTGCTTGTTTTTCTGTTGCAAGAGTGCATCGTGATAAAACTGCTGCTATGTGATGTTTTTTATGCCATCTTTGCCATGTGATATCTTTTAGCTCGTATGTCCGAATGATGCAAATGACATGTCCACGTGTTCGTCTTGCCATGCTCTACACGTTGTTGGTGATAGGTTGCATGATAGATTTATTCTTGTCATGTTTATCATCGTTGCAAAGTGCCATGTGGCTGTGATGTTGTTTCACTTGTTATGAAATGCCATCTTGTTGAGCTCGTTGCTATCGTTGTGTTTATCTCCATGAAGCATGCTTGTGTGTTTCGGAATCACCTTCATGTGTACTTTGATGAGGTGCTTACCACTTGCCATGTTTAGTTTCGAGGTGACTTAAACATGCTCTTTTAGATGCCATGATGAAATTGCTGTTTTAGGACTTAGTGGATTTTCACTAAGTCTGAAATCTGTAATGTTCCGATGCCATGTTCGTGTGATGTTCTAGGACAAACCATGTTAGTTTTGGAGTGGATCTTGATTGTTCCTTGTAGTATATATTGTTGGCTTTCCATTCATGTCCTCACATGCTTATTTGAGTGGCTGTAGCATGTTTATCTTTTGCTCCAAAGTTTCAATAAAATTCTGCTGCCAGAATTTTATTGTCAAGTTCAATATGTCCAAGCTTATTGCTATTGATCTGTGGCTCCTTTGGGGGTGCACCTTTGGACTTATTTGCTGTAGGATATGTCTAGTTTATGTTCATGTCCTTTGCCATGATGTTTGAGTGCTGTAGCTTAATTATTTTGTGCTCCGAAGTTGCTATGTTGCTGTAATTTCCAGCTTTCGCTCATTTCTTGTTTTGGGCATAACTTTTAGCCCGTAACTCCGAATTCAGCGAGTCTTATATGAAACTTGATTGATTTTCTGTGTAGATTCATAATATCATGTTGTTGTCATGTTTTGAGGTGTTTTGCTTAAGTGCCATTTTCCGTGCTCCGTGTGCATCCTTAGTGCATCCATCATGCATCCATCATTTTCGAGTGCGCATTGCATCTTGTTGATTTGTGCTTGGTGTGATTGTGTTGTTTAGAGCCGGAAGCTGAGACCGAGTATGAGTACGAGCACCAGGTTACCAATGAGGTTGAGCACGAGGACCCTTCTTACGATCCGAACGACTTCACTTCAGGCAAGATGACCGAACCCCGATAACATTACTATCTTTGCCTATTGCTAGTAGTCTCGATCTATAGTTTTGCCTCGATGCCCATGTTCTTCCTTTCAGCCTCCTACTTGTAACCATTGCCATGTTTAACCACCCTACCTATGCAAACCGTTGCTTGGCTAAGTACGCTTCGCTCAGCCCTTCGTATAGCATTGCTAGTTGCAGGTGAAGATCGAAGATTCTTGCTTCATGTTGAAGTTTTGTTGGGTTATATCACACTATATAATTGCTAAATGAAATCATCTATATATTGGCAAGGGTGGAAGGCTAAGCCTTTTGCTTGGTGATTTGTTCCACTCATGCCGTTAGGAACCGTATAAACCGGTGTTATGTTCCTTGATTATGCGTTCCTAACATGGTTGGGGTGTATGGGACCCCCTCGATAAACCGCTAAGTGCTAAGTCTTTTCCAGCAAGTCCCAACATTGGTACTATTTGCCTAATAACAAACTAAACTTGCATAGGGAGTAATTAACCCTCTTTCTTAATTCAACAACCCCGGGCCAGTGCTCCACATGAGTGTTGGTCCGAAACGGGGAGTCTGCGGGGCCGCCTTGGGGCAACCCGAGGTATCTGGTATACACCCGTAGAATCGCCCATCCGGTCTTGTCCTGAGACTTAGATACGCGTGGCTACTATCAGGGTGTCGACACGCCAGGAGGATTTGCTGGATTAGTCTTACCTTAGTTCGGTATATCTTGAGCACGGGATTCCGAGAATACTCGGGTCTTCCCACTTTGGAGTTGCGACTCCGCGGATCGTGGGCTTGTAATGGGTCAAGTAGGAACACCCCTGTAGGGTTATGAACTTTCGAAAGCCGTGCCCGCGGTTATGTGGCAGATGGGAGCTTGTTAATATCCGGTTGTAGATAACTTGACACAATGTTTCTAATACACTACCAGCGTGTGTTCCGTGACCGTCAATTTCCGAATAGGGATTATGGAGTTGAACACGGAGGGGTTATGTTTGACGTGTTGTAGCTAGGATCACTTCGTGATCACTTCTCGTCCGAGGCTTTCTCTTCTCGCTCTCACTCACGTAAGCTAGTTGCTAGTTGCTGCTGCAGACACTTATTCTTTTCTTCAGCCTTATCCTCTCCCAAGGCTTAAATAGTCTTGTTACCCGGGAACGGGATTGCTGAGTCCTCTGTGGCTCACAGTTACTTCACCACACCAGATGCAGGTCCAGCTGTGAGCTATCCAGGTGATGGCACCGAGCTGGATTGGGAGTTCGACGAGGAGAGTAGTCGGTATTATGTTCGTTATCCGGATGATCAGTAATGGAGACTTCTACTAGGATTCGATCCGACCTGTGGATTTTATTTAAGTTTGGTATCTTGACATTTGGTTTTGCCCTTAGAGGGTTGTGATATTCTTAATGTATGATGATTGAGACATGTATTGTATTTGTGTGACGTGGCGAGTGTAAGCCAAAACCCTCCTTCTATTTTATTTAAATTCCTGACATTTTTGTGAGTCCAGTAAAATTGATCTCATGCCCTAATTCTTCCCTAGCCACCTCCTCCTCATTCTTTTCTTTTCTTATTTGGTTTCTGGAAAAAAATCAATTAAGAAGAAAGCCCAGCAGCCTTCCCCCTCGTTCGCTCGACTGCCCGAACCCCTTCGCCTCTGTCTCGATCCCCTCTGGATCTTCCCGAGCCCGAGTCCCAGCCTCGCGCTCTCCCCGCTCGCGAGCCTCCTCCTCCTCCCTTCGATGCCCAGCACCCCGCGGCTCTGCCCTTCGAGCCGTCCACATCGCAGGTCCGCGCCCCTCCCTTCGGGCCTCCTCTGCGCCGAGCCGCCCCGCACTCCATTCGCCAGGGCGATGGCCGCCTGTCGACAGCGCCCCCATCGGCCGCCTCCAGAGCGACGGCACCGCCCTGCCTCGTTCGCCGCCCTCCGTCTTCTGCGCTTCGCCATGGCCGTCCTCCGCCTCTTCTTCGCCAGGACGAGCAGCGTCCTCCTCTGCCTCGTCTTGCAGCACCCCTGCCGCGCCGTTCCCCCTCGGCCAGGACGCCGTCGTCGCCATGGCCCCGTGCCTCCTGCATCCTCCCTCCCGTGGCCCGAGCGCCGCCCTGCTGCAACCTCCGTGCGCCGCCCCGGCCCTGTCCAGCAGCCTGGCCGCCCCAAGACCTGCTGTTGCTGTCGCTGCCATGGCCTCGTCGCCCTCCCGTGTTGTTTTTGTTTTTCTTTTGTTGTGTTGCTCTGCTGCTGATTTGACAGAGACCCTCGTGTACGACGACCGAACGGCTACGAGCTCCGTGAACGACTACATGAACGAGTACAAGGCGACCCGACCAAGTACCCCTTCGGATATGTCAAGTTCGACTACGCGACAAGTACCCCTCCGATGCAAGTACAACTACGGACGGGAACAACTACATGATGAATCGCCAAGTACCACTACTTCCACTACCGTCGCAAACGAGAACCCCAAGTACCACGACATCGACCCAAACATCTACGGGAAAACGAGCTCCGTGAACGTCTACCGTCGCCACGTGAACGCCTTCTTCCTCTACGTCTCGAACCGCCCCGAAACGCACGCTTCAAAGGTATAACCCCGAGACAATGACCCGTGGAATGTATGCTTGTGGTTGTATGAAATGTTTCCCGTGTGTGCTTCGTGCCGTTTCGTCCGTTTGTCATGTTCCTCGGTTGCCTCGTCACCGACTCGTGGGAACCCGGTGACGGGATCGCCCCACCTTTCATCTCGTGTGACTCGCTCACGCCATCTTCCCTTTTTTTTACCGGACTCTCAACGAGTTACCGGAACCGAAATGGTGTTGTTGCATCATTTTCGGATCGTTGCCGTGGCACCCTTTCTTCCACCACGGTGACAATACTTCATACCTTCTTCATGTCAACTTTTAATAATAATTGCATAAAACTTGGTCATGTCATCCGCATCATGTTAACAACATAATAATGTGTGTTTGTTGTTTGCTTAATAATTGCTAAACATGCTCATGGGGATTTTCCGGAGTTGTTGTTGTTCTTCCGGCCTCATTTAAAATGTCTAGATAGTGTAGTTTTATTATGCTTCACCTCTTGCCATGTTAACAAACATTTAATCTTGCCTTGTAAATAACGAGAGTCAATTAAATAATTAAAATGTGGTGTTTCGTCAATATGCAACTCGTTGCATATTGAGCTCCACTTAAATTGTAGTGTTGTTTGTGCACTTTGCCATGCCATGCATAGTTAAACCGGACATGCATCATACTTGGATGTGCATCGTATGCCATGTTAATGCTTGTGTGTTTACCGTGTTGTTTCCTTCTTTCCGGTTGCTTCTCTTGTTAGCTTCGGTTTCGTTCCGGAGTTGTGAGGATTCGCTCGACTGTTGCTCCGTCTTCTTCATGGATCCGTTCTTCTCCCTTGTGGAATCCCAGGCAAGATGATCATACCTTGGATACCTTTACTACCATTGCCATGCTTAGTTGTCTCGATGCTATCGTTACATGTCGCGCTACCCATCTTTTATGTCAGCCTCTCCTTGTTGCCATGAAACCTCTAACCTTGAAACCTTCCTAGCAAAACCACTGTTTGGCTATGTTACCCGCTTGCTCAGCCCCTCTTATAGCGTTGTTAGTTGCAGGTGAAGATGAAGTTCGTTCCAGGAGGGAACTTGTTGTTGGATATATCACAATATCTATAATTATTATTAACACACCTATATACTGGGCATGGGTGGAAGGCTTGGCCTTTTGCTCGGTGTTTTGTTCCACTCATGCCACCTTAGGCGCCGATAAACCGGCATTATGTTCCTTGATTTTGCGTTCCTTACACGATGGGTGAAATGGGGACCCCTTGACAGTTTGACTTTGAATAAAACTCCTCCAGCAAGGCCCAACATTGGTTTTAATTTGCCTCATAATAACAACTTAATTAATTAATTAAATTGCATAGGGAGTTAGCGCTACCCGAGGATTCTTAATTCTACATAGCAGGGGGGCCAATGTTGATGGTGTTGGTCCCAAATAGAGTCGTGTGCGGTGCCACCCAGTTATCTAGGGTCTACGGTTGCTGTACGCTGTGCTCATCCGGTCGTGGCCTGAGACGAGATACGCGCGGCTACTATCAGGGTGTCGGCACGCCGGGAGGTCTTGCTGGACTTGTTTTACCATTGTCGAAATGACTTGTGCTACCGGGATGCCGAGCCTGATCGGATTTTCCCTAAGATAAGGAGTGATGATATTATATTTATCACTTCAGCTAATCGTGAGAGCTTGTGATGGGCTAAGTTGGAACACCCCTGCAGGGTTATGATCTTTCGAAAGCCGTGCCCGCGGTTATGTGGCAGATTGGAATTTGTTAATGTCCGGTTGTAGAAAACTTGACAGATGATCCGAAGTAAAAGACACAACTGTGTGAGTAACCGTGACTGTCTCTTTTCACTTTGAGAAGAGAACACGGTGGGGTTATGTTTGACCGTATGTAGTTCAGGATCTTTAGCGATCACTACTTTTGCGACCGTTTGCGTAGCTTCTCATCTTATTCTGGTACTCGTAAGTTAGCCACCATTTTATGCTTAGCCGCTGCTGCAGCCTCACCACCTTACCTCTTCCTACCCATAAAGCTTTGCTAGTCTTGTTACCCATGGTTATGGGATTGCTGAGTCCTCGTGGCTCACAGATACTACAACGCCAGATGCAGGTTCAGCCGAGTTTGATGCTGGAGCTGGTTCAAGTTCTTCACTGGGAGCTCGATGAAGAGAGTGGCCGTTTGCTTGTGACGTTTCGTCGATCAGTAGTGGTTTCTACTAGGATTCGATCCTGACCTGTGGCTTTATGTTGTTTTGGTATCTTGTCTTTTGGATCTTACCCTTAGATGGGCTGTGATGTTTTGGATGTTGTATGCTTATGTAATGTATTGTGTGAAGTGGCGAGTGTAAGCCAACTATCTTCTTTTGCAATTTAATCCCTCTCTTACATGAGTCGTGCAAAGATACCAAACTTGAGATCATTCTAGGATGGGCTTATACCTTTAAGTCGTGCCTCGACACGTAGGAGGTATAGTCCCATCCTGTAACGCCCCGGACACACCCGCCGGTGGTCGTTACTCCTGGCGGGATCTAGACTGGCCTCACATATCAATACTAGTCTTTTCTGCGCACTTTGTCCTCACTCGTGCGCACCCGGGAGCAACTTCCCGGTCGGTCACCCATCCTGAAACTACTCCAAGCTGAGCACGCTTAACTTTGGAGTTCTATCCGAATGGGCTCCCGGAAAAGAAGGAATTCCTTATTGATATGAGTAGTCTATCATCCCTAATAAGCCAGGCCATCACATACACCCTCACTCAGAGGAACCGACGTCCTCGTCGGGCCACAGGAACGTTCCCTCTTGGCACA
Source organism: Secale cereale (assembly GCA_902687465.1). NCBI lineage: Eukaryota > Viridiplantae > Streptophyta > Magnoliopsida > Poales > Poaceae > Secale > Secale cereale. Next base: position 258,231,827 of record LR738709.1, on the reverse strand, counting down.
ACCGTGTGTGCTTCCAGGACAGCACATGTGCCATGCCGTGTGCCACGACGGGTCACAAACGTCATGCACAACATGACTGCAAACTGTCCGCAAACATCCATGTAATCGCGAGGGTCGGCTCTGATACCAACTTGTAACGCCCTGGACACACCCGCCGGTGGTCGTTACTCCTGGCGGGATCTAGACTGGCCTCACATATCAATACTAGTCTTTTCTGCGCACTTTGTCCTCACTCGTGCGCACCCGGGAGCAACTTCACGGTCGGTTACCCATCCTGAAACTACTCCAAGCTGAGCACGCTTAACTTTGGAGTTCTATCCGAATGGGCTCCCGGAAAAGAAGGAATTCCTTATTGATATGAGTAGTCTATCATCCCTAATAAGCCAGGCCATCACATACACCCTCACTCAGAGGAACCGACGTCCTCGTCGGGCCACAGGAACGTTCCCTCTTGGCACAACCGTCTGTGCTTTCAGGACAGCACATGTGCCATGCCGTGTGCCACGACGGGTCACAAACGTCATGCACAACATGACTGCAAACTGTCCGCAAACATCCGTGTAACCGCGAGGGTCGGCTCTGATACCAACTTGTAACGCCCTGGACACACCCGCCGGTGGTCGTTACTCCTGGCGGGATCTAGACTGGCCTCACATATCAATACTAGTCTTTTCTGCGCACTTTGTCCTCACTCGTGCGCACCCGGGAGCAACTTCCCGGTCGGTCACCCATCCTGAAACTACTCCAAGCTGAGCACGCTTAACTTTGGAGTTCTATCCGAATGGGCTCCCGGAAAAGAAGGAATTCCTTATTGATATGAGTAGTCTATCATCCCTAATAAGTCAGGCCATCACATAGTTTGTAATGCCCCGGATGTAATATTTTCCCTTTTGGGTATATAATATATCTCCGGCTTCATCTATTTCCATTCCGGGTTCCTTGTCTTTCGGGTTTTCGTCGTTTCGTTGCGTGAGTGTGTGGCATTCATTCATATCATGTAGACATGTGCATCGCATTGCTTTTGTGTTGTCGGTTGCATCCGGTTCCACGTGTTCCTTCCCGTTGTCCGTTTCGCGTTCCGGAGCTCCCTCACGTGTCCGTGACGTCCCGTAGGCCTACTTTGTTGTTTGGGCGTGTAACGTTAACGGTGTGCCACGAGGTTGTTGTGTGTGTTGTTGTTTTGTTGTGTGCAACCCGCCTCTCAAATCTCGTCGCGTTTGGACTCCGTTTGCTATCCCATCAGTTATTTGTGTGGGCCCAAAGTGCCTTCACTTTGTGACCCAGAAACACCCCTACTGCAGTCCACTGCCCTCTCCTAGGCCCATCTAAACTTCCCCCGTGATCGGATCCGTCGGATCGCGATCGGAGGGCTCCTAACATCCCTAAATCCCCTAACCCTAAAATCTGCTATATAATAGACCCCCTAGTCTATTTTTGGCATCCCTAATCCTAGCTCTTTCTTCCCCACTTCTCCACCTCAAAAATCTGGATCTAGCCATCCAGCCCCAGCCACTTGGCATCCTCCCCGCAGGAATTCTCAGCCAGGCGCCTCGATCGAGCGAGGTAGCCGATCGATCGGGTCAACGCCGCCGGGGCGCATCCTTCGCTCGCCCGATCGATCTGGCCAGCCTTCGAGCCAGCTGGGCTCGCCTCCTCGCCCCTGGACCACTTCCTCGCCAGGGCTCCCGAGGTACCAAGCCCAGCGTTCGCCACCGCAGCCGCGCGGGACCACATCACCGCCTCCCAAAGCCGCGAGGCCCAACGCCGCTCTGGGCCACCCTGCTTCATCGCCCCGGCCCACCTCCCTTCGGCCGCCGCCGCGCGAGGCGCCAGGGGGGCTTCGCTCCTTCCCCGCGGGCCGAAGGCCATCACCACTCCGCCGCCCCAGCGCCGGGCCGCCTCCACTCCGGGCCGCGCCGCCGCGGGCCGAAGCACCTCCACCGCGGGCCCGATCTCCCTCCAGCAGGCCGAGCCGCCGCCCAAACTGCTTCCACCGGGCTCGAGCCTTTTTCCCTCAGATATAGGTTTACCTCTTTTACCCTCCAAGTCCTTGTTATTAGTTGCTGATGATGTTTTCTAACGGCTCTAACTTTTAGTGTGGTGATCTGTTTCGCGCAAATAGCATGTCCAGACGTTCGTGGTGATTAGCACTACGTTTCATCTCTTTGTGTCATGCATGTTAGAGATCATCTAGGTGCTTGTTTTTCTGTTGCAAGAGTGCATCGTGATAAAACTGCTGCTATGTGATGTTTTTTATGCCATCTTTGCCATGTGATATCTTTTAGCTCGTATGTCCGAATGATGCAAATGACATGTCCACGTGTTCGTCTTGCCATGCTCTACACGTTGTTGGTCATATGTTGCATGATAGATTTATTATTGCCATGTTTATAATCGTTGCAAAGTGCCATGTGGTTGTGATGTTGTTTCACTTGTTATGAAATGCCATCTTGTTGAGCTCGTTGCTATCGTTGTGTTTATCTCCATGAAGCATGCTTGTGTGTTTCAGAATCACCTTCATGTGTACTTTGATGAGGTGCTTACCACTTGCCATGTTTAGTTTTGAGGTGACTTAAACATGCTCTTTTAGATGCCATGATGAAATTGCTGTTTTAGGACTTAGTGGATTTTCACTAAGTCTGAAATCTGTAATGTTCCGATGCCATGTTCGTGTGATGTTCTAGGACAAACCATGTTAGTTTTGGAGTGGATCTTGATTGTTCCTTGAAGTATATATTGTTGGCTTTCCATTCATGTCCTCACATGCTTCTTTGAGTGGCTGTAGCATGTTTATCTTTTGCTCCAAAGTTTCAATAAAATTCTGCTGCCAGAATTTTATTGTCAAGTTCAATATGTTCAAGCTTATTGCTATTGATCTGTGGCTCCTTTGGGGGTGCACCTTTGGACTTATTTGCTGTAGGATATGTCTAGTTTATGTTCATGTCCTTTGCCATGATGTTTGAGTGCTGTAGCTTAATTATTTTGTGCTCCGAAGTTGCTATGTTGCTGTAATTTTCAGCTTTCGCTCATTTCTTGTTTCGGGCATAACTTTTAGCCCGTAACTCCGAATTCAGCGAGTCTTATATGAAACTTGATTGATTTTCTGTGTAGATTCATAATATCATGTTGTTGTCATGTTTTGAGGTGTTTTTCTTGAGTGCCATTTTCCGTGCTCCGTGTGCATCCTTAGTGCATCCGTCATGCATCCATCATTTTCGAGTGCGCATTGCATCTTGTTGATTTGTGATTGGTGTGATTGTGTTGTTTAGAGCCGGAAGCTAAGACCGAGTACGAGTACAAGCACGAGGTTACCAACGAGGTTGAGCACGAGGACCCTTCTTACGATCCGAACGACTTCACTTCAGGCAAGATGACCGAACCCCGATAACATTACTATCTTTGCCTATTGCTAGTAGTCTCGATCTATAGTTTTGCCTCGATGCCCATGTTCTTCCTGTTAGCCTCCTACTTGTAACCATTGCCATGTTTAACCACCCTACCTATGCAAACCGTTGCTTGGCTAAGTACGCTTCGCTCAGCCCTTCTTATAGCATTGCTAGTTGCAGGTGAAGATCGAAGATGCTTGCTTCATGTTGAAGTTGTGTTGGGTTATATCACACTATATAATTGCTAAATGAAATCATCTATATATTGGCAAGGGTGGAAGGCTAAGACTTTTGCTTGGTGATTTGTTCCACTCATGCCGTTAGGAACCGTATAAACCGGTGTTATGTTCCTTGATTATGCGTTCCTAACACGGTTGGGGTGTATGGGAGCCCCTCGATAAACCGCTAAGTGCTAAGTCTTTTCCAGCAAGTCCCAACATTGGTACTATTTGCCTAATAACAAACTAAACTTGCATAGGGAGTAATTAACCCTCTTTCTTAATTCAACAACCCCGGGCCAGTGCTCCACATGAGTGTTGGTCCGAAACGGGGAGTCTACGGGGCCGCCTTGGGGCAACCCGAGGTATCTGGTATACACCCGTAGAATCGCCCATCCGGTCGTGTCCTGAGACTTAGATACGCGCGGCTACTATCAGGGTGTCGACACGCCGGGAGGATTTGCTGGATTAGTCTTACCTTAATTCGGTATATCTTGAGCACGGGATTCCGAGAATACTCGGGTCTTCCCACTTTGGAGTTGCGACTCTGCGGATCGTGGGCTTGTAATGGGTCAAGTTGGAACACCCCTGCAGGGTTATGAACTTTCGAAAGCCGTGCCGCGGTTATGTGGCAGATGGGAGCTTGTTAATATCCGGTTGTAGATAACTTGACACAATGTTTCTAATACACTACCAGCGTGTGTTCCGTGACCGTCAATTTCCGAATAGGGATTCGGGAGTTGAACACGGAGGGGTTATGTTTGACGTGTTGTAGCTAGGATCACTTCGTGATCACTTCTCGTCCGAGGCTTTCTCTTCTCGCTCTCACTCACGTAAGCTAGTTGCTAGTTGCTGCTGCAGACACTTATTCTTTTCTTCAGCCTTATCCTCTCCCAAGGCTTAAATAGTCTTGTTACCCGGGAACGGGATTGCTGAGTCCTCTGTGGCTCACAGTTACTTCACCACACCAGATGCAGGTCCAGCTGTGAGCTATCCAGGTGATGGCACCGAGCTGGATTGGGAGTTCGACGAGGAGCGTAGTCGGTACTATGTTCGTTATCCGGATGATTAGTAGTGGAGACTTCTACTAGGATTCGATCCGACCTGTGGATTTTATTCAAGTTTGGTATCTTGACATTTGGTTTTGCCCTTAGAGGGTTGTGATATTCTTAATGTATGATGATTGAGACATGTATTGTATTTGTGTGACATGGCGAGTGTAAGCCAACTATTTATGTTTACAATCCCCTCTTTTACATGAGATGTGCAAAGATTACCAAACTTGAGATCATTCTAGGATGGACTTATGCCTTTAAGTCGTGCCTCGACACGTAGGAGGTATAACTCCATCCTGGGCATTGCAAGTTGGTATCAGAGCCGACCCTTGCGGTTACACGGATGTTTGCGGACAGTTTGCAGTCATGTTGTGCATGACGTTTGTGACCCGTCGTGGCACACGGCATGGCACATGTGCTGTCCTGGAAGCACAGACGGTTGTGCCAAGAGGGAACGTTCCTGTGGCCCGACGAGGACGTCGGTTCCTCTGAGTGAGGGTGTATGTGATGGCCTGGCTTATTAGGGATGATAGACTACTCATATCAATAAGGAATTCCTTCTTTTCCGGGAGCCTATTCAGATAGAACTCCAAAGTTAAGCGTGCTCAGCTTGGAGTAGTTCAGGATGGGTGACCGACCGGGAAGTTGCTCCCGGGTGCGCACGAGTGAGGACAAAGTGCGCAGAAAAGACTAGTATTGATATGTGAGGCCAGTCTAGATCCCGTCAGGAGTAACGACCACCGGCGGGTGTGTCCGGGGCGTTACAATCCGCTGTCCATAATCCATTCTGAAGACTTTGGTGTCACTCCCTACAATGCAGTTAGGAGGATAGGATTCACCAAAAGCCATTGTGAAGCATAAACATTTGGCGTATAAGTGGATTTATGAAAGCTTGGATCCAAGTTAGGACTGATAAGATGATTAGCAAGTGATCATGAGTAGTAAATTATTTGGACATTTGATCTTGTGCCCTACAAGTGTTTTAGGTCCCCAGCAATAGCATCAGACGCCTTTGATTTTCGGCTGGAGACCTTTCCCTGTAAGAGAAAGTTAGTTCTTCTTAACCACCCACATCTTTAGGGGTGCCTTAGAAGCAATGAGTTTAAGAGCAGCATCTGAGAATTTTGGCTTTGAAGCCCTAGCAAATAATCTTGCAGGAGGAGAATAACACTCATAAGAATAAGAAGAAAAATTCTTTGTTTTATGAATATATCGGTTTGACGAAACACGCTCATATTCTTGGGTCTGAGTATGGTTTCCCTGCTGAATGTGCAGTATATCGACTAGAGGGGGGGGGGCGAATTGGCGATTTTTATGAAATGCTTCAAAACTTGGTAGTTTTGAAGACAAAAGATAAACTCAATCCTATTAGTATGCAGCGGAAAGTGGACTACACTAGATAAGCCATAGTCATGTATTCAATGAAGTGAAAGCACGAAGACTAATAGCAGCTAGGCAGTAGGGATCAAGATGGAAGAAGGAATGAAGACAATCACAACAAGTAGATACTCAGTGAAGTCAATCAGATAAGGCAAGCATGCAATGACTTCGCAACATAGAGCAGTAAGTAAAGGGAAGGAAAGGATAGAACCAGTAGCTCGGGGAAGACAGTGATTTGTTAGACTAGTTCCAGTTGCTGTGACAACTGTACGTCTGGTTAGGGAGGCTGAGATTTAACTCAGAAGACCGCGTCTTCACCTTATTCCCCTAGATGGATGTAAGGTTGAGTCCATGAGAAGATTTCGATCACCAGTCATATGATTTGTGCATCCGCTATCCATAATCCATTCTGAAGACTTTGGTGTCACTCCCTACAATGCAGTTAGGAGGATAGGCTTCACCACAAGCCATTATGAAGCATAAACATTTGACATATAAGTGGATTATGAAAGCTCAGACGAGGGTTAGGACTGATAAGATGTTTAGCAAGTGATTCATGAGCAGTATGAGCAGTAAGTCATTTGGGCATTTGATCTTGTGCCCTACAAGTGTTTTAGGTCCCCAGCAATAGCATCAGAAGCTTTTGATTTTCGGCTGGAGACCTTTCCCTGCAAGAGAAAGTTTGTTCTTCTTAACCACCCACATTTTCAGGGGTGGCTTAGAAGCAATGAGTCTAAGAGCAGCATCTGAGAATTTTGGCTTTGGAGCCCTAGCAAATAGTCTTGCAGGAGGAGAATAATACTCATAAGAATAGGCAGAATTTTTTTGTTTTATGAATATAGCGGTTTGAAGAAACACGCTCATATTCATGAGTCTGAGTATGGTTTCCCTGCAAAACATCCACGTTAGGGTGACTCAGGTGAGTCCTTTGTCTGTATGAAGCCTTAGGACCATATGAAGCCTTTGGTCTGGGGTTTGTCTTCTTCCCAGGAGGTGTCATGATAACATTTGCTCGAAGTTTCTCAAGACAACCTTTGGGTACCCAGATCTTCTTCATAGGTGGCCCGTTCCTGCAATTAGTACCAATATACCTAGCAAACACTTCACCATTTTGAGTCTTAAACAGTTCATAGTTTGCATCAAAGGATTCATCAATGATAACAGGATTAGCACAAGTGAAGCCAGATAGGGTAGATGGATCCGCTGAAGGTTCCTTTGTAGCAACCCATGTGGTTTTGGGATACTGCTCAGGCTTCCAGTATGAACCATCAACATTCATTTTCCTGTCGAACCCAACACCCTCTTTCTTATGGTTTCGGTTCAGTAACTGCTTTTTGAGGACATCACATAGAGTCTGATGCCCTTTGAGGCTTTTGTACATCCCTGTTTCAAGCAAAGTCTTCAACCTAGCATTTTCATCAGCAATAGTAGTGGTATCCTCAATAGAGGGGTTAGTTACCACATCATTAGTTGAAGATATAGCAACAGTGGCAGCAGTAGAACATTCAGCAACAGATGTAGCATTATAACGCTCAATGCATTTTAGACATGGTGGTTCAAACTTTTCGTGAGAAGAGACGATCAGTTGTGCGCGGAGTGACTCATTTTCTTTTTGAAGATCTTCATGATCCGCTTTCAATTTCTCAAGTTCTCGTTTCCTTTGAATGTAATCATGGGAAAGCTTTTCATGAGTTTTTGAGAGCGATTCATAAAGACCTTCAAGTTCCTTGTACTTAACATGAAGATTTTTTATGTCTTCAATTAAGGACTGAGAATGGGTCATTTCCGTGTCCAACAGATCATCGCTTTTGTCTAACAATTTTTGAATATGTTCCATGGCTTTCTGCTGTTTAGTGGCAATTTTAGCAAGTGTTTTGTAGCTAGGTTTTGCTTCACAATCAGAGTCATCTTCACTAGAAGTTTGAAAGTAAGCATCGCGTGATTTTACCTTGGCATCGCGTGCCATGAAGCAGTAGGTGGGAGCAGAGTCGTCGTCCTCATCATCAATGTTGGTGACGGGGCCATTGTCTTCAGTGTTGAAGATGGACTTGCCCACGTAGGCAGTGGCTAGAGCCAGACTTGCAGCACCAGAATCAGACTCTCCTCCGACTCCACCTCCGCCTCTTCAGAATCAGACTCTTCCTCAGAATCCATCTCCTTGCCAACAAATGCGCGAGCCTTGCCAGATGAATTGTTCTTGTGTGATGAATACTTTGATGAAGCCTTAGAAGAAGACTTTGAGTATTTCTTCTTTTTCTTGTCATCAGAATCATATTCCTTGCTCTTCTTCTTCTTCTTCTTCTCATTGTCCCACTGAGGACACTCAGAGATGTAGTGACCAGGTTTCTTGCACTTATGACATGTTCTCTTCTTGTAGTCATGGGTGGAAGCTTCATCATTTCTTGAGCTGGATCGTGAAGACTTTCTGAAGCCTTTCTTCCTAGTGAATTTCTGGAACTTCTTCACAAGCATGGCAAGCTCCTTTCCAATGTCTTTAGGATCATCAGAACTGCAGTCAGATTCTTCTTCAGATGAAGAAACAACCTTTGCCTTTAAGGCGCGAGATCGGCCATAGTTGGGACCATAGATGTCACGTTTCTCAGATAGCTCGAACTCATGTGTGTTGAGCCTCTCAAATATATATCAGACGGATCGAGAGTCTTGAAGTCAGGGCGTTCTTGAATCATCAGGGCAAGGATATCAAATGAGCTGTCGAGTGATCTCAGGAGAGTCTTGACGATTTCATGCTTGGTGATCTCAGTGGCGCCAAGTGCTTGAAGCTCATTTGTGATGTCAGTGAGACGATCAAATGTGTGCTGGACATTCTCATTGTCATGTCTCTTGAAGCGATTGAAGAGATTGCGAAGGACGCTGATCCTTTGATCTCTCTGGGTAGAGACTCCTTCATTGACATTTGAGAGTCAGTCCCAGACTTCCTTTGACGTGTCCAGAGCACTTACACGACCATACTGTCCTTTGGTCAGATGACCACAGATGATGTTCTTGGTCGTTGAATCCAATTGAACGAGCCTCTTGACATCAACAGGGGTGATACCTTCACCAGTCTTGGGAACGCCGTTCTTGACGACAAACCAGAGGTCCACGTCAATGGCTTCAAGGTGCATGCTCATCTTGTTCTTCCAGTAGGGATATTCGGTGCCATCGAAGACGGGGCACGCAGCGGAGACTTTGATTATCCCTGCAGTCGACATAACTAAAACTCCAGGTTGTTAAATCAAATCACACAGAACAAGGGAGTACCTTGCTCTGATACCAATTGAAAGTGCAGTATATCGACTAGAGGGGGGTGAATAGGCGATTTTTATGAAACGCTTCAAAACTTGGTAGTTTTGAAGACAAAAGATAAACTCAATCCTATTAGTATGCAGCGGAAAGTGGACTACACTAGATAAGCCATAATCATGTATTCAATGAAGTGAAAGCAGGAAGACTAATAGCAGCTAGGCAGTAGGGATCAAGATGGAAGAAGGAATGAAGCCAATCACAACAAGTAGATACTCAGTGAAGTCAATCAGATAAGGCAAGCATGCAATGACTTCACAACATAGAGCAGTAAGTAAAGGGAAGGAAAGGATAGAACCAGTAGCTCGGGGAAGACAGTGATTTGTTAGACCAGTTCCAGTTGCTGTGACAACTGTACGTCTGGTTAGGGAGGCTGAGATTTAACTCAGAAGACCGCATATTCACCTTATTCCCCTTGAGCTAAGGACACCTAGTCCTCGCCCAATCACTCTCGTAAGTCTTCAAGGTAGACTTCCAAACCTTCACAGACTTCGTTCACCGGCGATCCACAATGACTCTTGGATGCTCAGAACGCGATGCTTAACCGGCTGGAGGAAACACAATCCTCAAGTGTAATAAGTCTTTAGGTCACACAGACAGAAAGACTTCAGTGATGCCTGACACTCTTTGGCTTTGGGTGTTTGGGCTTTGTCCTCGCAAGGATTTCTCTCTCAAATGCTTCGGAGGTGGGTTGCTCTCAAACGACAAAAGCCGAGCAATAACTCTGAGCAGCCACCAATTTATGGTGTAGGGGGTGGGCTATTTATAGCCACTGGGCAACCCGACCTGATTTGTCCGAAGTGACCCTGGGTCACTAAGGAACTGACACATGTTCCTACAGTCAGATTTCAAACACACACGACAACTTTACTTGGGCTACAAGTAAAGCTGACTCATCCGGCTCTGGATAAGATTTGCTCTCATTGTCTTCGCTCGAAGAAATAGGATTTGGTTGAGCATCAATTCAGTCACTCTGACTTAGTTCACTTGGACCCCAGTTAATAGTACGGTGGTTCCTATTACAAAGAAGAAAAGGAAGCAACGAAAACATCTACGTCTTCGCTCTCCATAGTCTTCACACAATGTCTTCTCATGTCATAGTCTTCAATATTATTATCTTCATATACCACCACTGATGTCAATGTCTTCATACATTTTTAGGGGTCATCTCCGGTAGGTAAACCGAATCAATGAGGGACTACTACCTGTGTTATCCTGCAATTCTCACAAACACATTAGTCCCTCAACCAGGTTTGTCTTCAATACTCCAAAACCAACTAGGGGTGGCACTAGATGCACTTACACCTGCAAAACATTTGCATTAGGGTGACTCAGGTGAGTCCTTTGTCTGTATGACGCCTTAGGACCATATGAAGCCTTTGGTCTGGGGTTTGTCTTCTTCCCAAGAGGTGTCATGATGACATTTACTGGAAGTTTCTCAAGACAACCTTTGGGTACCCAGATCTTCTTCATAGGTGGCATGTTCCTGCAGTTAGTACCAATATACCTGGCAAACACTTCACCATTTTGATTCTTAAATAGTTTATAGTTTGCATCAAAGGATTCATCAATGATAAAAGGATTAGCACAAGTGAAGCCAAATAGGGTAGATGGATCCACTGAAGGTTCCTTTGCAGCAACCCATGTGGTTTTGGGATACTGCTCAGGCTTCCAGTATGAACCATCAACATTCATTTTCCTGTCGAACCCAACACCCTCTTTCCTAGGGTTTCGGTTCAGTATCTGCTTTTTGAAGACATCACAGAGAGTCTGATGCCCTTTGAGGCTTTTGTAGATCCCTGTTTCAAGCAAAGTCTTCAACCTAGCATTTTCATCAGCAATAGTAGTGGTATCCTCAGCAGAGGGGTTAGTTACCACATCAGTAGTTGAAGATATAGCAACAGTGGCAGTAGTAGAACATTCAGCAACAGATGTAGCGTTATCACGCTCAATGCATTTTAGACATGGTGGTTCAAACTCTTCCCGAGAAGCACTTATTTGTTGAGCAAGTAGTGAATCACGGTCCTTCTGAAGATTTTCATAACATACTCTTAGCTTTTCATGATCAGATAAGAGAGTGTTATGATGACTTTGAAGCGTGGTTAACTTAGCCTGAAGTCTCTGAAGACTTTCAGCTAAGTTTTTCAACTGATCCATTTCTTCACCCAACATATCATTGCTCTTATTAAGCATTTTTTGAGCCTTTTCCAAAGCAATTTGTTGTTTAGTGGCAAGGGAAGCAAGTTTGACATAGCTGGGTCCAAATTCATCATCACTAGACTCAGATGGATAGCATTCGGTTACCTTGGCACCTTTTGCCATAAGACATGGTGCAGAGGATGATGATTCTGGATCGAAAGTCATCGTCTTGTGAGATTCTTTGAAATCCTCAAACCTGGAATCATCACGAGTTCGATGACCCTCATAGACTTCAGAGAGACGGTCCCAGATAAGCTTCGCATGATCAAGATGCATGATGTTCCTGAATTGATTTTGAGACAGACAGGAGCAGATGACGTCCTTCACCGTGAGATTGAGAAGAGTGAACTTGCGAATGTCATCAGCTTCTGCCCTCTTGCATAGATCGGTAAGACCAATATCAATGACGGTCCACAGCTCACTGTTAATCGCCATGAGACGTTTCTTCATCATGGCCTTCCACTTGGGATACTCATGACCGTCAAACATGGGGCAAGACACTGTCTTCATTCCTGCGGTCGACATAACTAAAACTCCAGGTGGTTAAACCGAATCACACAGAACAAGGGAGTACCTTGCTCTGATACCAATTGAAAGTGCATTATATCGACTAGAGGGGGGGTGAATAGGCGATTTTTATTAAATGCTTCAAAACATGATAGTTTCAAAGACAAAAGATAAATCTAATCCTATTTGTACGCAGCGGAAAGTAGACTACACTAGACAAGCCATAGTCAGGTATTCAATAAAGTGAAAGCACGAAGACTAATAGCAGCTAGGCAGTAGGGATCAAGATGGAAGAAGGAATGAAGCCAATCAGAACAAGTAGTCACTCAGTGAAGTCAATCAGATAAGGCAGGCATGCAATGACTTCACAACATAAGACAGTAAGTAAAGGGAAGGAAAGGATAGAACCAGTAGCTCGGGGAAGACAGTGATTTGTTAGACCAGTTCCAGTTGCTGTGACAATTGTACGTCTGGTTAGGGAGGCTGAGATTTAACTCAGAAGACCTCGTCTTCACCTTATTCCCCTTGAGCTAAGGACACCTAGTCCTCGCCCAATCACTCTGGTAAGTCTTCAAGGTAGACTTCCAAACCTTCACAGACTTCGTTCACCGACGATCCACAATGACTCTTGGATGCTCAGAACATGACGCCTAACTGGCTGGAGGAAACACAGTCCTCAAGTGTAATAAGTCTTCAGGTCACACAGACAGAAAGACTTCAGTGATGCCTAACACTCTTTGGCTCTGGGTGTTTTTGCTTTGTCCTCGCAAGGATTTCTCTCTCAAATGCTTTGGAGGTGGGTTGCTCTCAAACGACAAAAGCCGTGCAATAACTCTCAGCAGCCACCAATTTATGGTGTAGGGGGTGGGCTATTTATAGCCACTAGGCAACCCGACCTGATTTGTCCGAAGTGACCCTGGGTCACTAAGGAACTGACACGTGTTCCAACGATCAAATTTCAAACACTCACACGGCAACTTTACTTGGGCTACAAGTAAAGCTGACTCATCCAGCTCTGGATAAGATTTGCTCTCATTGTCTTCGCTCGAAGACATCGGATTTGGTTGAGCATCACTTCAGTCACTCTGACATAGATCACTTGGACCCCACTTAGCAGTACGGTGGTTCCTATGACTCAACAAAGAAGAAAAGGAAACAACGAAACATCTAAGTCTTCGCACTCCATAGTCTTCACACAATGTCTTCTCCTGTCATAGTCTTCAATAAGATTATCTTCATATACCACCACTGTTGTCAATGTCTTCATACATTTTTAGGGGTCATCTCCGGTAGGTAAACCGAATCAATGAGGGACTACTACCTGTGTTATCCTGCAATTCTCACAAACACATTAGTCCCTCAACCAGGTTTGTCGTCAATACTCCAAAACCAACTAGGGGTGGCACTAGATGCACTTACATAGATGACTAGAGGGATGTCTATCTAAGTGGGAGTTCTTAAGTAATATGATTAAATTGAACTTTAATTTATCATGAACTTAGTCCTGGTAGTATTAGCATATTTATGTTGGAGATCAATAGCTCGCGTTGTTGCTCCCCATTTATTTTTTATGTTCTTAGAGAAAACTAAGTTGAAAGATGTTAATAGCAATGATGCGAATTGTTCCGTATTATCCTCATTGCTGAACAGAAGAATTATGTCCTTGATGCACCGCTAGGTGATAGACCTATTGCAGGAGCAGATGCAGACATTATGAACGTTTTAACAAAAGTTCGATATGATGACTACTTGATAGTCTAGTGCACCATGCTTTACGGCTTAGAACCGGGACTTCAAAAACGTTTTGAACGCCACAGAGCATATAAGATGCTCCAAGAGTTGAAATTAGTATTTCATACTCATGCCCGTGTCGAGAGGTATGAGACCTCTGACAGTACTTTGCCTACAAGATGGAGGAGAATAGCTCAACCAGTGAGCATGTGCTCAGATTGTCTAGGTACTACAATTGCTTGAATCTAGTGGGAGTTAATCTTCCAGATAAGATAGTAATTGACAAAGTTCTCTAGTCACTATCACCAAGTTAGTAGAACTTCGTGATGAACTATAATATGCAAGGGATGACGAAAGTAATTCCCGAGCTCTTCGCGATGCTGAAATCGGCGAAGGTAGAAATCAAGAAAGAGCATCAAGTGTTGATGGTTAACAAGACCACTTGTTTCAAGTAAAGGGCAAAGGGATAGAAGGGGAACTTCAAGAAGAATGACAAGCAAGTTGTCACTCCCTTGAAGAAACCCAAAACTAAACTCAAGCCTGAAACTAAGTGCTTCTACTGCAAAGGAAATGTTCACTAGAAGTGGAACTACCATAGATACTTAGCGGATAAGAAGGATGGCAAAGTGAACAAAAGTATATTTGATATACAGATTATTGATGTGTACTTTACTAGTGTTCATAGCAACCCCTGGATATTTGATACCAGTTCAGTTGCTAAAATTAGTAACTCGAAATGAGAATTGCAGAATGAACAGAGACTAGTTAAAGGTGAAGTGACGATGTGTGTTGGAAGTGGTCCCAAGATTGATATGATCATCATCGCACACTCCTTATACTTTTGGGGTTAGTGTAAGACCTAAATAAATGTTATTGGGCATTTGCGTTAAGCATGAATATGATTTGATCATGTTTGTTGCAATACGGTTATTCATTTAAAGTCATAGAATAACTGTTATTCTGTTTACATGAATAAAGCCTTCGATGGTCATACACCCAATGAAAAGAGTTTGTTGGTTCTCGATCGTTGTGATACACATATTCATAATATTGAAGCCAAAAGATCCAAGGTTAATAATGATAGTGCAACTTATTTGTGGCACTGCCGTTTAGGTCATATTGGTGTAAAGCGCATGAAGAAACTCCATAGTGATGGGCTTTTGGAATCACTTGATTATGAATCCCTTGGTGCTTGCGAACCATGCCTCATGGGCAAGATGACTAAAACTCCGTTCTCCAGAACAATGGAGCAAGAAACATATTTGTTGGAAATCATACATACTGGTGTATGTGGACCAATAAGTGTTGAGGCTCGCGGCGGGTATCATTATTTTCTCACCTTCACTGATGATTTAAGCAAATATGGGTATATCTACTTGATGAAGCACAAGTCTGAAACATTTGAAGAGTTCAAAGAATTTCAGAGTGAAGTAGAGAATCATCGTAACAAGAAAATAAAGTTTCAACGATCTAATCATGGAGATGAATATTTGAGTTACGAGTTTGGTCTTCATTTGAAACAATGTGGAATAGTTTCACAACTCACGCCACCCGGAACACCACAGCGTAATGGTGTGTCCGAACGTCGTAATCGTAATTTATTAGATATGGTGCGATCTATGATGTCTCTTACCGATTTACCACTATCGTTTTGGGTTATGCATTAGAGACAGCTGGATTCACGTTAACTAAGGGCACCATCTAAATCCGTTGAGACGACACCTTATGAACTATGGTTTGGCAAGAAACCAAAGTTGTCGTTTCTTAAAGTTTGGGGCTACGATGCTTATGTGAAAAAGCTTCAACCTGATAAGCTCGAACCCAAGTCGGAGAAATGTGTCTTCATAGGATACCCAAAAGAGACTGTTGGGTACACCTTCTATCACAGATCCGAAGGCAAGATATTCATTGCTAAGAATGGATCCTTTGTAGAGAAGGAGTTTCTCTCAAAAGAAGTGAGTGGGAGGAAAGTGGAACTTGATGAGGTAATTGTACCTTCTCCCGAATTGGAAAGTAGTACATCACGGGAACTAGTTCTAGTGATTCCTACACAAATTTGTGAGGAAGCTAATGATGATGATCATGAAACTTCGGACCAAGTTACTACTGAACTTCGTAGATCAACCAGAGTGCGTTCCGCACCAGAGTGGTACGGCAACCCGGTTCTGGAAGTCATGTTACTAGACCATGATGAATCTACGAACTATGAGGATGCGATGATGAGCCCAGATTCCGCAAAATGGCTTGAGGCCGTGAAATCTGAGATGGGATCCATGTATGAGAACAAAGTGTGGACTTTGGTTGACTTGCCCGATGATCGGCAAGCCATCGAAAATAAATGGATCTTCAAGAGGAAGACCGACGCTGACGGTAATGTTACTGTTTACAAAGCTCGACTTGTTGCGAAAGATTTTTTGACAAGTTCAAGGAGTTGACTACGATGAGACTTTCTCACCCGTAGCGATGCTTAAGTCTATTCGAATCATGTTAGAAATTGCCGCATTTTATGAAATCTGGCAAATGGATAACAAAACTGCATTCTTTAATGGATTTATTAAAGAATAATTGTATACGATGCAACCAGAAGGTTTTGCCAATCCTAAAGGTGCTAACAAAGTGTGCAAGCTCCAGCGATCCATCTATGGACTGGTGCAAGCATCTCGGAGTTGGAATATACGCTTTGATGAGGTGATCAAAGCATATGGTTTTATACAGACTTGTGGTGAAGCCTGTATTTACAAGAAAGTGAGTGGGATCACTACATCCTTTCTGATAAGTATATGTGAATGACATATTGTCAATCGGAAATGATGTAGAATTTTCTGGAAAGCATAAAGGAGTGTTTGAAAGGAGTTTTTTCAAAGAAAAACCTCGGTAATGCTGCTTACATATTGAGCATCAAGATCTATAAAGATAGATCAAGACGCTTGATAAGTTTTTCCAATGAGTACATACCTTGACAAGATTTTGAAGTAGTTCAAAATGGAACAGTCAAAGAAAGAGTTCTTGCCTGTGTTGCAAGGTATGAAGTTGAGTAAGACTCAATACCCGACCACTGTAGAAGATAGAGAGAGAATGAAAGTCATTCCCTATGCCTCAGCCATAGGTTCTATGAAGTATGCCATGCTGTATACCAGACCTATTGTATGCCCTGTCCTGATTTCGGCAAGGGAGTACAATTTTGATCTAGGAGTAAATCACTGGACAGCGGTCAAAATTGTCCTTAGTTACTGGATGACTAAGGAAATATTTCTAGGTTATGGAGGTGATAAAGAGTTCGTCTTAAAGAGTTACGTCGATGCAAGCTTTAACACCGATCTGGATGACTTTGAGTCTCGATCTGGATGCATATTGGAAGTAGGAGCAATTAGCTAGAGTAGCTCCATGCAGAGCATTGTAGACATAGAAATTTGCAAAATAATACGGATCTGAATGTAACAGACCCGCTGACTAAACTTCTCTCACGACGCAAAACATGATCACACCTTAGTACTCTTTGGGTGTTAATCACATGTCGATGTGAACTAGATTGTTGACTCTAGTAAACCCTTTGGGTATTGGTCGCATGGCGCTGTGAACTATGGGTGTTAGTCACATGGTGATGTAAACTATTGGTGTTAATCACATGGTGATGTGATCTAGATTATTGACTCTAGTGCAAGTGGGAGACTGAAGGAAATATGCCCTAGAGGCAATAATAAAGTTATTATTTATTTCCTTATATCATGATAAATGTTTATTATTCATGCTAGAATTGTATTAACTGGAAACTTAGTACATGTGTGAATACATAGACAAAACAGAGTGTCCCTAGTATGCCTCTACTAGACTAGCTCATTGATCAAAGATGGTTATGTTTCCTAGCCATATACATGAGTTGTCATTTGATCAACGGGGTCACATTATTAGGAGAATGATGTGATGGACAAGACCCATCCGTTAGCTTAGCACTATGATCGTTTAGTTTTACTGCTATTGCTTTCTTCATGACTTATACATGTTCCTATGACTATGAGATTATGCAACTCCCGAATACCGGAGGAACACCTTGTGTGCTATCAAACGTAACAACATAACTGGGTGATTATAAAGATGCTCTACAGGTGTCTCCGTAGGTGTTCGTGGTGTTGGCATAGATCAAGAATAGGATTTGTCACTTCGAGTGTCGGAGAGGTATCTCTGGGCCCTCTCGGTAATACACATTATAATAAGCCTTGCAAGCAAATGACTAATTAGTTAGTCAAAGGTTGATGTATTACGGAACGAGTAAAGAGACTTGCCGGAAACAAGATTGAACTAGGTATTGAGATACCGACGATCGAATCTCGGGCAAGTAACATACCGATGACAAAGGGAACAACGTATGTTGTTATGTGGTTCGACCGATAAAGATCTTCGTAGAATATGTAGGAGCCAATATGGGCATCCAGGTTCCGCTATTGGTTATTGACCGGAGAGATGTCTCGGTCATGTCTACATAGTTCTCGAACCCGTAGGGTCCGCACGCTTAAATGTTCGTTAACGATATAGTATTTAATGAGTTATGTATGTTGGTGACCAAATGTTATTCAGAGTCCCGGATGTGATCACGGACATGACGAGGAACTCCGGAATGGTCCGGAGATAAAGATTAATATATGGGATAATAGTGTTTGACCTCCGGAAGGGTTCCGGAATTCACCGGAAAGGGTTCCGGATGTTTCCCGAAGTGTCTGGGTACGAGAACACTTTATTTGGGCCAAAAGGGAAAGCACACAAGGTTTTTGGAAAGCGCAAAAGGAAGTTTTGAGGAGTCCAGGGGCCAGACGCCAGGGTCCCTGGCGTCTGGGTCCAGACGCCGGGAACCCTGGCGTCTGGCCCTGGAGTCCGAGAAGGACTCTTGCCTTTCGGGTGAAACCGACCTTGTGAAGGCTTTTACTCCAAGTTTCGACCCCAAGGCTCAACATATAAATAGAGGGGTAGGGCTAGCACCCAAGACACATCAAGATACACCAAGCCGTGTGGTGGCAACCCCGACCCTCTAGTTTATCCTCCGTCTAGTTTTTCTAGTGCTTGGCGAAGCCCTGCAGAGATTGTTCTTCATCAACAACCGTCACCACGCTGACGTGCTGCCGGAACTCATCTACTACTTCGCCCATCTTGCTGGATCAAGAAGGCGAGGACGTCATCGAGCTGAATGTGTGCTGAATGCGGATGTGCCGTACGTTCGGTACTAGATCGGGACGGATCGTGAAGGTGTATGACTACATCAACCGCGTTGATAAACGCTTCCGCTTTCGGTCTACGAGGGTACGTAGACACACTCTCCCCTCTCGTTGCTATGCATCTAGTAGATAGATCTTGCGTGATCGTAGGAAATTTTGAAATACTACGTTCCCCAACAATATACACGGGAGCAACAGGTTCATGGCACTCATGAAAACATGCTACAAGATGATTCTCAGACTTAGTGAAAATATGGGAATGCAAACAACAACATTATGATGCAGACTTTGGAGGCACATAACAGCAAGCATATAAATTCTAATAATCATGCAAAGGTCATGAACATGTAGTAGGCATGGCATACTACAAATAACTCCACGGGCACAACCCCATAAGATGCATAGATTGATTACAATGAGTTTTGCCAAATGGAACATGTTGTTCACACAGGCTGATAGATTTATCATAATGAAAACTTGAGAGAAAGATAGAGACATGCTATAGCAACTTATAATTGCAAACAAGGGCATGCATGGATAGATCAAAACATGGACTTCAAGACATGGTCACTGGACATTCCAAAACATACATGGATTTGACTGTAGCATCAAGCAAACATGGCATCACAATATAATAGTTTCAGACTTAGCAGTTTTCAAGAAGTCTCAGAAAACAGCAAACATCGAGTAGGTCACTTTGCAAGCTTGTTCCACTCAACACAGGTCATATAATGACAAACTAATTACACCATTGCAAAGATGACATGATTGTGCTCCTAAAACATGTTGACATGATGCTCAAAAGAAAATCACACAAAAATATATGAAAAAGACAAATGAGCAAGTTATAACAGTTTTCAGCACTTAACATCAACATACACTTTTGCAACAGAGATTAACATGGCAAGATGGATCCTAACATGAATGCAATTGCAACCAACATGTAGAGCATAGAGAGATGAACATTTTGACATATTATACAATCAATTTGGACACACATGCACAACGTTATGTCATGACAAAGATGCACACCTAATATGATAAATCAGGTACTTAGCCGTTTAAGCAAAATAAATGCAAGCAACATTTTAAGTGTTTCTTTACATGTATGAGGATGCCATGTCAAGTCATATGCAATTTCTATTAAATATTTACATGAAGAAGACATGGGGCATTTGGTCGCCACGACGGAAAGGAAGGGGTGTCATGGCGGCGAAAATGGAAACGGTGCCACGACACGTTCCGGTTCGGGTAACTCATCGAGATTGCCGGTGCAAAAGAAGTGTGACGGAAGCATGTCATGCAAGGATGGTGGGGTGATCCTGTTGACCAGGTGTCCGACATGTCGGTGGCATGGAAACAGGTGACAAAACTGACGGGGTGCAAACACGAGCATCTCATACACACAATGCATTCGTCCACGAGTGATGGTCTTGGTGGTATATCTTCGAAGCGTGCATTCAGTCGGTTTGAGTTCGATGGGATGTAGAGGAAGTAGACATTCTCGGGACGGTCGTAGTGGAAGTGGTCGTTCACAAGGCGTCGTGGGAAGTAGTCGTTCACATTTCGCAGTCATTCACATCAGCAGTAGTCGTACTCGTCTCGTCGTAGAAGTAGGGGTACACATTGTCTTCTTGAATCCACGGTTGCGGTAGTTGTTCACTCAACGGCCTTCAGCGACGGTAGTCGTCCACGGTTCAGAGAGGAACTTGCCATTTTGGTATGAAGTCGTTCGGGCGTCGGTCTTGTCGGTGGGGTACTTGGCGAACCCGCGTAGTCGTACACGAGTCGTAGTCGAACTTGGCGATCTGAAGGGGTACTTGACAATATCCACGAGAACAATAGTGGTACATGGTCTTCGCTGTGTGGTCGGACTTGGCGAATCCAAAATGGTCGTCGGTGGTGGAACTTGGCGTTGTTGGCGATTCCGAGGTACTTGATGCGTCCAAAATCTGCGGGCGTCGGTGTCCAAGAGGACAAAACAAACCAGATGCAACCGAAGGCAGCAGGGCTTGCGGATGTTGTGCTTGCGGCAGTGGTGGATGCAGGCGATGAGGAGGCAGGGGCTCGAGCTCCTGGTACTTGACCAAGATGGGGCGTAGGACCTCCAGCGGGAGAGGTTAATGCGGCAACGGTAGTTGGAGGAGGGAGCGCGACGGTGAGCCAAAGGATGGTGAATGGCGGGGGCTCGATGGCGCGGGCTTGAGGCGAGTCGGCGTGGAGGAGGTCTGGCGAGCTCCGGTGCGGGCGGACGCGGCAGCTCCAGCCGGATAGAGCCCCACGGGGCGGCTTGGTGTGCAGGTCGTCGGGTGGAGCTCGTCGGCGATGTCGTCAGGCGGCACGGCGCGACGAGATGACGAGGGGACATGGGGCGAGGCGCGAGGAGGAGGAACGAGGTCCGGCGGTGTAGAGGAGGTCGGCGAGCAGGGCACGGTGGCCATGGAGGTGGGGCGCAGCATGGCGGCAGGACGGCGGCGGCGCAAGGTGCACGCTCGGGCAGCCATGGCAAGGAAGATGCCGGGCGCGAGGTGAGCAGAGGGAGCAAGGAGAGGTCGCGGGAGGAGGGAGAGAGGCGGCGCTAAGGAGGAGCGAGAGGGAGAGATCGAGAGATGGGGGTCAGGCTAATTGGCGGCTAGGGTTAGGAAGGGGCGGCAGAGCCTTGGGCCTCTGGTGGGCCAGCCTGGGTTCCTGGTTGGGATGTGCACTCTCTCTCTCTCTTTCTTCTTCTACCATTTCCCAATTACATAAAAATAGCAAAGAAGAAAATGAGAAGAAAGGGAGGGTTAGAAACAGAATTTGGACATGGGTTTAATTTTCCCGGACTCATAAAAATGAGCTTGATCCAAGAAAAATAGGAATGAGCATGCGTGTGAAGTTGAATTCAAACTCATTTGAATTTAATTCAAATGGGTTTGAATAGGAATAGGGTGTTTGAAAAGTCCAAAAATGTTGAGAATTTAGGAACAAACTCGATAAAATGACGAAAGAATTGTTGGCAAAGTTCGGGGAACAAACTTGACATAGAATAGGCAAGGGAATTATTTTGCAAGTGTGTTAAGGTGAATTCCAATCAATGGAATATTTATAGTAGCTCCATAATATTGGGAGGATATGTTATAAAGAGAAATCATCATATGACATCCCTCAGTTTAGATGGATCAAAGATCCTTGCAATTTATTTAGTTGAGTTTTCTAAAAATAAATGACATGATGGCATGATGACATGATGTAATGCAAAACTAAATAGAGCAAGCAAAATGAAACACACGATGATCAAGGAATATATGGAAGTCTTTTGGAGCGTCGGTCTCGGGGTGTCACAATGATATGCTTGATGAATTATGGGGCTCTACTATTTTCTCCAAAGTTGATTTCCGTAGTGGATACCATCAAATTTGTATGAAAGAAAACAACATTTAAAACTAAGTTTGGATTATATGAGTGGTTAGTCATGCCTTTTGGGTTAACTAATGCACCTAGTACTTTCATTAGATTAATGAATAAAGTTTTACGTGCTTTCATTGGATGATTTGTGATAGTTTACTTTGATGATATACCGACTTATAGCAGACCTTTGGATGAAGATTTGGAACGTGTTGTTTTTATTGCCCTACGTGATGCACGCTTGTTTGGTAACCTTGGAATTGCACCTTCTACAGCGACTGAGTTTCTTTTCTTTGCTATTGTAACATCCCAAATTTTCAATTTGGAATGTTTTACAATATTAGCTAAGCATCTATGCATTTTGTTTGAATTGGGTGTCAGTTGGAAAATTCGGAGGCATTTGAGTTTTATTTGAATTTGGATTGAACTTTGCATTTGAAATTCATTTTAAAAATCCCTGACAAATACTTGTGTAAAAGTTTGAGAGGAGCTAACATGACACTCCAAAATTTTTAGAAGAAAACAATGCCAAAAGATTTGAATTCAAATTTGAGTTTTATTTGGAATTTTCAAAAAAATGTTTTTTATAAAGTTCGGGTTTAGCCTCTGAAAAATAGTTCATCTTGTAGGTTTGTTTTTCTGAATTTTTTGATATATATATATATATATGTGTGTGTGTGTGTGTCATACATAAAAATATTTTTATTTGCTCTGTTTATTTTTTTCTCTGTCTATTTCAAAAAAAAAAGATCAGCGCCTGACCAGGCCAGGCCCCAGAGCCGGCCCAATAGCCAGGGAGCAGGCCAGTGACCCACGCTCGATACCTTCGCTCGCCCGTAACCCTCTTTCCCTCATTTTTTTCTTTTCTTTTCCCCTGTCACGAAACAGAGGAACGCAATACGCGCACGCCGCCGCCGCGGCATCCGATTTGTTCGGGAACCCTACCCCGAGTCTACCCCTTCCCTAGGCAAGTTGCCCTATAAATAGCCATGACCGTCCTCTTACCATTCCCCTTGAAACCCCTCGCCAAAACTCACCATATCGCACACCCTCGCCGTTTGGATCTCGCCAGAGTTCACGCGGTTCACCGGTCGATTCCGACACGTGTAAGCATATTTGAAACTTTTCCTTCCATGGACTACTACCCCTCGTCGTTGCGAACCTCTATGACATGTTTTGGACATCCAGGAAGCACTGGAGGCACTGCCTCAAGCTCACAACGCCGCTAGAGTTCACGAAGTTCACCTCGACGCTACGCTTGATCCTGACGTCCCCTTGCCTCGCCATCCACAGAAAATTGGACGCCCTTGTCCTTCCGCATCGCCTGGACATCCTCGTCGACGCCGCTGACGACCGGAGCCACGCCGCCCACCGACCTCTTCTTCCCTCCCACGCCAAGTTCTTCTCTGTAAGCGAGCGCTCCTCCTCCTCTATCATTTTTTTCTTTTCTTAGATCGAACCGTGATGTAGATTAGATGGGAAACATTAGGTTTTTTTAGATCGGTTTTAGTTTATGTTTTTTCTTCTGATTTAGATCTAAACTAGTTTGCTGGTTTCTATTAGTTATACACCGTACGCGGATGCTAGTTAACGACCGAACGATGATTAGTTTCATATCACACCCTCAGGCCCAATAGCGTCGTTGTTTTTTATCATATATATTTTTGTTTCTGTTTTTAAAACAGAAAAGATAAAATTTTGTACATTTGATTTCTCCTAGAATAATTAATATTTTTAGCTGATTCTTTTTTCCTAGTTTGCGAATTTCCTATAGTTTCTATATAAATAGTTTCGGCCATGTTTCAGTTTATAAAAAAATTATATAGGTTTTACTCAGATTAGTATTCCTGCTATAAAATGAGCTAGGGTTAAAAGTTTTAGTGATTATTGCCACTGCTTTGTTTTGACCTTACCTAGCAGTAGAATTAATTTGGGTATTTTTAGATTTTATGAAAATTAGTTTTACACGAAAACAACATTGTTTTAGTTCTTTTACTTTGTTGATGTTTTCTGTTGTTTTAATTACTTTATTTTTTTCTCTTGTTTTTATTTTAGTCAGATTAGTTCATGTAGAGTTACAAGGTGAACTTTTATTTACAGAAGAAAAATATTTTATTTTGTTTTATTTTCTTACTAGTTTTGTTTTCGGCATAAGAAGAGTTTTAAAATAGCTTTTAATGTATTTCTTTTCCACAAAGTTTTTATACTGTTTTCAATTTTGTTAGTTAACAAAACTTTTGTTTTGGTTCTGTTAAGAAAACTTCTTGTATGATAAAACTATTTTTTTGCTAGTTGTTGGCTTGGAGTAAAGAAAGCCTATGTGTGAGTTCATTTGGTTTTCCTTGACTTTTTCTCCGGTTGATTGTCTATGTGTGAAGTATGTTAGCTTGCTGTTATGTTAATCTAGTTGTATGCTTATGTGTTTATTGTTTGCATCGAATAGAATTCCTAGAGTGCGAAGCTTGTTACTACGAGTCATTAGCTTTCGAAGATTGTCAACAAGGCAAGTCTTTGATCATGAATTAATACCTATGTTTTTATTGAATTAGTAGTATTCCTCTCCACCATGCATGCAGTAGGAGAAATTGAATCAAGTCTTTACTGGGTGAAGGACGGATTGATGGGCACCCTGGAGCAACCAGCGGATGGCCGGGATGCATGGAGAAGCGCCATGACATCTTGCGAAAATCTTCACCCATCCACGAAGAGACGGAAGGATACCCATTGACCAGAAGCTTACCTGTGCAGCCACAAGCCAATATGGGATCTGGCTGAGTTGACCCTAGGCTTGACTCTGGACGGACGGTGCTACGAGATGTAGAAGAACGGTAGGATTGGATGGGCACCGACAGTGGCCCAGAGGAACTCTACGGAAGACCCTGTTTCATTCATCCCGTCTTCAAACACTACGAAGTGCAAGGACATAAAAGGAGGGAATGATTCTTGCGGGTAAAGTGCACAAGACTCTGCAGAGTGAAATCTAATCGATTAGCCGTGTCCCCGGTTATGGACAACTGAGCCTCTGGAATTGGAGCTATTCGGAAATCTCAACACCGAACATAATTAATTAATTATTGGGTTATTAATGATTTCAGGAATGAGACACTGGTTGGCGGGACTGTCTCAATAACAACCAATATTTTGTAGTAATTGCAATTCAAGTCCTCTTGTTGTAGGAAAAAATTGGCTTTTTCGCAAAAACTTAAACTTAGAGACCCACAACCAAATTGCATATAGTGTTAGTATTTATTTGGTGTTCTCTCATCACGACTTGCCGACATATTCAAAATGCTGACCTACACAGCTGCAACGTCTTATGTTGTAGAGGAGTTCTCCGACCAGGAGTGAGGCTACAATCCACGCTCGATGATTGCCCTATGGAGTCGGATGGAGTCGCTTATCGTCTATGCTTCCACATTTAGTTTATTTTCTCATGAGTTGGCCTTTGGCCGAATTTATTATGATGTAATAAAGACTCGATATGAGAATCATGTAATGAATTCAGGTGTGATTGAACATTGAAATTTTCATCAATGTATTGTGTGTGCCAGCGTGATCTTGGGATGGTACGGATACACAGAGATTTGATCGATATTGGGTTGGGTCGCTACGAAGATGGTATTCAGAGCACACGCTGACCGTAGGACGTAACCCCTAGGATCGGAAAGCCATAGGAAGAAAATTTCTTTATCATTATACCTTATTTTCCATAATTCTCCCCTGTTCATTTCTGAATTCTCCCGATTCAACATTTTAGATGGCCGTCAAATTTACCCCAGTTCTGCTCCCGGAGTTTTGCCAGCCAGATGAGACGATGCCAGTCGGCAAGAAGCTGGTTAAGATCGTCAAGAAGTTGAAAATTGCTCTGC
Organism: Secale cereale; assembly: GCA_902687465.1. NCBI lineage: Eukaryota > Viridiplantae > Streptophyta > Magnoliopsida > Poales > Poaceae > Secale > Secale cereale. The sequence continues at coordinate 258,205,591 of LR738709.1, read as the reverse complement.
CCTCCATCACCGAGAAGCCCACCAAAGCACTTCCGACGGACACCCGCTACAGGATTGTGGTGCATATTCTAGGGATGACTTTCGAAAGTTTCCAAGAGTCAAACTTTGAGTTTACCGCCTTCACTTGGATCCTCAGATGAGACATGGCTATCATCATGCACTTGGACATCTCCGAGATGAGTACATGGCCGAGCTCGACCCATCAGACCTCGCCATGATTTCTCGCAGGGCTAGAAATGGAGATATCGTGCGCACCATGGAGGACGACTCCATGCTATCCAAGTCCAAGACCTGGAGACTCACATCAGGAACGTGGAGGTTCAGACACGCACAAGCTCGGAGGTATTCAGGAGGCTGATCTTTCGTGAAATGGAACTGGAGGATAAAACTTGCGATGACTTCAACGGGCATGGAGAGGAAGTCAAGGATTTCATGGAGAGAATCGACAACCTGAAGACTTATGTTGCCGCATTGGAGGAGAAGATGGACCAGGGAGAAGACCTCTTTTCGAGTGGTGAAGATGGACCCCTTGTGAGCAATGACAAGGATTATGAGGAGAGCTCCGCTGAAGGACGCAAGAGGAGACACACCACCAGAGGACGCAAGGATATATGAGGAGGATTTTTAGTCGACCACCATGTTATTTTATTTTATCATTTATCGATTAGGCCATTATTTTTTATTAGGAGATTTTGTAATCCGAGATTGAACTATGTTTGAGTTGAATGAATAAATGATTGGTGTGATAATATTTGTGCATTCATATGGGTAGTGATATTTCTCTTTAGACCCTTGTTCTATTCTAATTTCTCATCCACTCCAAAACACCAGATGCCTCCGAGACGTGACCCTGGATCCAACTTCGCGCCGGAGCTCACCTAGCTGATCGAACAGAAGAACACCTTGATGCAAATGCTCATCCAAAACCAAGGCAACAACAAAAATAACAACAACCCACCGCCGCCACCCCCTGTTGATCACCTGGCCCGTTTCTTTAGGATGAATCCGCCGGTGTTGTCTAGCAGCACCGAGCCAGTTGTTGCTGATGATTGGATCCACAAGATCAGAAGGGAGCTAGAAACTGTTGGATGCACGGATGCGGAGAACGTGCGCTTTGCCGCACATCAGCTTGATGGTCCCGCAACCGCATGGTAGGAAAATTACACCACCACTTATCCCATTGCCACAATCACATGTGATCAGTTTCAACGAGCCTTTCGTACCTCTCATGTCTCAGCTGGAGCATGAGTTTGAAGAAGCATGTGTTCCGTAACTAACGCTAGGGGAATCGTATTGTGGGGCAGTACGTGGATGAGTTCAACCCGTTAGCTCACTATGCCCCAGATGATGTGGCCACAGATGTCGTAAAGCAGGAGAAATTTCTTGAAGAACTCAATGATGAATTGAGTATGCAACTGATGGTGGCAACCTTCAACAAATACCAGGAGTTGGTAGACAAGGCCATCATTATTGAAGGCAAGCAGCAACAGATAGAGAGCCGCAAGCGGAAGTATGGCCAGGGAAAGTACAACTCTGGAGCTCAGCAGAAGCCCCGCTACACCCCGTACTCGGGAGGTCACACCCATCACACCCATGGAGGACATAATCATGGAAGACACAACCATGGAGGGAATGGGAACAACCGCCAAAGCAACAACAATGTCAAGTCGGGAAATGGAGTCAATGGCAACCAACACCGTCCTGCTCCGGCTCAGAAGGATCTGAGTCATATCACCTGTTTCAAGTGTGAGAAGACAGGACACTATGCCACTGATTGCCCCGAGGCCAAGCGGGGAAATGGAAATGGAAACGGCAACGGCAACTCAGCAACCAATAAGCCCAATCCTTTTCCCCATGCTCATGTGAACCACATTGATGCGGAGGAGGTTTATGATCAGCCAGAGACTGTGGTTGGTAAGTTTTTATTAAATTCACATCTAGTATTAGTACTTTCTGATTCTGGTGCTACACATTCATTTATATCAAGGGTAGTGGTGGAAAAGTACGGGTTGCCCACTAGAACCCTTAGAAGCCCCATTATGGTCAGTTCCCCCCGAGGTGAGATGACCGCGGGCTTATGTTGTCATTCGAACCTTAGCATCAGAAATCATGAGTTTCCCGTAGACCTCATTGTACTGGAATCCCTCGGATTGGATGTAATCCTAGGCATGGATTGGCTGACCAAGTTTGAAGGAAACATCGATTGTGCCCGCAAGTCGATTCTGCTCACCACCCTGGAGCAGAAGTATGTTTCCAAGCACAAATCGAGGAAGACTCAGGTGAATTCCCTTATGGGAGTTGTTCAAGAGGAAGTGCTGGTAGTGCAGGACTTTCCCTAAGTATTCCCGGAGGAATTACGAGGAATGCCATCGGATAGAGACACTGAATTTTTGATTGAGTTATTGCCCGACACAACCCCAATATCCAAGAGACCTTACCGGACGCCCCCGAATGATTTGGAAGAAATCAAGAAGCAGATTAATGAGTTATTGGAGAAGGGATATATTCGTCCAAGCTCGTCACCTTGGGGAGCCCCGGTTCTTTTGGTAGAAAAGAAGGATGCAGCTTTGAGAATGGTTGTGGATTATCGTTCGTTGAACGAAGTTACGGTCAAGAACAAGTACCCTCTGCCAATGATTAATGACTTGTTTGATCAGCTAGTTGGAGCCAATGTATTCTCCAAGATCGATCTTCGATCAGGGTATCATGAGCTGATGATCCGTGAACAGGATATACCCAAAACCGCTTTCACGGCAAGGTATGGTTTATATGAGTATACCGTCATGTCATTTGGATTGACTAATGCCCCTGCATATTTTATGAGCATGATGAACAAGTTATTCATGGAATTTGTGGACAAGTTTGTTGTGGTGTTCATCGATGACATATTGGTTTTCTCCAAGAGTGAGGAAGAGCACAAGGAACATTTCCGTCTAGTTTTGGAGAAACTCTGAGAGCACCAATTATATGCCAAGTTCAGTAAATATGAATTTTGGTTGAAGGAAGTCAGATTCCTCGGACATGTTATTTCAGGAGAAGGAATAGCAGTTGATCTCGCAAAGGTTGAAGGCGTCACCAAATGGAATTCACCCATCTTAGTCAAGGAGATCTGCAATTTTCTCAGACTTGTAGGTTATTATTAGAGATTTATTGAGAATTTCTCCAAGATTGCTAAGCCCATGACTGAGCTGCTGAAGAAGGAAACTAAGTACATTTGGACCGAGGATTGTGAAGCCAGTTTTCAAGAGCTGAAGAAACGTTTAGTTACAGCCCCAGTGCTAATTTTGCCGGATGTCCACAAGGATTACCAGGTACATTGTGACGCTTCTCGTCAAGGACTCGGAGGAGTTCTCATGCAGGAGGGAAAGGTTGTAGCTTATACCTCCAGACAACTACGACCTCACGAGGTGAATTATGCAACACACGATTTGGAGTTAGCAGCCGTTGTGCACGCACTCAAGACCTGGAGACATTTTCTTGTCGGAAACAAATGTGATGTTTACACGGATCATAAGTGCTTGAAATACATTTTCACACAGAAGGAGTTGTACCTTAGGTAGAGGAGATGGCTAGAGTTTATCAAGGACTACGACATGAGATTGCATTACCACCCAGGAAAGGCTAATGTTGCAGCATATGCCTTGAGCCATACGAGTTACCTGAATACCCTTACAGCGGGAGGATTACCCCAGGAGTTAGTGGATGACCTCAGAGATCTTTGACTGGAGATAGTTCCGAGAGAATATGTTGCAGCACTAGAAATTCAGTCCACTTTGGCCGGAAGAATCTGTGTAGCCTAGAAGTCGGACAAGGAATTGCTGAGATAAATAAAAGGATGAGTGAAGGTAAAGCTAAAGGCTTTTAGGAGGATGAATACATAGCTATATGGTTTGAGGGTCGTATCTACGTACCCAACGATCCTGAGCTCAGGAAGCTAATTCTTCAGGAGGCCCATGACTCATCGTACTCGATACATCCAGGCAACACCAAGATGTATCTGGATTTTAAGGAAAGTTTCTGGTGGACAGATATGAAGAAGGATATTGCCGAGTACATAGCAGTATGCGATGTCTGTCAGCAAGTAAAGGCAGAACATTCAAAACCAGCAGGGTTACTCCAACCTTTGCCGATACCTAAGTGGAAATGGGAAAAACTCAGAATGGATTGTATCATAGGATTACCCACGACACGTTCAGGTTATGATTCTCTCTGGGTAGTGGTTGATCGCTTGACCAAGGTAGCTCATTTCATACGTGAAGACCACATATACCAGCGCTAAGTTAGCCAAGATATACATGACCATGATCGTATGGCTGCATGGAGTTCCGAGGAGTATCGTGTCAGATAGAGGAACACAATTTACCTCAAAGTTTTGGAATTAGTTGCATGAAACTTTGGGTACGAGGCTGGAGTTCAGTACATCTGTTCATCCGCAGACAGATGGACAGACCGAGAGAGTCAATCAGATTCTGGATGACATGTTGAGAGCTTGTGCGCTAGACTATGGAGCTAGCTGGATGATAATTTTTCCTACACGGAGTTTTCGTACAACAACAACTTCCACACCAATCTGAAGATGGCCCCTTTCGAAGCTCTATACGAAAGGAGGTGCAGAACACCATTGATGTGGGATGGTGTTGGAGACTGAAAGCTTTTTGGTCCCGATCTTATCAGAGAATCTGAAGAGAAGGTCAAGTTGATTTGTGATAGGCTCAAGATAGCTTAGTCGAGACAGAAGAGTTATGTTGACAGTAAACACAAGGAGGTAACGTACGAAGTGGGAGACCGAGCATATCTCTGCATGTCTCCAATTCGAGGAATCAGGAGGTTCGGTGTTAAAGGAAAGTTAGCACCCATATACATAGGCCCGTATCAAATCCTCGAACACAGAGGAGAAGTTGCATACAAGCTGGAATTGCTGGAAGGATTGTCAGGAGTTCACGATGTCTTTCACATTTCCAAGCTGAAGAAATGCCATGCTGAGATGGCTGATATTCCCTTGAGAGATACAGTGCCCCTAGAGGCCATACAGCTGGATAGTGATCTGACTTATGAGGAGAAGCCCGTCAAGATTCTCGAGACTTTGAAAAGAGTCACCTACAGCAAGATCATCAAGGTCTGCAAGGTTCTATGGAGCCACCACTCCGAGGAGGAAGCCACATGGGAGCGAGAAGAAGATCTCTGTTGAGACCACCCGCACCTATTTGCTAGCCAACCCAACTCTCGAGGGCAGGTTTCATCTTAAGGTGGCTAGGTTTGTAACGTCCAAAATTTTCAATTTTGAATGTTTTACAATATTAGCTAAGCATCTATGCATTTTGTTTGAATTGGGTGTCATTTGGAAAATTCTGAGGCATCTGAGTATTATTTGAATTTGGATTCAACTTGGCATTTGAAATTCATTTCAAAAATCCCTGACAAATACTTGTGCAAAAGAATGAGAGGAGCTAACATGACACTCCAAAAATTTTAGAAGAAAACAATGCCAAATGTTTTGAATTCAAAATTGAGTTCTACTTGGAATTTTCAAAAAAAAATGTTTTTTATAAAGTTTGGGTTTAGCCTCTGAAAAATAGTTCATCTTGTAGGATTTATTTTTCTTAATTTTTTGATATATATATATATATATATATATATGTCCTACATAAAAATGTTTTTTTCCTCTCTTTATTTTTTTCTGTGTCTATTTCAAAAAAAAAAAAGATCAGCGCCTCGCCAAGCCAGACGCCAGAGCCGGCCCAACAGCCAACGAGCAGGCCAGCAACCCCATGCTCGATCCCGTCGCTCGCCTGTAACCCTTTTCCCTTGTTTTTTACTTTACTTTTCCCTTCTCGCAAAACAGAGGAACGCAGTACGCACACGCCGCCGCCGCCGCATCCGATTTCTTCGGGAACCCTACACCGAGTCCACCCCTTCCCCAAGCAAGTTGCCCTTTAATAGACACGATGTCACGCCCAAGATGCGATTCTATCCCGATCACGTGATGAACTCGTGATTGGGACACAACCGCATTTCGAGCGCTTAGCAAGATGGATATCATTACATCGTACCATTACATACATACATGGGGGATACATACAAGTCATATAAGTCACAAGAATACAACATCATCATACACAAGACATTCGACTACAGATGAAACATGAAAAGCACAACGACATCCATCCTGCTATCCCAGGCTGCCGACCAGGAACCAAACCCAAGACTGACGAGGAAGAAGAACTCCCACACAACATAACATCGCTCTCGCGTCAAGTCATTGGAAACCTGCACCTGCAACTGTTGTTGTAGTAACTGTGAGCCATGAGGACTCAGCAATCCCATAACCATGGGTATCAAGACTAGCAAAGCTTTATTGGGTATGGAAAGGACAGTGCCGAGGTTGCAGCAACGGCTAAGCAAAAGTATGGTGGCTAACTTACGAGTACAAGAATAAGATGAGCCTCTACGAAAACGGTCGCAGACTAGTAATGATCGCTAAGAGATCCTGAACTACCTACGAGTCAAACATAACCCCACCGTGTTCTCTCCTCAAAAATGAAAAGAGACGGTCACGGTTACTCACGCGGTTGTGTATTCCCATCTGCGACATAACCGCAGGCACGGCTTTCAAAAGATCATAACCCTGCAAGGGTGTCCCAACTTAGCCCATCACAAGCTCACGATCCATGGAGTCGCAACTCCATGTTGGGAAGACCCGAGTATTCTCGGAATCCCGTGCTCAAGATATTTCGACAAAGGTAAAACTAATCCAGCAAGACCTCCCGGCGTGCCGACACCTTGATAGTAGCCGTGCGTATCTCGTCTCAGGCCACGACCGGATAGGTCAGCCTACACGTATATACCATCCCTCGGGTTTCCCCAAGGTGGCCCCGTAGTCTGCCCAGTTTGGACCAACACTCATGAGGAGCACTGGCCCGGGGGTTGATTAAGAGTCCTCGGGTGCTAGTCGGTCCCTATGCAAGTTTTAGTTATTAGGAAAATTTAGTACCAAAGTTGGGTCTTGCTGGAAAAGCTTTAAGCAATGCGAATTATCGAGGGGGTGTGGGGGGGGGGGGGGG
>LR738709.1:258151213-258198387 GCA_902687465.1 Secale cereale | reverse complement strand
GGGGGGGCTCATAAACCCCAACCGTGTTAGGAACGCAAAATCAAGGAACATAACGCCGGTTTATCGGTTCTTAAGGCGGCAAGAGTGGAACAAAACACCGAGCAAAATGCCAAGCCTTCCACCCATTGCCAAGTATATAGGTGCATTAATTTAAGTAATAGATATTGTGATATTCCAACAATCCATGATCCGACATGGAGCAATCTTCATCTTCATCTGCAACTAAAAACACTATAAGAGGGGCTGAGCAAGCGGTAACATAGCCAAACAACGGTTTGCTGGGATGGTATCAAAGGTTAGAGGTTTCATGGCAACAAGGAGGGGCTGACAACAAATAGATAGGTAGCGCGACATATAGCGATAGCATCGAGACAACTAGCATAGCAAGGATAGTAATGAGATCCAAGGTGACAGTCATCTTGCCTGAGATCACGCAAGGAAGAAGAACGAGTCCATGAAGAAGACGAAGAAGAAGCCACGAAGACGAACCAAGTGTAGTCGAACGAATCCTCACGATCGCAACGGAATATGAACTAGCGAGGAGAAGCACACAACTTGTTAAACACACAACACATATCAAGACAAGATGGTCAAACAAGTATGATGCATGACAAGGCTACATGATGCAATTCATGGCAAGGGATGTTGCAAACAAGAACATCACACAAAGCAAGTTTAAATGAGGCCGGAAACAACATATAACAATGACGATAAGTCCTCATATGCAATTTTCGAAATTGGTCCATATCTGAACAAACCTTATGTTAAAGTTGTTAAACAACAAGTTAACATGCACCATGATGATCTACTCGAAAATCTAGTCAAGTTACATATAAAGTTCATTTAATTCGGAGCTACGGCCTAGAAGATATGAGCACAACAAAATGAACATGGCAAAGATGCAAGATGCATTCAAACATCAAGCAAACACAGTCCAAACATGTATACAACATGATATTATGCATCTACATGCAAAAACACGCAAGTTTCATATAGGACACGCTCAAAACGGAGCAATGGTTCATCACATACACACGAAGCAAGTTTGAAACACAATCAGCCCAAAACAGCAAGTAGGCATATAGTTGACATCCAAACAACATGATACAAGAACATTTCATGGCATCAAAGGGCATGGAAGCATGTATATGTCAAGAACTACAATCATGATCATTGAGCCACTAACAAACACCACTAGAACATGCTCAAAACATCATGGCAAGATTGCAAAAGATAACAGTTTCACAGACTTAATGAAACAAACTAGACATGTCAGCAACAATGACAAGTAGGCATGTTTGCAAGCTTGTGCAACTCATCTCAGAGCATATCATGGCATTTGAAGATAACCAGCAGCTACAAGACTTGTTTATGAAGCTACTCATGGCAAGAACATGGTCATAGGATGCATAGAACACTAGCTATTCACATGGCAAAACTGAACTTACTGTTAACACGCTGACAAAAACATTATATAGCAATTTGAGAGCAAGAAATAAACAAACTACAACAACCTATAATTGCAAACAAGGACATGGACGAATAGAGCATAACATGGACTTCAAAAGGTGGTCATTGGGCATCTCCAAATGTGGACAGATTTGACTATAGCATCAAGCAAACATGGCATCACAATATAACAGTTTCAAACTTAGCAATTTTTAACAAGTCTCGTGAAACAACAAACAACGAGTAGGCTACTTTACAAGCTTGTTGAAATCACCACAAGGCATAAAAAGAAAAACTAATCACACCACACCAAAGATGATATGATTGTTCTTCTAAAAAATATTGACATGTAGCTCCAACAAAATCACACATAAAGATACGAAAGAGACAAATCAGCATCCTATAACAAGTTTTAGAACTTAATAATAATATGCACTCTTGCAACAGAGATAAACATGGCAATATGGCACCTAACATGAATGCAACAGAAACCATCATGTAGAGCACTTCACGATGAACATTTCGACATATCATACACTCCATTTGGACCAACATGCACAAAGTTACATCATGTTAAACATGCTAACATATTATTGACAAACAACAAGAGCTGGACAGTAACATCACATAGCAGTTTTGCAACGAACATAAAGACACCAAGATGAACAGTAACATGCATGCAAACTACACCATCATCTAGAGCATCAAAAGACGAACATTTTGATATATTATATGCTCCATTTGGGTCACCGAGCACAAAGTTACAAGTCACACCAAATGCCTATATGATGATACCGAAAAAGGACTTAGTGGGAAAACAACCTCAAGCTAACTGGGCGGACAATGTCCAGGCTCGGTGGACATGTCCGGCGGTGCAGAAGCGCGGGTCCACCTGGCGGTCACACATGCGAGGCGGAGGGCGGACATGTGTGTGCCCGGATGGACGTGTCCAATGGCAGAGGAATCCGGGCCGGCCAGGAGGAGGTCAACGGCGACTCCGGTGACCGGGAGGTCTGGCAGGCGCGGGGGCAGGTGGATCCGGGCTTGGGGAGGCCGGATTCGGCGGAGAAGTGGCCGGGCGAGGCCAGGCGGCAACGAGGCGACGTGGCGTGGCCACGGATCTGGCCGGCGGCGGTGTTTCGGCGGTGGAGCTGCTTGGGGCATCGGCGGCGGAGATCGGGGCGGGTCCTGCGAGGTAGGAGCGGGCGGCTGTCACATCCCTAGCTAGCTTTTGCATTAGGATCTGACTAGAGTGTGCATCATGTTTACTTTCAAAGAAACTTGAAATGGGATTAACAGAAACCCCAGCACCCCTCCCCTAACAACTAGGGTTTACTAAAATATTTTCCAATGTACCCAAAATGCCCTTCAAAATGTTCATCATTTCTGCCTTGGTCTTAAACCTCTGCCAAAAATGGTGCACAATTTTCTAGGACAATCTAGGGTTTTGGATTAAATCATATGGTATTTGAATTTGGGCATTTAAATGCTATAAAATATTTTAAATGCTCAAATAATCATGAACTATAATGTTTCCTACTGTTCATATTATATATAGTAGGTATGACAAGTGTTATGAGTTATAAAAATGTTTAGGCATTTTTATTAATTAAACAAAGCTGCAAAAGAAATGAAACAGAAAAGAAAATATAAAAAAGGGAGAGAAAACACTTACCTGGCGCCCACCCGGCCCACCTGCCGGCCCAGCCCAGCTGCCGCTCCAGCGAGCTGCTTGGCTCGGCCAGGCAGGCAGGCAGGTGCTCGATGGCGACCGCACGGCGCGCCACGCAGCTCCCCGCCGCCCTGCTTCGCCCCCTCGCCGTTCTGGAGGCATGGATCGAACGTCCACGTCCCCCTCGACCCCCCAGACACCTCCGCCTCCCCCCAGTTCCACTCCTCCGCTCTCCCCGCGCCATGGCCGACGCCGCCGTGATCGCACCGTCGTAGAAGCCGCGTCCACCGTCGTCCCCGAGCTCCGCCGTGTTGTCCCTCATCTCCGTCGTCCTCGACTGCTTCGAACAGGCCGAGCCCCGAGCGCCCGCCCGCCCTGGAGACGCCCCCGACCTCTTCTTCCCCAACTCCGGCCGCGGAGATCCCCCTCGCCGTGCTGCTCAGCTCCGACCACCCCCGAGCTCGCTTCGGTGCTTGCTGCAACCGCTGTGAGCCTAGCTACCTCCTCCCCCTCTCCGTTGGCTCCCTCTTGCCCTGTAACACACTGCACGTAGCTCGCCCGCACGCACCGCCGCCGTGCTCGTCGCCGGTGATGCTCCGGTGACCATTTGGTCACCGGCACCCGTCCAACGCACTCACCACAGCACGTAGATGCGAACGGTGCTACGCACGCATCGCCTAGGCACCTGCAGCCGCATCTCCACACACGCCCGACGCCGGTCGCCGCCGTCGAGCTCGTTGCCGTCGTCTCCGGCCACCCCAGGTCCGGCGACCACCACCATCCGATGCGGAAGAGCAAGAGCTCTCCAACGCACCCAACCGCAGCTCGAACCGTGCATCGTAGACGTTTTCCGAAGCACGCCGCCGCGTTTGGCCTCGCCGGCGGCTAAACACCGGCGAGTTGGACCTATTTTGACCACGGGTTTGACCCCCTGGGTCAATGACATGTGGGCCCTGCCCGCAAGTCAAACTTAGTTTAAGTGTTAATTTAATATTAATTAGTTAATTAGTTTAGTCACTGACACGTGGGCCCTGGCCCCACTGACAGCTAATTAGTTTTATTTAAACTCTAATTAACTCAGTTAATTAGCTGTGACACTGACATGAGGGACCCACTGGTCAGGTTTGACCTGGACTGGCCCTGTTGACTGGCTGACGTCAGCATGATGTCATGCTGACGCAGTAAAGGTTTTTCTGGGATTTTTAGATTTAAAATAATTCAGGAAATTCCAGAAAATACCCAAAACTTCTAAAAATCATATAAAATCAACCATAGCTCAGATGGAAAAGATTTATATATGAAAAATGATCAGAAAAATCCAATCTATCTAATGGCACTGGTTTCATGCATGTTTGAACAAGTTAACTTGCTGTATATATCAAAAACATGATAATGCACTTATTTAAATAATAGTTTGAACTTCAATTTGAATCCTTGATTCAAATAGGTTCAAACCCTTCTGGTTTTAGTTGCATTAGCCAACACACATGCATCTTGCCATGTCATAAACATGCATCATATTGTTGCATTTGTTTGTTAATGATTGTATCGTCGGTATTTCCTGTGTTAGGTCCTGCTCCCGAGGATACTGCTGCGTATCCAGTTGAAGAGCAGTACCCGACAACTACCTTGTCAGGCAAGCAATCATTGATCATTCCGATACAAACCCAATCTTCTCGCTCCTGCTCTCTTTTACTGCATTAAGGCAACAGCGCGTGAACTGCTACTTGCTGCGGTAGTTGAACCTTATTCCCTTGCATGACCTGTCATTGCCACAGTAAATAGTTGAAACCCACTAGCATGTGTAGGAGTTGATTGAGCCATGTGATGTGTGATCCACCATGCTATTGTTTATGTTGCCTGCTATGCTTAGAGTTGTGTCTGGTCTGATTCATCTGGGTGATGGATCAGAGTGAAACAATCTTGCGATAAAGGGAAGGAAGTGTGGAATACGCTTGGTAAAGGTATCGATGAAAGGCCATGTAGGAGTACGTGGTGGGTTGTTTCATTGGAACCGTACATAGGACCCGAGATCTGTATGTGTGGTTCAAGTTGCAGTTACTACCATGCATTGGGCCCGAAACCAATGGACCCTCTCGGCTTATTAATTACCCTTGATCTTTGTCCAGGAGTTACAACTAGTTTCTGGTGTTTATAGCTTACTGGAGGTCGTGCACAACGCTGACCCTCGGGGTGGGTTGTGATGCGACAGGTACGTGGCACGGTGTACCGGTTGCCCGTTTGGTGACTCGGGAACCCTGTACACATCGTTTGGGGCCGTGAGCGACACCCCGGCCGGATCTCCCCACGGATGGAACCCAAATAGGCGATAAACCTGGACGAGAGACTTGAGTAGTTAGTCAGGTCGTGGCCGACACCCTCGCTGGGCTTCCGCTTGAAGGTTGCCGAGTACACGCCGAGTAAACGGCGATAAGCGGTGGAAACGTGTGTGAAGAGGTACACCCCTGCAGGGTTATCAAACTATTCGAATAGCCGTTGTTCGCGGTACGAACTACTTGGTTACTCTTACAGTTCATAGACAAGTTGATGGATACTACTAAAAGCCTCAAGATAAGCGTGAGTGCCGTGGATGGCCCTTCCGTAGGATGACGGAAGAGGATCTTCGGTAGTGTATTGATGTGGTGAGTTGTGGACTCGTGTTCGTAACAATAACTTGCAATCCGTTGAGAGTTGTAGTATAGGTTAGCCAAGGTCAAAGCTGGCATTCTGCTATAAACTCCACTATCCCCCTTTGATAATGTTGCATGTATGATAGGTTCTGTGGTAAGACTTGCTGAGTACCTTTGTACTCATGTTTGCTTAATAACTGTTGCAGAGGAGAACCCTGCCCCTGCTGATGGGTTCTACATAGACGTTGACGTCGACGAGTAGCTTGTCACCCAGACGGTGATCTGGAGCTTGTGAAGGGCCTTGTAGATAGTCAGGCTACACCAAGCCTGTTTTATTTTCTAAGTTGTCTGTACTCAGACATGTAGCTTCCGCTTGTGCTTGTATGACTGTATGACTTGAGTGTTGGGTCATGTGACCCCTACCTGTATGAATATGTTATGTATGGCTCCTGGAGCCTTTTAAATAAAGTACTTTGAGTCATAGAGTTCTGTTGTGATGCAATGTTGTATTTGCACATATTGAGCATATTGCGTGTATGATTGAAATGCTTGGTATGTGTGGGATCCGACACCTAGTTGTTTTCCTTTGGTAGCCTATCTTACAGGGAAATGCCTCCTAGTGATTCCAATGAGCCTTGGTAGCGTGCTACTGCTCGGAACACGTAGGCTGGTCGGCATGTGTCCTTCTTCGTTCCTGTGTCTGTCCCTTAGGGGAAATGTCACGCGTTGTTCCTTTAAGTCCATGTAGCTTGCTACGACTTGGGTTCATACGTTGATGACCGACACGTTCGTTGCTGGGTCATGGATGCCTGTCTCTGTAATGTAGTGCCACTTTTGGTTTATAACTAGCCATGTCGGCCCGGGTTCTCTGTCATACGGATGCTAGCGACACTGTCATATACGTGTGCCTAAATGCGCAAACGGTCCCGGGCCAGGTAAGGTGGCACCCGTGGGGTTACCGTGCGTGAGGCCGCAAAGTGATATGACGTGTTACAGCTAGATCGGTGTGGCTTAGGATCGGGGTCCTGACAGCGGCACTCGGGGCGAACCACGGCGGCATAGCGGAGGGAGAAGGAGGCTCGGGAGGCTCGTTGGCGGCGCCCGGAAGGTCGCCGACAAGCTTCTCCGGCGAGGCGAGGTGGCGGGGCCTTTGGAGTCCGGCGAGGGCGCGGCCAGATCGGGATCTCCCCGATCCGATCGAGCGGGCGAGCGGGGCACATGAGCGCTCGGGGTCGGGCCCGGTTCGGCCCACGGCGGGCCTGGCCCGGGCCGAAACGGGCTGGCGGCGGTGGGACGAGGCTTGGGGCGCGTGGCAGCATCCGGTTGGCCGGGACGGCTGTTTCGGCGGCGGTGGCTACTGGGAAGGCGCCAAGTGGCGGCGGTGGGGTGGCCTCGCGCTGATTTCGTGGGGGATGCGGGAGGAGGCGGCGGCTGGTGAGTGGATAGGTGCGGAAAACAAGGCTGGAGGTTGACGGAGGCCAAAATTGACAAGGGTAGGTGTGTGTATAGGGTAGGGGTGCTAGGACTAGGGTTTTTAGGCAGTTTCGAGCCGATCGATCTCGATCGGACGACTCCGGCGAGAGGGGAGTGGCAGGCTGGGCCTAGTGGGCTATGTGGAGGGGTGAGGGCTGAGATGAGAGGAGAGGAGAGAGGCCCGGTGACAGATTCGGAGAACGAAACGTCCGACAAGAATACCGGCCAAGGTGCCGCTACGAGTTTGATAGTTGGGCTATCATACGGACTCCGAATGCGACAAAATTTGGCAGGCGGTCTATCTACATTATAATAAGACCGCACGCCAAGTTTCACCTCATTCTGAGAACATTTTTCGGCCACTTACAAAATAAGGTTTCAGAGGTGCCGCGGGCGCGTGCAAGTGTGTCCGGGCTCAGAACGGACAACGGAAAGGACGGGGGCATCGGGCAACTACGAACGGACGCAAGTTTTGAAAACATGCTAACGCAATGCACACGATGTCATGGCAAAGTGGAACACGCAAGCAGATGACATGGCAACGGCAACGAATAACTGGCTGACACCTGGCGCATCGGTCTCGGGGTGTCACAACACTCCCCTACTAACAAGAGATCTCATCCCGAGATCTTAGGAACGAGACGGAAGGGAAAAAGGAAGAAGGTGAAACCAAGGAACCTTGAGAGGATGAGCCACTTGAAAGGACGAATACAACAGAGATGAACAAGATTGAGAAGCTTCGTTACAAAAGAGTAACACGGAACAAACAAGAAACTTGATGGTAGAAAGACAAGAAACAAGAGCTGAAGGAAGAAAATGATTTCAAACGAAGGATTCTGGGCAGCACTCCGGCTGAAAATGGAAGGAATATACAATGAACTTAAGAATATGGAACAATACTTGACGAGATGTACAACACAACACCTCCGGAAGAATTGAAAGAGTGGAATGAAAAGAACGGAGAAGAAGATGGCAACTTCTACCACAATTGAATTTGAAATAGAATCTTCAAGAGGAAGGCTTGAACGGAGTTGTTAAGAAAATCAACAACAAAATAATTCGCTCGATGTGGGCTTATGGAAAACATCTCACACTTGAGGTGAATTATGCCACAACCAAGAAATGAAATGATGAGATGAGGGAAGAAATGCAAAACTCCACTGAAAAGAATACAAAGAATTATTTGCACTTCGAGACGCAAGAAGAAGAATACTTGAGCTGCTCCACAAGAATTAGATGAACGTTTGAAGAATGAATTAAATCCTGAAGAACCACCATGAAGAACTCCGGTAACAAGAGGATGATGAGATATGATTGAATGATGAAAGAATAAGATTAAGGCCTTGCGATGATTTAGATGGAGGTTTCGACGAGATAGCCGAGAGAACTTTGAACTCCGGAAAGAAAAGATGAAACCACTTGGGATTATGATTTATTCATCATGAACAAACTCCGAAGGAAGGACTTACAGAACTTGATGAGAGAAGAATAATATTTATGTTATGCTTATCCTCCACCAATTAAGTTGATGTGAAGCAATGGATTTGCATACTACTTATTCGCGTTGAAATAAGATTAAGGAGAGATATATCGCGAACTTGCAAAAATCTTCATGAAACACCAGTAGGATTAGAATAAAAATGAATGGATTGATATGATAACACCGGAAAAGAACTCTTGAGCGAACCGCCGTAAGAATTAAAGCCGAGTGATGAAAAGGGCAAACCACCATAAGAATTGAATTGCTCGAATACACGAGAATGAATCGCCGGGAAGAATTGAAATTGGACGAACAAAAGAGAATGAATCTCCAGAATAATTAGAATACGAATAAAGAAAAAGAACGAAGAGATCGCAAGCGGATTAAAGAATGCTTGAACAAAGCACCGGAAGAATGTGAAGACGAACGAAGAGGCATCAATGAAGAATATTTGGAGGATGAAGTTGAAAACTGAGAACGAAGAAATCTTCTGAATGATGGCCTTGAGAGGATCACAATGGAAGGAATTCATGAAATACTCCGGATGGGTAAGGGAAAGAATTTATGACAAACAGAATAATTCGAGAGGATAACATGAAGCTAGAACCACGAATCTTCGAGAGAACGGACAAGCTTTACAAAAAAAACTCTTTTTCGGTCTTCAAATGACGACGAGAAACACCACCAAAATTATTGAGATACTCCGGTAGAATGAAAATAGGAAAAGGTTGAACCAATGATGAAAATAATTTGAATACGATCTTGGAGAAGGCATATGACTGATGGAATCCATACTTACGTCACACTTTGAAAATAATTTGAGAATAACTTCGGAAATATTAGAAGAGTCAGGTAAGATCCTGGGAAAAAACCTGTGGGTTATGAGCCCACCAAAGAGAAACACCGTTGGAAAGGATTATTCGAGTGAGAAATGATGCACCAGAACGATTGAAAAACTCGAATGAGGTAACAACCTTGAATTAATTGGAACACAGACAAATCTCCTAAGATGTCTTCGGAACTCCGGAACAATGAAATAGCGAGGGTCGAACGAGGGGAAACATCTGAGCCGATTAGAAAGAATATGAAGAACACCGAAAACTTGAATTGGATCCACCGGAGAAGAAAAAGAGATGAATAATGACGAAGAGACAAGAATTCACCGGTTGAAATAACTAAGGAAAGAATGCAAAGGCTTCACACGAGTAGGATAGATACTCGATTAAGGACTCCGGTCCGAGAAGAAAAAGGGTGGGTGGGTGGGAAAATAAAGACCACATCGGACGGTAAAAAAGACATCTGTTGGAAAGAACTGAGGATTGAACTTGCACGAAGGGACTGAGGAGTAAAAAGAATTCCTACTCTTCGATATAACTAGACTCCAAAAACAATCTTTCTTCTAGACTCGACAACGGCGAGATTATGAACAATCGAGGGGGCTCCTATGGTCGGTCGAGGCTCTGATACCAACTTGTCACGCCCAAGATGCGATTCTATCCTGATCACGTGATGAACTCGTGATTGGGACACAACCGCATTTCGAGTGCTTAGCAAGATGGATATCATTACATCGTACCATTACATACATGCATGGGGGATACATACAAGTCATATAAGTCACAAGAATACAACATCATCATACACAAGACATCCGACTACGGATGAAACATGAACAGCACAACGACATCCATCCTGCTATCCTAGGCTGTCGACCAGGAACCTAACCCAAGACCGACGAGGAAGAAGAACTCCCACACAACATAACATCGCTCTCATGTCAAGTCATCGAAAACCTGCACCTACAACTGTTGTTGTAGTAACTGTCAGCCACGAGGACTCAGCAATCCCATAACCATGGGTATCAAGACTAGCAAAGCTTTCTTGGGTATGGAAAGGATAGTGGTGAGGTGGCAGCAGCGGCTAAGCAAAAGTATGGTGGCTAACTTACGAGTACAAGAATAAGATGAGCCTCTATGCAAACGGTCGGAAACTAGTAATGATCGCTAAGAGATCCTGAACTACCTACGAGTCAAACATAACCCCACCGTGTTCTCTTCTCAAAATGAAAAGAGACGGCCACAGTTACTCACGTGGTTGTGTATTTTATTGCGGATCCTCTGTCAAGTTTTCTACAACCGGACATTAACAAATTCCCATCTGCCACATAACCGCGGGCATGGCTTTCGAAAGATTATAACCCTGCAGGGTGTCCCAACTTAGCCCATCACAAGCTCACGATCCGCGGAGTCGCTACTCCATGTTGGGAAGACCCAAGTATTCTCGGAATCCCGTGCTCAAGATATTTCGACAAAGGTAAAACTAATCCAGCAAGACCTCCCGGCGTGCCGACACGCTGATAGTAGTCGCGCGTATCTTGTCTCAGGCCACGACCGGATAGGTCAGCCTACAGGTATATACCAACCCTCGGGTTTCCCCAAGGTGGCCCTGCAGTCTGCCCAGTTTGGACCAACACTCATGAGGAGCACTGGCCCGGGGGTTGATTAATAGTCCTCGGGTGCTAGCCGGTCCCTATGCAAGTTTTAGTTATTAGGCAAATGTAGTACCAAAGTTGGGTCTTACTGGAAAAGCTTTAAACAATGCGAATTATCGAGGGGGGCCCATAAACCCCAACCGTGTTAGGAACGCAAAGTGAAGGAACATAACGCCGGTTTATCGGTTCTTAAGGCGGCAAGAGTGGAACAAAACACCGAGCAAAAGGCCAAGCCTTCCACCCATTGCCAAGTATATAGGTGCATTAATTTAAGTAATAGATATTGTGATATTCCAACAATCCAAGATCCGACATGGAGCAATCTTCATCTTCATCTGCAACTAACAACGCTATAAGAGGGGCTGAGCGAGCGGTAACATAGCCAAACAACGGTTTGCTGGGATTGTTTCAAAGGTTACACGTTTCATGGCAACAAGGAGGGGTTGACAACAAATAGATAGGTAGCGTGACATATAACGATAGCATCGAGACAACTAGCATAGCAAGGATAGTAATGAGATCCAAGGTGACGGTCATCTTGCCTGAGATCCCGCAAGGAAGAAGAACGAGTCCATGAAGAAGATGAAGAAGAAGCCACGAAGATGAACCAAGTGTAGTCGAACGAATCCTCACGAACGCAACGGAATATGAACTAGCGAGAAGAAGCACACAACATGGTAAACACACAACACATATCAAGACAAGATGCTCAAACAAGTATGATGCATGACAAGGATACATGATGCAATTCATGGCAAGGGATGATGCAAACAAGAACATCACACAAAGCAAGTTTAAATGAGGCCGGAAACAACATATAACAATTCCGGTAAGTCCTCATATGCAATTTTCGAAATTGGTCCACATCTGTACAAACCTTATGTTAAAGTTTTTAAACAGAAAGTTAACATGCACCATGATGATATACTCAAAATTCTAGTCAAGTTACATATAAAGTTCATTTAATTCGGAGCTACGGCCTAGAAGATATGAGCAAAACAAGATGAACATGGCAAAGATGCAAGATGCATTCAAACATCAAGCAAACACACTCCAAACATGTATACAACATGATATTATGCATCTACATGCAAAAACACACAAGTTTCATATAGGACACGCTCAAAACGGAGCAACGGTTCATCACATACACACGAAGCAAGTTTGAAACACAATCAGCCCAAAACAGCAAGTAGGCATATAGTTGACATCAACACAACATGATACAAGAACATTTCATGGCATCAAAGGGCATGGCAAGCATGTACACGTTGAGAACTACAAGCATGATCACTGAGCTACTAACAAACACCACTAGAACATGCTCAAAACATCATGGCAAGATTGCAAAAGATAACAGTTTCACAGACTTAGTGAAATAAACTAGACATGGCAGCAACAACGACAATAGGCATGTTTGCAAGCTTCTGCAACTCATCTCGGAGCATATCATGGCATGTGAAGATAGCCAACAGCAAGAATACATGTTTATGAAGCTACTCATGGCAAGAAAATGGTCATAGGATGCATAGAACACTAGCTATTCACATGGCAAAACTGAACTTACTATTAACACGCTTGTAGGATCGAAAGTAGGTCTAAAGGGGGGGTGATTAGACTACTTGACAATATAAAAAATTTGCCTTTAGATCATGCAATGTTTTTGGCAGTTTCACAATTAAGATCAATTCAAGTATCACCCTACACATGCAATTCTAGAGTATAAGCAGCGGAAAGTAAATTGCACATGTAAAAGAGAGGTGGAGAAGATCAAACGCAGTTTGGTGACACGAAGATTTTTGTCGTGGTTCCGATAGGTGGTGCTATCGTACATCCACGTTGATGGAGACTTCAACCCACGGAGGGTAACGGCTGCGCGAGTCCACGGAGGGCTCCACCCACGAAGGGTCCACGAAGAAGCAACCTTGTCTATTCCATCATGGCCTACGCCCACGGAGGACTAGCCTTACTCGGGGTAGATCTTCACGAAGTAGGCGATCTCCTTGCCCTTACAAACTTCTTGGTTCAACTCCACATCACGACGGAGGCTCCCAAGCGACACCTAACCAATCTAGGAGGCACCACCCCCCAAAAGGTAATAGACGGTGTTGATGATGATGAACTCCTTGCTCTTGTGCTTCAAGTGATAAACTCCCCAACACTCAACTCTCCTCACTGATATGGCTGTGGTGGAAGAAAGATTTGAGTGGAAAGTAAATTGCACATGTAAAAGAGAGGTGGAGAAGATCAAACGCAGTTTGGTGACACGGAGATTTTTGTCGTGGTTCCGATAGGTGGTGCTATCGTACATCCACGTTGATGGAGACTTCAACCCACGGAGGGTAACGGCTGCGCGAGTCCACGGAGGGCTCCACCCACGAAGGGTCCACGAAGAAGCAACCTTGTCTATTCCATCACGGCCTATGCCCACGGAGGACTAGCCTTACTCGGGGTAGATCTTCACGAAGTAGGCGATCTCCTTGCCCTTACAAACTTCTTGGTTCAACTCCACATCTCAAAGACGGAGGCTCCCAAGCGACACCTAACCAATCTAGGAGGCACCACCCCCCAAAAGGTAATAGACGGTGTTGATGATGATGAACTCCTTGCTCTTGTGCTTCAAATGATAATCTCCCCAACACTCAACTCTCCTCACTGATATGGCTGTGGTGGAAGAAAGGTTTGAGTGGAAAGCAACTTGGGAAGGCTAGAAATCAAGTTTCATATGGTAGGAATGGAATGGCTTGATCTCAACACAAGGGTAGGTGGTTCACTTCTCAGAAAGTGTATGGTAGGAATGGTAGACTTTCTGATGGCTCTCTCCACGAATGAAGAGGGGGTGGAGGGGTATATATAGCCTCCACACAAAATCCAACCGTTACACACACATTTGATCAATCTCGGTGAGACCGAAGTGAAAACTCGGTCAGACCGAAAGTTCAAACATAGTGAACGTTGGGATTTTCGGTGGGACCGAAAATACCATCTCGGTGTGTCCGAAGTGAGTCAAAGGTTGGAGCTTGCCATCTCGGTGTGACCGAAAGTAACAACTCGGATATTCCGAAATGATGTCAATTGGTTACAGAAGGTTGGCAGTCCATTTTCGGTGAGACCGAAACTCAGAATCGGATGAACCGAGAATTTAGGGTTTGGAAGAGTAACTGAGGTGGTTCATCTCGGTGGGACTGAGTTTGCAGAATCGGTTTGTCCGAGATTACTTATGAGTGTGTTAAGTAGTGAAGAGTGCTGATAGTTGAGGGAGCTAGATCACCAAGCACTTGAGCAACTAGATCATTAACACAACCTCATCCCCTTTTAATAGTATTGGCTTTTCCTATGGACTCAATGTGATCTTTGATCACTAAACCAAAAATAGAGTCTTGAGCTTTTGCCAATGCTTGTCTTAGCATTTTGAGGGGTCCACTTCTTCAGACATTTCCATACCCATATCATCGAACTTTTCTGAAATGATTCTCAAGTAAAATATTAGTTCAATGATATATATATTGTTATTAATTACCAAAACCACCCGGGGATTAGTTGCACTTTCAATCTCCCCCTTTTTGGTAATTGATGACAACATATAGATCAAAGCTTCGACAAAGGATATAATCAAAGAATAATATCGTCGCTTTGAGAAGTATGTGATAAACAAGAGCTCCCCCTAAATTTGTGCATTATTTAAAATTTGCGTTTGAATGCAAATGCACAATCGATTAGGATTGTGGGTCACTCTTCCATGTCACATACATCTTGGTGGAGCGCACAAAATGATAAGAATGAGTAACATGCACTCAATCACCAAGACAAGAGTAAATAGCCATACAATAAGGAATAGCATAGGATAAGCAATAAGCACACATTAAAGCATAGTATGACTAAGCACTCATTAAGGTAGCATCAAACTTAGTAGCAAGCACACTTAAAGTTTCAGGAACCAAAAGAAATCACTGTATCTCAAAGAAACCGGCAAAAGAACGAAAGACGAAAGAGCACTCTCTCTCTCGAAGCCCTATGATCTATAACAATTTCTCCCCCTTTGGCAACAAGTTACCAAAAAGTTCGAAAAGGTATAGAGCTAAGCGTCACTGCGGGCTCTGCTGGCGGCTCCCGTCTGGGTAGATGTCGGTGTAGAGATAGCTGCATCGGCGAAGACTTCTGCTGATGTCTGCGGTGGAGGAGTGGATTCTGGAGCTGGAGGAACTGCTGGAGCTGTAGCTGGTGCTGAAGTGGTAGCCCTGGAGTCTGTCACTGGGATAGCTGCAGATCTGGATCCTCTGGGAACCTGAGCAGTCTGGCGATGAGAGTCCTGGACTAGATCATCCTGCATAAGCTCTGCTCTCTCCTGCCTTGTCTCCTCCATGTCTGCCTCAAGCTTGTTGACAGACACCTGAATCTCAGTCAGCTTCACGTCCAGAGCGTGGATCTTGTCCTCGACAATCCTCTCTAGGCTCTCCTGAGATTGCTCAATGCTGGCCAGGCGTTGTTCAATCCTCTGGGTAGCTTCAAGAATTTGTTCTCCAAAGCTCTTTGGCTTAGCTGCTGCTGCTGCTGCCTCTTTGTCAGCTTTAGCCTTCTTCGCAGCTTCGATTTTGGCCTGTCCTTCAACTGAGGTAGGATCCTCTTCATCCATCACAACTACGTTGTCCTCATGCTCTGGCTGCAGTGGCAAGTGCTTCCTATCCAACATGAATTTGCCCGTCCCAAACTTGGCGTTGATGAGCATCTGAATCTGCGGAGCAAACCCACACGACCTCTTCTGGTCAGCTGCAGTCCTCTTAATGGTCTCTACCATCAAGTCCATCACCTTGAAAGGTGCCTTCTCATCGAGAATGTGCAGCATGTTGATAGAATAGCCTCGAATCATCCGGTGGTCTCCAGACTTAGGCATCAATGTATGCCTCAGAATAGTGTTAGTGGTGGTCAGACCTGCCTGGAGATAGTACACTGAGCCAAGCTTCCATCCTTCCAAATCAGCAGCCGGGATCTCCTTGTACATGTTCTTCATGGAATCATGACTCTTCTTAGGAATCCCATAGACATCAATGTCGTCTTCTCTCTGCACTGGAGCGTTCAGAAGTTCTGCCCATTCTTCAACAGTCGAAGAAAACCTTTGACCTTCAGTCATCCATGTGATCTTGCCATCAGGATAGAAGTGGGCTGTGGCATAGAACTGCATGATCATCTCGTCATTCCAAGCTGTCAGCTCTTGACCCACAAAATCAGCAACTCCACATGCAGTAAAGCTCTCATGCACATGGGGAAAGAAGTCCCGGTGCTCTTCACTGTCAATATACTTCCAGTCAACATACCTGGTGTCAGCAACAATGGGCTTCTTATCCATCAGCACGGTCTCATAGAAATCCTGCTGCTCTCTGGTGTGGAATCTGGGGTCCACAGCAGTCCTTCTCCTTACAGCATATGGATCAGACTGTCTCCATAGCCTGAGACCTTTGTCCTTCCTTGCCTTCATGTCCTCAGCTTGAGGATGAGCATCATTGTGGAGTGGCAACTTGGGACGGAGCTTAAGCAACACATGCTCTTCATCTGATTCAGACGGTGGCATCTCACCTTTGTTCTTCTCAGAAGCTGAAATGCTCCTGGTTGTCCTTTTGGGCTTGGCTGGAGCTGCCTTGGCTTGAGCAGGCTTCTTGGGTTTAGAGGAGGCTTGAGCCCGAATAGCATCACCCATGAACTTAGCTTTCTGAGGAGGAGGCTGGGGTGCTTCTTCTTCTTCTTCTTCTTCTGCAGCATCAACTTGAGGTTCAACATATACTACCCTCTTCCTTTTGGAAGTCTTCTTCACCTTGCTTGGAGCAGGCTCTTCCAAGTTGAGCTTCTTTGCAACTGCTGACTGCTTTACTTTGCTTGTGCCTTTCCTTGACTGCTGCCCTTGGTGCTCTTTAGCAACCACATTCCTCTTTGGCTTGGAGGTAACTTCCTCAGCAACAAAGTCAGAGTCTTCATCATCAGAAGTTCTCTTCTTCCTGGTTCTGGTGGCTGCAGGAGGCAAACCACTAGGGGTGCTCCTCTCACCATCATCACTGGAGCTGCTAGCAGGACTTGTATCTGCCTCTGGAATTTCAGCAAACGGTGATTCAGACCTGTTCTGGCTGTCACTGACATCTGACATGGCTGAAAAAACCTGTGAAAAGATAAGGTATAGGCAGAGTAGAAGAGTTATCACAACTGCAGAGGTTTTTTGCAAAAAAAATGAGTTCAAAACTTAGTTTTGAGTTTTCACAGAATGTATTTCGGTCAAACCGATTTCAAGTTTCGGTGCAACCGAAGTACTCAACAGAAACCTACACACCACTTTCGGTCAGACCGAAATGTGTTTCGGTCCTACCGATAACTTAGGGTTTCACTGAAACTATGTTTCGGTCATTCCGATTTGCACAACTCGGTTAAACCGAATGATGCAGTGCAATGGCCAGAAGCCAAATCGGTCATTCCGAGTTTCAAAATCGGCTTCACCGAGATGCATTCCGTGGAAACCTAAACCTAAGAATTTTCCTCGAAACTAGAAGATCTGAACTAATGTATAGGGAATATCTCAAACGTGGATTGAATCATGGCAAGCCTATCATGCAAGAATCGGAAGGGGAGCACGAAAAGGGATCGGGACACACCCTAACTTGGTGGTGTCCCTCTACGGCGGCAACGGTGGAGATGATTACCGTTGACGGCGGCGGAGACCTGCGGCGAGGGCGCACAGGCGACGACGGCGACGATCCGTAGACCAGGGCGACGACAGCAGGGGTATTGGGGGCGAACGGTTTGAAGAATTGAATCGCGCGCAGCCCTCAGGTATATATAACCCCATGCGGTCGGTGGGACCGAGTTGAAAAACTCGGTGTCACCGAGATGTATAACTGCTGTGCAGTTACGCATATCGGTCAGACCGAGAGTTTGAACTCGGTTTCACCGAGATGAAACCTAGATCAGTCTAAGCGTTTCGGTTGGACCGAGATTGAGAAGCCGGTCAGACCGAAATGGACTTAGAAGGTTTTGGAAGTCAGCCTTAGACGAATCGGTGGTTCCGAGTGCTCCTCACTCGGACTGTCCGAAAAAGACTTGTTCAAAGTTGTGATATGAGCATGAATAGAATTTGAGACAAGAAAGCATAGATAGCTAGGGAAAGTGCTTAGGCATTCTTGTCCATCCATTTGGCCAGAAAGAGAAAACAAAACAATCAAAACAACAAATGGATGTCCTTGAATGGATAAAATCATGCATTCAACATGCTCACACAATAAGATAGCAACTGAAATATGTGTCAAACATGCACAACCAATCACTCTAGCTACTAGCACACAATTTGTCGATGACTAGGTCATCTATATATGAGTATATTGACTTAGGAGCCAAATGAGAACATTTGATCATAGGTCATACTCATCGTTTAAGCACAAGTGGGGTTACCACTTTTACATAAAGCATTTATGTGTTCACATCATTTGGAGATGCTTTCGCTCAATTTTTAGAGCAAAGCTCCCTCTAGATGTGAGAACCCCTTTTAAAGGGTCAAACTAACCTTGGGTTGTCGTAGAAGACTTCATGTAGATGTTGAAGATGTGGATGCTCAATGTTGATGCAGATCATCAAAAGTTGGGAGCAATCCTTTGGATTAGGGCACTTTCAATACCTACATGGGTTAGTCCCACAAGGAACAAACAAGAATATCCATAGACATAGAGTGAAGTACACAAAAGATGATGTCCATGAAAGCAATGATTACCTTGTCCCTTGACTTACCAACAAGAGGGTTTGTGACTCCATGAACTAGTGCATGATGTGGAAGTTGATTGCACAAGTTCTTGCCAAAATGAATATGAGTGAAGTTTGTTGGCGGAGTCACCCTCAAGAACCTACTAGTTCTTCTTCTTTGGGATCCACATCATCTTGATGGGAATCCTTGGTGTTGTAGTTGAGCTTGACGAAGTAGAACTTGATGTGTCCTTGGGAACCCACTTGACCATGGCTTGAGGTGCTTCAATGAATGCATCAATCTCCTCAAAGTTCTTGCTTCCGGCAAGACTCTTGTAGACACCTTTCTCTATGATTTCCTTCAATAAGCTATTTTCTTGCTCAAGTGTAACTTGGCTTGAAACATTGTTAGTGGAATCAAGAGAACTACTAGAAGTAACAACATTAGATTTAACTTGGTTATTGTTACTACTAGAGGAAGAATTTTTCTTATGCTTGTCATGCTTAGTCTTAATAGGTGGCAAGAAATTAGACAAGAGAAGTCATTTGGCAAGATATGAAGAACTCTTCTTTCGAAGATCGTCATTGATCGCTTTCAGAAACTCATGTTCTTGCTCTAGAGTGAGCTTCTCGAAGCGTAGCTTCTCATGAGATCTTAGGAGCTCTCTATGATCTTCTTGAGTTGTTTCATGAGCTAACTTAAGAGTGTTTAGTTCTTTAGTTAGACGCTCAATCTCCTTCATAGCATTGTCATTCGACTCTTCTCGACTATAAAGACTACTAGCATTTTCATCATTACTAAGCTCACTAGATTTATCATGCAAGAGCTCATCTTCACCAAGCAAGTCATCCTCATCACTATCAAAGTCAATGAATTCAGGGTGTGTTACCTTGGGACCTTTAGCCATGAAGCATCTTCCAATTCCCTCATTTGGTGAATCAAATAAGTCGTAGGAGTTGGAGTTGGAGGATACGAGTGCAAGTCCAGCAACACCTTCATCTTGACTATAGTCGGAGTCGGAGTGATAGCTTTCATCGGATTGATTGTCAGAGTCGGAGCCGGAGACCCATTCACCAACATGAGCTTGATGTCTTTTTCTTGTGTAGCTCCTTGATGACTTGTCTTTCCTCTCCGAATCCTTGCTTCTCCGAGAGGGTCTTCGTTCATAACGATCATCTCTACTCCTTCTCTCTCTCCGAGGTGACTCATCTCTTGCTCTTCTTCTTGGAGATTCTTCTCTTCTCTTGTGGGGAGCCGTACACTCATTTGAGAAGTGTCCGGGTCTTCCACAATTGTAGCAGTTTCGATCACGACTAGAAGATCTCTTTTCATCATATGATCTAGACTTTGAGCTTCTTTCTTTGCCTCTATTCTTGTAGAACTTGTTGAAGTTCTTGACCATTAGGCTTATCTCTTCATTGGAAATTAGCTTGTCACTTGAGGTAGTAGGAGCATCACTTGTAGCTTTATAAGCACCACTTGACTTATTGTGAAGCTCTTCCTTATCCTTAAGTGTCATCTCATGAGCAACAATTCTTCCAATGACTTCAGTTGGCTTGAGGGTCTTGTAGTTTGGCATCATTTGGATCAAAGTGCACACGGTGTCATACTTTCCATCCAAAGCTCTGAGAATCTTCTTAATGATGAATCGGTCGGTCATTTCTTCGCTTCCTAAGCCGGCAATCTCATTTGTGATGAGAGCAAGCCTAGAGTACATTTCAGCGACTCCTTCACCATCCTTCATCTTGAACTTGTCAAGTTGACCTTGAAGAATATCTAGCTTTGATTCCTTCACAGATTCAGTACCTTCGTGCATTTCAACCAAAGTATCCCAAATCTCTTTAGCATTCTCAAGACGGCTGATTTTGTTGAACTCTTCGGGACACAAAGCATTGAAGAGAATGTCACAAGCTTGAGCATTGTTTTGCAACATCCGCAACTCTTCGGGTGTAGCTTCGTGATCCGGAACTTTTCCTTCTTCAAAGAAATCACCTTGCATACCAACACAAATAATGCCCCATGCGGCTGGGTTATGACCAAGAATATGCATTTTCATTTTATGCTTCCAACTAGCAAAATTTGTACCATCAAAGTAAGGACCTCTATGATAATTACCCTCACTAGACGCCATACTCTCCTAGGTTGTGAAACCAAGCTTATGGAGTCCAATGCAATGGAAACCAAAACAATGGAGACCAAAGCTCTGATACCACTTGTAGGATCGAAAGTAGGTCTAGAGGGGGGGTGATTAGACTACTTGACAATATAAAAAATTTGCCTTTAGATCATGCAATGTTTTTGGTAGTTTCACAATTAAGATCAATTCAAGTATCACCCTACACATGCAATTCTAGAGTATAAGCAGCGGAAAGTAAATTGCACATGTAAAAGAGAGGTGGAGAAGATCAAACGCAGTTTGGTGACACGAAGATTTTTGTCGTGGTTCCGATAGGTGGTGCTATCGTACATCCACGTTGATGGAGACTTCAACCCACGGAGGGTAACGGCTGCGCGAGTCCACGGAGGGCTCCACCCACGAAGGGTCCACGAAGAAGCAACCTTGTCTATTCCATCATGGCCTACGCCCACGGAGGACTAGCCTTACTCGGGATAGATCTTCACGAAGTAGGCGATCTCCTTGCCCTTACAAACTTCTTGGTTCAACTCCACATCTCAAAGACGGAGGCTCCCAAGCGACACCTAACCAATCTAGGAGGCACCACCCCCCAAAAGGTAATAGACGGTGTTGATGATGATGAACTCCTTGCTCTTGTGCTTCAAATGATAATCTCCCCAACACTCAACTCTCCTCACTGATATGGCTGTGGTGGAAGAAAGGTTTGAGTGGAAAGCAACTTGGGAAGGCTAGAAGTCAAGTTTCATATGGTAGGAATGGAATGGCTTGATCTCAACACAAGGGTAGGTGGTTCACTTCTCAGAAAGTGTATGGTAGGAATGGTAGACTTTCTGATGGCTCTCTCCACGAATGAAGAGGGGGTGGAGGGGTATATATAGCCTCCACACAAAATCCAACCGTTACACACACATTTGACCAATCTCGGTGAGACCGAAGTGAAAACTCGGTCAGACCGAAAGTTCAAACATAGTGAACGTTGGGATTTTCGATGGGACCGAAAATACCATCTCGGTGTGTCCGAAGTGAGTCAAAGGTTGGAGCTTGCCATCTCGGTGTGACCGAAAGTAACAACTCGGATATTCCGAAATGATGTCAATTGGTTACAGAAGGTTGGCAGTCCATTTTCGGTGAGACCGAAACTCAGAATCGGATGGACCGAGAATTTAGGGTTTGGAAGAGTAACTGAGGTGGTTCATCTCGGTGGGACTGAGTTTGCAGAATCGGTTTGTCCGAGATTACTTATGAGTGTGTTAAGTAGTGAAGAGTGCTGATAGTTGAGGGAGCTAGATCACCAAGCACTTGAGCAACTAGATCATTAACACAACCTCATCCCCTTTTAATAGTATTGGCTTTTCCTATGGACTCAATGTGATCTTTGATCACTAAACCAAAAATAGAGTCTTGAGCTTTTGCCAATGCTTGTCTTAGCATTTTGAGGGGTCCACTTCTTCAGACATTTCCATACCCATATCATCGAACTTTTCTGAAATGATTCTCAAGTAAAATATTAGTTCAATGATATATATATTGTTATTAATTACCAAAACCACCCGGGGATTAGTTGCACTTTCAACGCTGATAGAAACATTTTATAGCAATTTGAGAGCAAGAAATAAACAAGCTACAGCAACCTATAATTGCAAACAAGGACATGGATGGATAGAACATAACATGGATTTCAAGACATGGTCATTGGGTATATCCAAATGTGCACAAATTTGACTATAGCATTAAGCAAACATGGCATCACAATATAACAGTTTCAGACTTAGCAGTTTTTAACAGGTCTCAGGAAACAACAAACAACGAGTAGGCTACTTTACAAGCTTGTTGCAATCACCACAATGCATAACATGAAAAACTAATCACACCACAACAAAGATGACATTATTGTGCTTCTAAAACATATTGACATGTAGCTCCAACAAAATCACACATAAAGATATGAAAAAGACAAATCAGCATCTTATAACAAGTTTCAACACTTAACAACAATATGCAGTCTCGCAACAGAGATAAACATGGCAATATGGCACCTAACATGAATGCAACGGCCACCATCATGTAGATCACTTCACAATGAACATTTTGACATATCATACACTCCATTTGGACCAACATGCACAAAGTTACATCATGTTAAACATGCTAACATATTGTTCACAGACAATAAGAGCTGGACAGTAACATCACATAGCAGTTTTGCAACGAATATTAAGACACCAAGATGAACAGTAACATGCATGGAAACTACACCATCATATAGAGCATCAAGAGATGAATATTTTGATATATTATATGCTCCATTTGGGTCACCGAGCACAAAGTTACAAGTCACACCAAATGCCTATATGATGATACCGACAAAGGCCTTGGGAAAACAATCTCAGGCTGACTGGGCGACAATGTCCGGGCTCGGTGGACATGTCCGGTGGTGCAGAAGCGTGGGCCCACCTGGCGGTAACACAGGCGAGGCGGATGGCGGACATGTCCGTGCCCGGACGGACATGTCCGGTGGCAGTGGAATCCGGGCCGGCGAGGAGGAGGTCAACGGCGACTCCGCCGACCGGGAGGTCTGGCAGGCGCGGGGTCAGGTGGATCCGGGCCTGGGAAGACCGTATCCGGTGGAGAAGTGGGCGGGCGAGGCCAGGCGGCGACGGGGCGACGTGGCGTGGCCACGGATCTGGCCGACGGCGGAGTTTCGGCGGCGGAGCTGCTCGAGGCATCGGCGACGGAGATCGGCGCGGGTCCGGTGAGGCAGGAGCGGGCGGCGCTCGGGGCGAACCACGGCGGCAGAGCGGAGGGAGAAGGAGGCTCGGGCAGCTTGTCGGCGGCGCCCGGAAGGTCGTCGGCGGGCTTCTCCGGCGAGGCGAGGTGGCGGGGCCAGTGGAGTCCGGCGTGGGCGCGGCCAGATCGGGATCTCCCCGATCCGATTGAGCGGGCGAGCGGGGTGCAGGAGCGCTCGGGGTCGGCCCGGTTCGGCCCGCGGTGGGCCTGGCCCGGGCTGGCGGCAGTGGGACGACGCCTGGGGTGTGTGGCAGCGTCCGGTTGGCCGGGACAGCTGTTTCGGTGGCGGTGGCCACTGGGAAGGCGCCAAGTGGCGGCGGCAGGGTGGCGTGGCGCTGATTTCGAGGGGGTGCGGGAGGAGGCGGTGGCTGGTGAGTGGAGGGGTGCGGAAAACGAGGCTGGAGGTTGAAGGAGGCCAAAATTGACAAGGGTAGGTGTATATATAGGGCAGGGGGGCTAGGGCTAGGGTTTTTAGGCCGTTTCGAGCCGTTCGATCTCGATCGGACGGCTCCGGCGAGAGGGGAGTGGCAAGCTCGGCCTAGTGGGCTGTGTGGAGGGCTGAGGGCTGAGATGAGATGACAGGAGAGAGGCCCGGTGGAAGATTCGGAGACCGAAACATCCGACGAGAATACCGACCACGGTGCCGCTACGAGTTTGACGGTTGGGCTATCAAACGGACTCCGAATGAGAAGAAATTTGGCAGGCGGTTTGTCTACACTATAATAAGACCACACACCAAGTTTCACCTCATTCTGAGAACATTTTTTGGCCACTTACAAAACAAGGTTTCGGAGGTGCCGCGGGCGCGTGCAAGTGTGCCTGGGCTCAGAACGGACAACGTAAAGGACGAGGGCATCGGGCAACTACGAACGGATACAAATTTTGAAAACATGATGACGCAATGCACACGAAGACATGGCAAAGTGCAACACGCAAGCAGATGACATGGCAATGGCAACGAATAACTGGCCGACACCTGGCGCATCGGTCTTGGGGTGTCACACATGACCCTCCTCTTACGATTCCCCTTGAAACCCCTCGCCAAAACCCACCATATCGCATGCCCTCTCCGTTTGGATCTCGCCAGAGTTCACGCGGTTTGCCGGTCGATTCCGAAGCGTGTAAGCATATTCGAAACTTTCCTTCCCTAGACTACTACCCCTCATCGTTGCGAACCTCTATGACATGTTTTGGACACCCAGGAAGCACCAGAGCCACCGCCTCGAGCTCACAACGCTGATGGAGTTCACAAAGTTCACCTCGACGCTACGCTCGATCCCGACGTCCCCTCACCTCGCTATCCACAAAAAATCCTGGACATCCTTGCCGACGCCGCCGACGACCGGAGCCCCACCGCCAACTGACCTCTTCTTCCCTCCGACGCCAAGTTCTTCTCTGTAGGCGAGCACTCCTCCTCCCGTGTTCGTTTTTTTCCTTTCTTTGATCGAACCGTTACGTAGATTAGATGGGAAACATTAGTTTTTTTGTAGATCGGTTTTAGTTTATGTTTTTTCCAGTTTAGATCTAAACCGGTTCGCGGGTTTCGTTTAGTTATAAATTGTAGCTTCGGTTGCTGGGACTTGGACTGGCTGGTGATGACTCGAGGCGTCGGACGTCCGGTCTTCGTCAGTCGTCCGGTGGCTATCAGACGTCCGAGGCATGTAGCTTCCAGTTAGTTCCTTCTCTTGCTCCGGCTCCTCGCCTTCTTGTTCACCTGGCGTAGCATTTTCACGCCCGTCCTCTCGGTACCTGATCATGCATAGAGTCTCTGCCTTAGGTAGTAGCCATGTCTCACATGCATCATATGGAAGTTCATTAAGGAGAGATGTCACCTCAGTTTTGAGTGCTCTTGCACGAGATCGTGTCATCTGTACACTTGGCACTTGGGGAGATAGGTCCATGAGGATTTTTTGCATCATCTCCCCCCCTTGGGAAAGATCCGACCCCGGACTAGAAGCTTCATCACCATGGTAGGGAGAGAGGTCTTTGACATTGAAGATGTCGCTCACGGATTACTTGTCGCATGGGATGTCGATCTTGTATGCATTGTGTTGTAGCCTGCAAGCACCTTGAAGGGTCCGTCAGCTCGAGGAAGTAACTTGGACTTGCGCTCGTTGGGGGAAGCGTTCCTTTCGAAGGTGTAGCCACACAAGATCTCCAATGTCGAATATCATGGGTTGCTTGTTGGTGTTGATCTTGGACGCGAGTCGTTTGACTTTACGCTCGATGGTGTGCCTTGTATCTTCGTGCATCTTCTTGAGATAGCTTGCCCGGACACTAGTGATGCGGAGCATCCAATTGACATCACCATGTCAAGAGTCCATTTCGCGAGTGACACGTGCGACATATACTTCATACATACAATGGTGAATCATCTCATTTACATGCGCCCACTTGTACCTTTCGAGGATGGTATACTACTTGACCCCTCTCTCGTGTGCATTCATAGGTGTGAGCAGAGCTATACATTCATCAAGGAGGAGTCCAAGAGCAGGAAACTACACCATCCAAGAGGGAAGGCCGGAAGCGGAGAAGGAACCGGCCAAGAAGAAGGCAGAAGCTCCCATATGACCCCGTGCGCACGCGCCCCTCCAACCCCGTGCTCAGGGGCCTCCCAGGCTGCACAGTCCCGAAGACTCCGTGCGCACGGGCGTGTACCGTGCACACGGGACCCCCGTGCCCACGGGCCTTAGACCCCGTGTGCACAGGCTGCTGCGTCAGGTCTCTGGAGACCCTGTGCGCACAGGCTCCACTTACCCCGTGTGCACGGGGCCCCCTGTGTGTTTTTTTTGACTATGTACTGCAAGGCAATAGCCTCACAGCTCTTTATTGAAATAAAACAGAGAAACAAGGGGTCCTTTACAGAATAATTACAACAAAGAGAAAGAAAAAAGAGAGGTCATACTTACAACCCAAGAAGGGTAAGAGTGACTAACTAAGGAAGGTTATATATCCAAGATAGAAGACTATCCTTGTATTTACTTTTGATCCTGTGTGAAAGCAAGGTTATATCATGGATAAAAGTATGTCTCCATGTTCTAAAAGTAGGCCTCTCATTCCTGAAAACCTTGCCATTCCTGAGAATCCAAATATTCCAAGCAGTTGTGAAGACCACTTCAGTGAAGAAAGGATGCCCAAAATCCTTCCTAGCTTTTACAGCCATGTTATAGGTTGTCATGCCAGGCTGAGGATCCCAAAGAATCTGCAAGTAATTCCAGACTCTAACACTGAAATTACAAGAGAAAAACAAGTGAGCAATATCGTCATGGGCACTATATGGGCAAAGCACACAGGTACCATCCTCCACATGCCAATGTCTTCTTTGTAACATGTCTCCTGTGTTTAAACGATCCATTAGCAGTAGCCAGCCAAACATCTTAATTTTCAGAGTACATGAAGATTTCCAGATCCATTGAAAGATAGGATCAACAACAATATGCTGGTGTTCATGCACATAGAACGATTTAGGTCTGAAGCACCCCTTATTGAAAGGACAAACCCAAGAATCACTAATGTCAGTACAAGCATAATCACTTAGCATCTTTTGCAGACAAGCCAGTTCAGCAAAAGCTTGTGTAGACAATGGAAGATGCAAATATGACAGAAGTTGATTAGGAAGCACTTCAGACACAGATAGAAAACCATCAATAATAAAAGAGAATAGTCTGGGAAACTTCTCACTTATTGAGGAGCCGTTAAGCTCAGCCACCCAATCATCAGTCCAAAAAAGAATTGACCTTCCACCCCCTAGCTTAGGAGTAGCCAGCTGACAATATTTAGGGGCCAACTTAAACACATCCTGCCACCAGAAGGATCCACAGAGATTGGTGGAATGAGGAACAGAGCTATCATAGTAGGAATTCCAAATGAGACTAACCCAGGGAGTGTCATGATGATTATAAAATTTATGCAAGAATTTCATGAGCAAAGCCTCATTCAGCACCCTTAGATTGAGCACACCAAGCCCCCCTTTAGATTTTGGTTTGCAAACCAAGTCCCAAGCTGCTAGGGATTGTCTTGGAGTATCAGAATTCCCTCTCCGAAGGCACTGTCTCTGAATCCTTTCAATTTGCTTCAGAATTCCAGGAGGGATGACAAGAGTGCAAAGAAAGTATATAGGCATTGAAGATAAAACAGACTGAAGCAACTGAAGCCTACATCCCTGGTTCAGAAAGCAAGAAGAAGCGGATAATCTCCTCTCAATCCTATGCACAAGAGGCATAAGATCCTGAATTGAAGGTCTGGTGGTCCCCATAGGAAGTCCCAAATAGGTAAAAGGCATGACCCCCAATTTGCAGCCAAGTATGGAGGCTAACCTATTAGCTTTATCCTGGGAAACGTTCATAGGCACCATAAGTGATTTTACAAAATTCAGAGCTAGCCCAGTTGTAGAAGCAAACACATCAAGCATGTCTTTGAGAGCAAGCAGCTGATTATCCAAAGCAGGTAACACAATTAATGTGTCATCAGCATACTGCACTATAGGATAATCCATACTATGAGAGGGGATTGGTAGAGTCAAAATGCCTTCGTTGCACATATCATTAACTACAGACTGTACAAGATCAGCAGCAAGCACAAACAGTAGAGGTGGCATTGGATCACCCTGCCTAACTCCCCTCTTACAATGAAAATGATGCCCAGGCACACCATTAAGTAGCAAAGAAGATGAACCAGATTTGAGGATGGAGTGCATCCAAGATATCCATTTATCATTAAAGCCCTTGTATCTGAGAATCCTGAGAATGGTATCATGCTCAATAGTGTCAAAAGCCTTAGTGAAACCCAACTTTAACAGAACTATAGGTCTTTTAGAAGCTTTACACTGATGGATGTACTCAAAGAACCAAGCTAAACAATTCTGGATAGACCTTGATTTGATAAATCCATACTGGTTTTTGTGAATGCATGAGATAATCACTTTCTGCAGTCTATTGGCCAGAAGTGTAGTCAGAAATTTCAAACAAGTATTTGTCAAAGAGATTGGCCTAAAGTCATTCAAACCCTCAGGTGCTAGCTTTTTCGGAATGAGAGTTATGAGAGAGCTGTTGATACACTCAAGATCAAGATTTACTTCATAAAACTCTTTAACTAGAAGAAGGAAATCATCTTTAATAATTTCCCAGCACTTTTTGAGAAAAAGACCGGTGAAACCATCAGGGCCAGGAGCTCTATCAGGTGGCATTTCTTTAATAACACATTCAATTTCCTGCTGAGAGAATGGCTTGGTAAATTCATCAAGACTCTCAACCTTTTTGATAATATTTGGCATGTCAAAACCCATTTGAGTGCTATGTGAACAACCCATCGTCTGCTTAAACTCTTGCAAAAAAAGCCCAGCAATGGTTGCATGATCAGAAGTTACCTGCCCATTATCAGAAGTTATGCTTGATATAGTGTTGCTCCTATAACGCTCAGTGGCCATAGCATGGATTTTTTTGTGTTATCTTCACCAACTTTAATACTCCTGATGGTGCATCTCTGCTTCTAGTAGATGAATTGCAACTTCAGTACATCCTCCAGGTGTTGCTTAACTAATCTCCTGAAGTATTCTTCAGGTCCAGACAAAGGCCTAAGTTCCTCAAGAACATCCAAGCAAAGAATAACTTTATTGCAATTAGAAATGGTCAATTTCACCTTAGATAGACCAATGTGCCAATATTTGAGGGCATGTCTGAGAGCTTTAAACTTTGCAGAAATTACAACAGCAGAAGATTTCCTGTGTACTGCATTGTTCCAAGAGTCAGTAACACAATCAAGAAAACCAGGTAAATTAGTCCAATAGTTTTCAAATCTGAATACTGTGGCCTTAGGAATGGCAGTTTTAATTTTAACCACACATGGTACATGGTCAGAAGCAGTTCTGGCAAGAGGCAGGACCATTGTATTAGGAAAAGAGCATGTCCATGAGGGGGGTGTGAAGAACCAATCAATTTGCTCCAGCAAAGGGACAGTTTGCATATTCGACCAAGTGTATGATACGTCTCCAACGTATCTACTTTTCCAAACCCTTTTGCCCTTGTTTTGGACTCTAACTTGCATGATTTGAATGGAACTAAACCAGACTGACGCTGTTTTCAACAGAACTGCCATGGTGTTGTTTTTGTGCAGAATAAAAAGTTCTCGGAATCGCCTAAAAATCAACGGAGAATTATTTCAGAAAATATAAAAAATACCTGCAAGAAGATCCACACCGGGGGGCCCACGTCTTGTCCTCGAGGGTGGGGTGCGTGCCCCCCTTCCTTGGGCGCGCCCCTTGCCTCGAGGGCCCCCCGATGCTCCACCGACGTACCCCCAGGTCCTATATATTCCGTTTCGGGGAGAAAAAAAATCAGAGCGAAAGAATTATTGCGTTTCACGAGACGGAGCCACCGCCAACCCCTAATCTCTCTCGGGAGGGCTGATCTGGAGTCCGTTCGGGGCTCCGGAGAGTGGAGATCGTCGCCATCGTCATCATCAACCTTCCTCCATCACCAATTCCATGATGCTCACCGCCGTGTGTGAGTAATTCCATCGTAGGCTTGCTGGACGGTGATGGGTTGGATGGGATCGATCATGTAATCGAGTTAGTTTTGTTAGGGTTTGATCCCTAGTATCCACTATGTTCTGAGATTGATGTTGCTATGACTTTGCTATGCTTAATGCTTGTCACTAGGGCTCGAGTGCCATGATTTCAGATCTGAACCTATTATGTTTCCATGAATATATGTGTGTTCTTGATCCTATCTTGCAAGTCTATATTCACCTACTATGTGTTATGATCCGGCAACCCCGAAGTAACAATAATCGGGACCACTCCTGGTGATGACCATAGTTTGAGGAGTTCATGTATTTACTATGTGTTAATGCTTTGGTCCGATACTCTTTTAAAAAGAGGCCTTAATATCCCTTAGTTTCCAATAGGACCCCGCTGCCACGGGAGGGTAGGACAAAAGATGTCATGCAAGTTCTTTTCCATAAGCACGTATGACTATATTCGGAATACATGCCTACATTACATTGATGAACTGAAGCTAGTTTTGTGTCACCCTAGGTTATAACTTCTACATGATGAATTGCATCCGACGTAATTTCCCATCACCGATCCAATGCCTATGAGCTTTACCTATATTGCTAGTCGCTTATTTACTTTCCCGTTGCTATTATCACAAAAACTACAAAAACAGTATCTTTACTTTTATTGCTGCTACCGCCACTATCATATTACTTTGCTACTAAACTATCTTGCTGCAGATACTAAGTTTCCAGGTGTGGTTGAATTGACAACTCAGCTGCTAATACTTAAGAGTATTCTTTGGCTCCGCTTGTGTCGAATCAACAAATTTGGGTTTAATACTTTACCCTCGAAAACTGTTGCGATCCCCTACACTTGTGGGTTATCAAGACTATTTTCTGGCTCCATTGCCGGGGAGCATAGCTCTATTCTTTAAGTCACTTGGGATTTATATCTGCTTATCACTATGAAGAATTTGAAGGACTGAAAAACCAAGATCTTACCCTCAACTACGAGGGGAGGTAAGGAACTGCCATCTAGCTCTGCGCTTGATTCTTCTTCTGTTATGAGTAACTTGCGACACCTACTCCTGCTATTGAATCTGATATGTCGTATGTTCTTGATGATGCTACTTCTGCTATGTATGATGAAACTATCTCTATGCCTGATACTGTGCCACTAGGTGAATTTCTAGATGAACAAATTGCTAAGGTTAGGGAGAGTGCAAATGTTGATGATATTATTGAAAGTGATGATGAAACTACTCCCAATAGATAGGAATTGCCTGTTGTGCCTGAGGGTTATGTTATGGATGAAGAAACTGCTAGAACTTTCTTACTTGCAATGATAGATATGATCTTAAGAAGTTATGAGCTAAGATGAAAGAAAAGTCCTTGAATGCTAGAATGAAACATGACCCTGCTTTTGCTACTTCACCTATTTGTGTCACTGATAAGGATTATGAATTTTCTGTTGATCCTGAGTTAATTACTTTGGTTGAATCTGATCCTTTACATGGCTATGAGTCTGAAACTGTTGTGGCACATCTTACCAAGTTGAATGGTATAGCCACCCTGTTTACCAATGATGAAAAGATTCGCTACTACTATATCCTTAAGCTATTTCCGTTCTCGTTAAAGGGTGATTCTAAGACTTGGTTTAATTCTCTTGATCCTGGTTGTGTGCGTAGTCCCCAGGATATGATGTATTACTCCTCTGCTAAATATTTTCCCGCTCATAAGAAACAAGCTGCCTTACGGGAAATATATAACTTTGCTCAAACTAAAGAAGAGAGTCTCCCACAAGCTTGGGGGAGGCTTCTCCAGTTACTTAATGCTTTGCCTGATCATCCTCTTGAGATGCATGATATACTTGATGTCTTTTATATTGGACTAACCAATGCTTCCAGAGACCACCTGGATAGTTGCTCTGGTTGTGTTTTCGGGGAAAGAGCGATGGAACAAGCTGAATTATTATTGAATAATATGCTAGCCAATGAAAATAATTGGACACTTCCTGAACCAGCCCCTAAGCCAACTCCGAAAAAAAGAGGTGTTCTATTTCTCAGTCCTGAAGATATGCAAGAGGCAAAGAAATACATGAAAGAAAAAGGTATTAAAGCTGAAGATGTTAAGAATTTACCGCCTATTGAAGAAATACATGGTCTTGATAACGCGACACAGGTAGTAAAGATAAATTCTCTTTATAGATTTGATGAAGGTGATATTCCTCGTTATAAGTCTACTATCCAATGCTTAGATGAGTTTGACAATTTCATTGTGAAACAAGAGAACTTCAATGCTTATGTTGGTAGACAACTACAACACAATGCTCATATGATTGAACGCTTGAGTGATTATCTGTCTAATGCTAAAGGTGAACTGAAACTTATTACTACCTCCGTCTAGGTGAATAAGTCATTCGCGTAGTTCTAGGTCATCGATTTGAGCAATTAAATATGTGTTATATGTCATGAAAAATATATCACAAGATTTCTACACGGATGTAGTTTCTAAATATATATTTTTTGTCACATATAATAAATATTTAGATAGTTAAATCGTCAACCTAGAACTACGCGAATGACTTATTCACCTAGACGGAGGTAGTAGTATACATGCTTCCATGGTCACCACTCAAGTAGAACAAGTACTTAAAGCTCACAATGATTTGCTCAATGAATTAAATAGTAAGAATAATGATAATGCCATTAGAATTGTGACTAGAGGTGGCAGAATGACTCGGGAACCTTTGTATCCTAAAGGCCACCTGATAGAGGCCAAGGTGTCCCGTCTTTCGATGAGATGGTGGCTATCGTTTTGGAGGAAGTCGACTTTGACGATCCGACTACGAACATGTGAGGACGTCGCGCCTTAGCAATCACTAAACCAACTCCAAGAGGTTATTGACCACGCCGGAGCACGATCAACCTGACCACGAAGGTCTGTTTCCTGCAGGCGAACGAAGAACAAGCAAGAAACTGAGATTGCAATCTGGATATTTCGAATTCAAGAGGAAAGCTTTATTGATCAAGTGGGGTTCTGTGACGTCTTGGTCTGGTCGTTGAACACAAACGAAGTACGCGAAGTTGCAGCTATGGAGAACTCTAATCTAAACAAAACCCAAAGTCTAAACGACGCCCTAAGGGCTGTATATATGGGGGAAAGAGGGGGGAATTTCGTGGCCCTTGGTGAAGGGGTCCGAAACCAACCCTAACTCTTGTTTCCCCACACATACGGACTCTAAAAACAACCTATACTCAAGTATTTCGAAATTACATGGGCCTGGCCCAATAATAAGGTGACGCAGCACCTATAATAGCCTCTGGACGAAATTTATGAAGTGTCATCTTGTATATTTCGTCCAAGGCTTCACGCATTCATTATGGTGGCTTCAAAGTCCTGAAATCATCACTTGTAACTCCATTCTTATTCCCCTTGCGCATGCCATCATCCCCATGCTTGATCTTGCTCCAATGTTCATCCTTCTTGTCCAAGCTAGGGCCTTCATTTGTAAGCAAGACAAATGTATCCAATTTAGGCAGCATCATATTCTCATGAACACTAGATTCATTACCAAGAAACGAAAGTACCTGGTAATTTAATTGGCGTGCGCGAGCTCTAGTAATTGGTCCTGTATATGTGTCAGTTGGAGCTGTGGGTGTAACCTTGTTAGTGATGTCCTCATCATCCTCCCCTTCTTGAATTGAAGTCGTCCTCGACGGAAGCTCATCTTCCTCACCCAAGTAAAGCTTCAAATCTGCAATGTTAAATGTGGGACTAACCCCAAAATCTGCAGGCAACTCAAGTTTATATGCATTATCATTTATTTTCTCTAACACCTTGAAAGGACCATCAACACGTGGCATTAGCTTTGACTTGCGCAAATTAGGAAACCTATCCTTACGCAAATGTAACCAAACAAGATCTCCAGGTGCAAAGACAACACATTTTCTACCCTTATCTCCAACAAGTTTATATTTAGCATTCATGCGCTCAATATTTTCCTTAGTTAACTCATGCATTTTTAAGATCAATTCAGCACGTTGTTTAGCATCAAAATTAACCTTCTCCGAAGATGGAAGAGGCAACAAATCAATAGGTCCACGAGGTAGGAAACCATAGACAATTTCAAAAGGGCACATCTTAGTAGCAGAATGCAACGAACGATTATAAGCAAATTCAATATGAGGCAAACATTCTTCCCACATTTTCTTATTATTCTTCAAAACAGCCCTAAGCATAGTTGACAAAGTTCTGTTGACTACTTCAGTTTGTCCATCAGTTTGGGGGTGACAAGTAGTACTAAAAAGCAGTTTAGTCCCCAACTTAGCCCATAAACATCTCCAAAAGTGGCTAAGAAATTTAGTATCACGATCTGAAACAATAGTATTTGGCACACCATGCAAGCGAATAATTTCATGAAAGAACAAATCAGCAACATTAGCAGCATCATCGCTTTTATGACATGGTATAAAGTGTGCCATCTTCGAGAACCTATCCACGACAACAAATATGCTATCCCTCCCTTTCTTTGTTCGAGGTAAACCCAAAACAAAGTCCATAGATATATCTTACCAAGGAACACTAGGGACAGGCTAAGGCATATATAAACCATGAGGATTGAGTCATGACTTAGCTTTTTGACATGTAGTGCAGCGACTAACAAAACGCTCAACATCCCGTCGCATCTTTGGCCTAAAGAAATGTGTAGCAAGTACGTCCTCCGTCTTCTTCACGCCAAAGTGTCCCATTAATCCTCCTCCATGCGCCTCCTGCAACAACAAAAGACGAACAGAGCTAGCTGGAATGCATAGCTTGTTAGCACGAAACACAAATCCATCATTAACGACGAACTTGTTCCATGTTCTCCCTTCTTTACAATTCTGCAATACATCTTTAAATTCAGCATCATGCACATATTGATCTTTGATGGTCTCCAAACCAAATATTTTAAAGTCAAGTTGTGAAAGCATAGTATAACGACGAGACAATGCATCAGCAATAACATTTTCTTTTCCCTTCTTGTGTTTAATAACATAAGGGAAAGTCTCGATGAATTCAACCCATTTAGCATGTCTACGGTTCAGTTTTGCTTGACTTTTAATGTGCTTCAAAGATTCATGATCAGAATGTATAACAAATTCTTTGGGCCATAAATAATGTTGCCATGTCTCCAAAGTCCGAACAAGAGCATATAATTCCTTATCATAAGTAGAATAATTCAGACTAGGCCCACTCAATTTTTCAGAAAAGTATGCAACAGATTTCCATCTTGTAATAACACACCTCCTAACCCAATTCCACTAGCATCACATTCAAGCTCAAAAGTCTTATTAAAATCAGGAAGTTGGAGTAAAGGAGCATGTGTCAACTTATCTTTCAATATCGTGAATGCTTCTTCCTGTGCAGTACCCCAAATAAAAGGCACATCCTTCTTTGTAAGCTCATTGAGAGGTGCAGCAATGGTGCTGAAATCTCTCACAAAACACCGATAGAATCCAGCGAGGCCAAGGAAACTCCTCACGTGTGTGACCGTTTTGGGCTGTGGCCAACTCTCAATAGCTTCAATCTTGGCTTTATCAACCTCAATTCCCTGTGGAGTAACAACATAGCCAAGAAAAGATACCCGGTCGGTGCAAAAGGTGCACTTTCCAAGGTTACCAAACAAACGTGCATCACGTAGAGCAATAAAAACAGCACGTAAATGTTCCAAATGTTCCTCCAAAGATCTGCTAAAAATCAATATATCATCAAAGTAAACTACCACAAATCATCCAATGAAAGCACGTAAAACTTCATTCATTAATCTCATGAAAGTACTAGGTGCATTAGTTAACCCAAAAGGCATGACTAACCACTCATATAATCCAAACTTAGTTTTAAATGCTGTTTTCCATTCATCTCCCAATTTCATACGAATTTGATGGTATCCACTACGCAAATCAATTTTGGAGAATATTATAGAGCCACTCAATTCATCAAGCATATCATCTAGCCTAGGAATAGGATGATGATAATGAATAGTAATATTATTAATGCTTCTACAATCAACACACATACACGATGTACCATCCTTTTCCGGCACTAGAATAATAGGAACAGCACAAGGACTAAGGGATTCGCGTATATAACCTTTGTCGAGTAGCTCTTGTACTTGATGCATAATCTCCTTCGTCTCTTCTGGATTGGTACGGTATGGTGCGCGGTTGGGTAGCGATGCACCGGGAATTAAGTCAATATGATGCTCATTCCCTCGAATAGGTGGTAATCCCGGTGGCACGTCTTCTGGAAAGACGTCGGCGAACTCCTGCAAAATGTTAGTGACAGCAGGAGGCAAAGAGGAAGGCACGTCCTCGAATGAAAATAATGCCTCTTTGCACACAAAAGCATAGCAAACAAATTTGCTTAAATCTAGATCATCAATATCAGATTTGGTGGCAAATAAACATGCACTTTTCAATTTAATTTCAGAAGCAACAGTAGATGGTTTATTATTAGGCTTCATTTGTTGCTCAAATTCTTTTGCCACAATCTGTTTTTCACTCTTATTTTGCTCCTGTTTTGCTTTATTAGCTCTATTAATATCATCTTTCAAAATGGAATCAGGAGTCATAGGAAGCAAAGTAATATTTTTATCCTTATGAACAAGAGTATACTGATTGTTTCTACCATGGTGTACAAAATTTTTATCAAATTTCCATGGCCTACCAAGTAATAAGGAACATGCTTGCATAGGTACCACATCACAATCAACATAATTAGCATATGTAGAGATACTAAAATGCACACGAACAGTACGTGTTACCTTAACCTTGCCGCTGTTGTTGAACCATTGGATGTAGTAAGGATGTGGATGTGGTCTTGTGGTGAGAGATAGCTTCTCCACCATCTCCATGCTCGTCAAGTTGTTGCAACTCCCTCCATCTATGATCACGCGAACAGAACGTTCCTTCACAACTCCCTTTGTATGGAACAAATTATGCCTCTGATTTTGCTCAGCTTGTG
Source organism: Secale cereale (assembly GCA_902687465.1). Classification (NCBI taxonomy): domain Eukaryota; kingdom Viridiplantae; phylum Streptophyta; class Magnoliopsida; order Poales; family Poaceae; genus Secale; species Secale cereale. The sequence goes on along the minus strand of LR738709.1, from coordinate 258,161,057 downwards.
TAACCCGCACACTCAAAACACGTTGAGAAACTAAACATTCATACCTGTCAGGATCTTCAGGAGCCATGTATTGCATCTCATGATCAGAATCGTCTCCACCGTGTTCTTCACGTGTAATAAGAGCCAAAGTCTCCTCATCATAGTCACTAGCGGACTCATATCCACCACCCTCAGTAGCAATCATCACACGCTGAGATTTGCATTCTCTCGCAAAATGTCCTCTTCCCTTACAACGACGACAAATAATATCACTGGTGTGCCCTGTTGATGCCATGGAAGAAGAACTCTGTGCAGGCCCAATAGGTGTGCTCTTGGCAGATTATGGTGGTTGTGCCTGCTTCCTTGTATCACGACTGGAGGTAACAGCTGATGGAGGTGTCTGTGCAGTAGAATGTGTGGAAGTAGAGGATACACGCGGTGTCCATGATGAAGGTCGACCTGTAGAAAAGTTAGTCCGTTAGCGGTCTTGGGCTGGTCTGCATGGAATCGAAGAACAAGCAAGAATATGATAAAGCAATCTGAATATTGCAAATATAAATGAAGTATTTATAAAGGTGGGGATCCGTGAGCGGTCTTGGTCTGGTCGTTGGACACAAACGAAGTACACGTAGTTGCAATGGCTAACTTTTGACTAAACAAATCCCCAAAGAAAAAGCTACTAGATGGATCTACTTATATAGGAGCAAGGGGTGGCGGCCAAGGAGGTGGAAGGACGTCCCAAGGCAGCCTAAAACTAACCCTAGGTCGTACAAGGCTCATGGGCCCAAGTGGAGGTGATGTAACACCTTTGGACTTGTAGTTTGACTCGGATTCTGCTCCAGCGTCAGATTGTTTCGTAGGTATCTCAACGCTCCGGACGAATTTGAAGGTGAATCCAATTGGGTTGGAAAGTGTACGAAATCTAGTTTCCAACAAAAAAAGAATCACCCAATTCGGAGTCCGTATGAAGGAGTTCTTGCCGTTTTAAGTCAGGTATGTCTGTGCAGTCCGAATCTGAATGCAGAACGTGAGAGACTTGGACTCTATCTTCTCTTGGCCAAAAAGTGACGTGAGAGAACTTTTTGAACAGCACCTAAACTTCTCTTTTTCCCTTATCTTCATATGTGGATTGTACAAATGTCCCATACACCTGGAATTAGACATGGCACAAAAGTCAGTGAAGTATTTTTGTCCTGGATGACATAAATAAGTTGTTGCATAGTTTGTATTAGAAATCACCTCACAAATATACATGTATGCAATATTTTTGGTCGTATCCAAGGTAGTCATGTCCTCATCATCCTCCCTTTCTTGAAAATAAAGCCGTCCTCGGCGTTGCTTAATCTGAAATGTGGGTAATAAAATAGACAAGGTGTACATGTTGTATATGTATATGTCATCCATTTTTACTTCCCTTAATTTTCGCACATATGACACATGTATAGATGAGTAACTTTCGTAGTTCATAAAATATAAAGCCAAAATATTATCACAAGAAGTAGAAGGCATGAAAATATTGCAACTCAATTTGCACATATAAGTGAAGCTCTTAATCGTTACAAAAGATTGGCAATGCTCATCATTAAACCATCCCAACCTTGATGAACCATCACCAAGATTAGAGGTCATATCAAAATGATTAAACATTAGCACAACTATTTTCACACGTATTTGATCCAAATCTGATTTATTCCCTGATTCAAATGGTTCTTTCGCATCAATAGTTAATTCAATTGGTTCACTCACAATTGTTTGATCACATGGCAAAGTCAAATCACGAACATATTCCTCTAAAATAGTTGGTGTGATCAAAGTAGTGGATAGCTCATCGCATGGTTCATTTAAATTGACAAGGCATTCATCATACTCATGTGTAGGTGGAAGATCGGTACCTTTGTCATTACCTCTTATGATCAACTCAGATGATGTAGGCACTGTCGGAGGTGATGTGTCACATGGTGGAGGTGATGTAGTCCTCACAACAAAGGATGTGTTTGTCATAGTACGCCTAGTAGTGGAAGGAACAACCGTATCATCTCTTGGAATGTGCACCTGGCGCTTATTCTCCATATGGACAATACATCGTTTTATTTCCTGTTCAGCACTACAAGCAAGACGAAACAAATGGTCCATAGGATAACACTCTTCATGAATTAGCATCTCCTGAATATCACGGTTTAATCCTCCCCAAAATCTATCCATAAAATCATCTTCACTTTCCTCTAAAAAGGAGTGCAACAAGGTAGTTCGTAAATCATCATAATATTTTGTTACAGTGTCACTACCTTGTTTCAAATGTTGTAGTTTTTTAATCATGCCACGAGTATAATAAACATCGACAAATCTATCTCTCATCACAAGTTTTAAATCATCCCAAGTAGTAGGTACATGATTAGGGTATAACCGACAATATTCACTCCACCAAACTAAAGCATAACCAGTGAAAGAACCAACCGCAACCTTAACTTTTTTACGTTCATCAAAACTATGGGAAACAAATATATTATTGATGTTGAACTCCCATTCAATATATAAATCAGGTTTAAAACGACCATGAAAAGGTGGCATGGAAATAAGAACCTGTTTGTGCGCATTCTGATGTCTTTGTACCTCTTGTGATGGTGATTGTATTTTCTGAGGTGATGGCACGTCTCCCACGATCGATGAAGCCCAACTGACTCTTGAACCTGCCATGATTAGTGGAAACAAGAAACAAAATCCAAAAATAATGTTCCTATGAACTACTAGGATGTGGTGGTAAAGCGCTCACAGTAAAGCAAATATCAATATCTTACAAGTTCTTACCATGCAGTAGGTGGTGATAGGCAACCAGTGGTGTCAAATAACTCCAAAGATTGAGTAAAGCGATTGCCAGGTGAACGTACGTAAACACGGTGTAGAAATATGTGGAGCTGGGTTGGCTTTATATATGGTAGCAAAAGATTAGCAATAATCAATTCAGAGATGCAATGTTGAATAAATGCTCAACGACGGTACTGTGCTGGTCCTATGCTAGAGCGGACTAGAGACGCAAGCCTAGAACACTAATGAGGTCACGGTGTAGCACAACTAGCATCAATAAAGGATACGAAGTAGCTCTGGACATCAAGATATAAGTGAAGATCACAACGGCAGTAAAGATAATGATGAAAACAACTGCCAAGCAGAATATACAACAACACTCTCTCCAACTTTCTTTTCCTTCTTTTTCTTTTTCTTTTTTCTCACACTTTTTTCTTTTTCTTTCTCTCCACTTTTTTTTACTTTTTTTTCTATCTTTTTTTTTCTTTCTCCCTCTTTCCAAGACAAACTAGATAAGATGCAGATTGGATCAAGCAAAGATGCGAACGACTTCAACTATGAGTGTGACAATGAACAATGGGTAGCACAAGGTGGAAATTGATGGATGAGGTGGTGGACAACGGAAGGGATAAGATGCAGCGACGACGTGACTAATGTGAATAGAACTCGAAACTCTAACGAACTAGACACTAAGACCAGCAACTCGACACGACGATGCAACCGATAATTCAATAATGCAAACAATGAAAAGAAAATTGCAAAGACTCAGAATGGCTAGGACAAAGGATGAATAGCTCTAACTTTTATTTGTGGTTTTTCCGTAGACAATAGGTAAGAAAATAAATCTAAACTATGAAAAACTGTAAAATCTCACCGAGCAACCCGGAAATCTGATACCACTTGATAGAGGCCAAGGTGTCCCGTCTTTCGATGAGATGGTGGCTATAATTTTGGAGGAAGTCGACTTTGATGATCCGACTACGAATGTGTGAGGACGTCGCGCCTTAGCAATCACTAAACCAACTCCGAGAGGTTATTGACCACGCCGGAGCATGATCAACCTGACTACGAAGGTCTGTTTCCTGCAGGCAAATGAAGAACAAGCAAGAAACTGAGATTGCAATCTGGATATTTCGAATTCAAGAGGAAAGCTTTATTGATCAAGTGGGGTTCTGTGACATCTTGGTTTGGTCGTTGAACACAAACGAAGTACACGAAGTTGCAGCTATGGCGAACTTTAATCTAAACAAAACCCAAAGTCTAAACGACGCCCTAAGTGCTGTATATATGGGGGAAAGAGGGGGGAATTTCGTGGCCCTTGGTGAAGGGGTCCAAAACCAACCCTAACTCTTGTTTCCCCACACATATGGACTCTAAAAACAGCCTATACTCAAGTATTTCAAAATTACATGGGCCTGGCCCAATAATAAGGTGACGCAGCATCTATAGTAGCCTCTGGACGAAATTTATGAAGTGTCATCTTGTATATTTTGTCCAAGGCTTCACGCACTCATTATGGTGGCTTCAAAGTCCTGAAATCATCACTTGTAACTCCATTCTTATTCCCCTTGTGCATGCCATCATCCCCATGCTTGATCTTGCTCCAATATTCATCCTTCTTGTCCAAGCTAGGGCCTTCATTTGTAAGCAAGACAAATGTATCCAATTTAGGCAGCATCATATTCTCATGAACATTAGATTCATTACCAAGAAACGAAAGTACCTGGTAATTTAATTGGCATGCGCGAGCTCTAGTAATTGGTCATGTATATGTGTCAGTTGGAGCTGTGGGTGTAACCTTGTTAGTGATGTCCTCATCACCACCCTAAGAGAATTGAGCAAGATTCTCAGAGAGCTAATATAGATGCACCTAGTTCTTCTAAAAAGAAGAAAAACAAAAATGATAGAACCTTGCATGCTTCTAGTGAACCTGTAGCTCACCCACCTGAGAATCCCAATGTTATATCTGTTTCTGATGCTGAGACACAATCTGGTAATGAACATGAGCCTAATGATAATATTAATGACAATGTACATACTGAGGCTCAACCTAGCAATGATAATGATGTAGAGATTGAACCTGTTGTTGATCTTGATAACCCACAATCAAAAAATCAACGTTATGATAAGAGAGACTTTGTTGCTAGGAAGCATGGTAGGGAAAGAGAACCATGGGTTCAGAAACCCATGCCTTTTCCTCCGAAACCATCCAAGAAAAAGGATGATGAGGATTTTGAGCGCTTTGCTGAAATGATTAGACCTATCTTTTTGCGTATGCGTTTGACTGATGTGCTTAAAACAAATACTTATGCCAAGTATATGAAAGACATTATTACCAACAAAAGAAAGATACCTAAAGTAGAAATTTCCACCATGCTTGCCAATTACACTTTTGAGGGTGTAATGCCTAAGAAATTAGGAGATCCAGGAGTACCTACTATACCTTGCTCCATTAAGAGAAACTATGTTAAAACTGCTTTGTGTGATCTTGGAGCCGGTGTTAGTGTTATGCCTCTCTCTTTATATCGTAGACTTGACTTGAGTAAGTTGACACCTACTGAAATATCTTTGCAAATGGCTGATAAATCAACTGCTATACATGTCGGTATTTGTGAGGATGTGCCTGTTGTAGTTGCAAATGTTACTATTCTAACGGACTTTGTTATACTTGTTATTCCCGAGGACGATAGTATGCCTATTATTCTTGGAAGACCTTTTTTGAATACTACAGGGGCTGTTATTGATTGCAACAAAGGCAATGTCACTTTTCTTGTCAATGGTAATGAGCATATGGAAACAACATTAGGTCCACAGTATCAATTATATTGGAAAAACTTCAACTATTACTATTGGAGGTTTTGAGTTTCCTATTCCTACTATCAAGAAGGCATATGACATACTTATTGTTGGGGACATACATATCCCCATTGAGGTAACATAGTGTTATTCGAAAATTCTCCGGTTTCATGTTACTCGGAAAGAGTTTATTAACAAGACCTGATCAACCTTGTTAATGGATTCCTTTTGATGAACATGGGATAGGTGAATCTAGATAGCACAAACCTTCTGTACCCTCTTTTTACTTTCTGTTCATTAGGGTAAATAAAACAAAAATAGCATTATCTGTCTGTTCCAGACTTATCCGTGCAATAAAAAAATATCCCGGAAATAAAAGTTCTCCAAATGCCATGAAAATGAAATATGAATTTTTCTAGAATATTTAAGAAAATATGGCACTGAACACACAGCCAGGGGAGCCAGCACGTGGCCTCGAGGGCACAGGGCGCGCCCCCCTTTCCAGGGCGCACCCCCTGCCTCGAGGGCCCCACGTGGCCCCCTCCACTTACCCTTTCACCCATGCTCTTCTTATTCCTCCCAAAAAAATCCTCAACCAGCTCAAACCCGAGTTCTAACTCATTTTGCTGCCATTTTCGATCTCCTTGCTCAAAGAACCATTCACCAAACTGGTTGGGGAGATTGTTCCTTGGTATGTGACTCCTCCATTGGCCCAATTAGCTTTTGTTCTAGTGCTTTATTTGTTGCAAATTTATGCTGCTGTGGTGACCTTGTTCTTGAGCTTGCATGTCAAATTTTCTTGGTCCCAGTTAGTTCTAATGCATGATATAGCCTCTAGACACTTATGGGAGTTGTTGCTATCAATCTTGTTGAGTTTGGTTAACTTTTATTGTGAGTTTCTAAAAATTTCAGAATTTTTTAGAAAAGGAAAATGTTAAAAAGATTATTGAGGGGCTCCTCCAGCAAGAGCTCAGAAAAGAAGAAGAAAGAAGAAAATAAGAAGCCCAAGTATCATCTTCCTCACATGGCGGAAGTTCGACCGTGCGAATGGTCGTGTAATGATTTCATGATGTCCGCCGGTATTCACGAAGACTTTTATTGGATGGCGAATAATGCAGGCCTCACCAACTTCCTCAACGACCAAAAAGAACAGTATCTCTTACTCACCAATATTTTTACGCAAAGCTTTCATTTTCATTCTAGGAAAACACCACCTACGGTGGAGTTTGGCTTATATGATGTGAGTAAGGAGATATCACTTTTAGATTTTTGTGAAATATGAAAAGTACCCTTTGGAGGTAGACTTGATGAACCATGTCATGAAGACGTCAAAGGGTTTATTGATATGATAGCCGTAGGTGAAACTAGGCAAGTTGCAGGGGCAAGAATCACTAGTATACACTTCCCTGTTCTGCGCTATTTTGCTTTATTTGCTAGTAGGTGTTTAATTGGTCGCGGGAACAGTGGGAATCTCAGTGCCCCTGATATTATCATTTTACGCCATGCTTTGTTTCGTGACACAACTTTTAGCTTGGGCGCCGTCGTTGCCAAACGATTGAGTCTTAACCGCTCAAGAGGGCCCGTCTTTGGAGGCATCTTTGCTTCTCGCCTTGCTGAACATTTTAATATACCTATTAGGCATCATGAGAAGGAAGAAAAATTGCTTGCCCCTGTTTATCTAGACTACAAGAGCATGGTAGCTCATGACTTTATTGTTAAAGACAAAAATATGCAGCTCCATTATAAATTGAGGTTTGATGAAATATACTGTGAAATTGTTACCTTGCCTGCACCTTCTTTGTTTGATCTATCTACATGCGTATTCCTCATCACCTCAGATGTCTTCTACAAGTACCAAGGCCAGACACAAGCTTCGGAGCCTGAGCCAGAACCACCACTTGATCCTTCTCGTCAATTTGTTTATGGGTGGGATCTGGACGAGCTCGCCAACCAGTGGCGCCCAGAGGACACATCTCAGTACACTGGAGGGAGTGGCTTCGATCCCTGGCCATAGACCAACTTAGGCCAAAGTCCTAAGCTTGGGGGAGTACGTGTTTCTCACCGACTTTACATTCATGTTCACACACTTATTCTAGTCGTCGGTGCTCACACTCTTTCACTGTACCATCCATGCTTAGTTTAAATTTCTTTTTCTTAGTCTTTTTCTTGTGTGCTAGAAAAACCCAGAAAAACAAAAACTATTAGTTGTAGCTTCTAGCTAGTTTACTTTCTTTGCCTGTAGTAGTAACTAAAAATGAAAACCCAAAAAGATTTCCCGTTCTTCTTTTGTTTGTTGGGAGCTTTCCCGTGTAAATAGTTTTTTTCCTTTTCTTTAGGGGTTAAGAGTAGAAGACCATGATTAAAATGCTTAGTGGCTCACATATGCTTTGTTGGTGATTTAACCTTGAGCCATATTACCTTGTCTTCTCTCTTGTATTAAATGTCTGTAGATTCCAGCTTAGTCCAATGCACGTGCACTATTATTATTTTCCACACCGTTCGGTCGTGCGAGTGAAAGGCAATAAGGATGATATATGATGAACTAATTGAGATGAGAAAAGCTGGTATGAACTCGACCTCTTTTTTTTGTAAATATGATAACTCGTCGTTCTTGATTTAGCTTGTTATGAAAGAAACATGTTTGCAATGACAATTAGAGATCATAGCTGCTTATGCCATGCTTAATTAGCTGAGAGTTTATAATGGTCTATCTTGCATGCCAACATGATATTAAAATGGTTGTGATGTGGTATGATGGGTGGTATCCTCCTATGAACGATTTAAGTGACTTGACTTGGCACATGTTCACGCATGTAGTTGAAACAAATCAACATAGCCTTCACGATATTTATGTTCATGGTGATTTATATCCCACTCATGCTTGCATTCATTATTGATTAAATTTAATGCATGTTCATGACCGTTGTTGCTGTCTAGCTGGTCGCTTCCCAGCCTCTTTCTAGCCTTCACCTGTACTAAGCGGGAATACTGCTTGTGCATCCACTTCCATAAACCCCAAAGTTATTCCACATGAGTCCACCATACCTTCCTATATGCGGTATTTACCTGCCGTTCCAAGTAAATTTGTATGTGCCAAATTCTAAACCTTCAAATGAAATTCTGTTTTGTATGCTCGAACAACTCATGTATCAACTAGGGCTGTCTATATTTTCCATGCTAGGTGGGTTATTCTCACGATGAGTGGACTTCGCTCATCATTCATGAGAAAATGGCTGGTAAGCGGGATGCCCAGTCCCATGCTCAAAATCATAATAATTAAACAAAACTCCCCCAGGGCTGTTGCTTGTTTGGACGGTAACCCGTGGATTCGGCTGGCCGTGGGTGTGCTTGTTGGTGGTTGGGGGAGTATAAACTTTACCATTCTGTTTGGGAACTGCCTATAATGTGCGTAGCATGGGAGATATCGAGATTCTTGGTTGTTATGTTGACAAAGAAAGTATACCGCTCAAAATATTATTCAATCTCTATTTAAAAATCGAGCTCTAGCACCTCTACAAATCCCTGCTTCCCTCTGCGAAGGGCCTATCTATTTACTTTTATGCAGAGTCATCATCCTCTTATCAAAAAGCACCAGTAGGAGAGCACCTCTGTCGTTGCATGTATTACTATTAATTTGCATTGAGTATGATCATGACTGGATCTCTTTTACCATGAATTAAAATGTCTAGTCAGTCCTTGATCTTTAAAGGTGCTCTGCATTTATGTTTTGCGGTCTCAGAAAGGGCTAGCGAGATACCATCCTGTTATATCATATCATGATTGTTTTGAGAAGTGTTGTCATCCGAGGTTTATTATTATTGCTCGCTAGTTGATTATGCTATTAATGTGAGTAGTCTTGAGACCTGAAAGTTATTGTGAATATGGTTAGTTCATGATCTTGTTGAAAACCTGAATGCTAGCTTACATATTTACAACAACAAGAGCAAACATAGTTTGTCAAAGTTTTTCTTTATCACTTTCAGTTTATCAACTGAATTGCTTGAGGACAAGCAAAGGTTTAAGCTTGGGGGACTTGATACGTCTCCAACGTATCTACTTTTCCAAATCCTTTTGCCCTTGTTTTGGACTCTAACATGCATGATTTGAATGGAACTAACCCGGACTGATGCTGTTTTCAGCAGAACTGCCATGGTGTTGTTTTTGTGCAGAATAAAAAGTTCTCGGAATCGCCTGAAAATCAACGGAGAATTATTTTAAAAAATATAAAAATATGTGCAAGAAGATCCATACTGGGGGGGGGGGGGGC
>LR738709.1:258141154-258151161 GCA_902687465.1 Secale cereale | reverse complement strand
CGACCTGTCCTCGAGGGTGGGGGCGCGCCCCTGCCTCGAGGGCCCCCCGATGCTCCACCGACGTACCCCCATGTCCTATATATTCCGTTTCGGAGAGAAAAAATCAGAGAGAAAGCATTATCGCGTTTCACGAGATGGAGCCACCACCAAGCCCTAATCTCTCTCGGGAGGGCTGATCTGGAGTCCGTTCGGGGCTCTAGAGAGTGGAGATCGTCGCCATCGTCATCATCAACCTTCCTCCATCACCAATTCCATGATGCTCACCGCCGTGTGTGAGTAATTCCATCATAGGCTTGCTAGACGGCGATGGGTTGAATGGGATCTATCATGTAATCGAGTTAGTTTTGTTAGGGTTTGATCCCTAGTATCCACTATGTTCTGAGATTGATGTTGCTATGACTTTGCTATGCTTAATGCTTGTCACTAGGGCCCGAGTGACATGATTTCAGATCTGAACCTATTATGTTTCCATGAATATATGTGTGTTCTTGATCCTATCTTGCAAGTCTATAGTCACCTACTATGTGTTATGATCTGGCAACCCCGAAGTGACAATAATCAGGACCACTCCCGGTGATGACCATAGTTTGAGGAGTTCATGTATTCACTATGTGTTAATGCTTTGGTCCGGTACTCTATTAAAAGGAGGCCTTAATATCCCTTAGTTTCCAATAGGACCCCGCTGCCACGGGAGGGTAGGACAAAAGATGTCATGCAAGTTCTTTTCCATAAGCACGTATGAATATATTCGGAATACATGCCTACATTACATTGATGAACTAGAGCTAGTTCTGTGTCACCCTAGGTTATAACTTCTACATGATGAATTGCATCCGACGTAATTTCCCATCACCGATCCAATGCTTACAAGCTTTACCTATATTGCTAGTCGCTTAATTACTTTCCCGTTGCAATTATCACGAAAACTACAAAAACACTATCTTTACTTTTATTGCTGTTACCGCCACTATCATATTACTTTGCTACTAAACTATCTTGCTGCAGATACTAAGTTTCCAGGTGTGGTTGAATTGACAACTCAGCTGCTAATACTTAAGAGTATTCTTTGGCTCCCCTTGTGTCGAATCAACAAATTTGGGTTTAATACTTTACCCTCGAAAACTGTTGTGATTCCCTACACTTGTGGGTTATCAATGTATTTCCTGCCTTTGAGGGGAAGTTTAATTAGGCCTAGATGCCCAATAACTTCATTGAAAATGAACATATCATTAATGTAACCACCAGGCTTATTCCTATTGTCCATTGAGCGTAAAAAATTGAAATCACCCAGCAACAACCAATTAGCATCATGTGGAATGGTGAGATCATGCAACCAGGTGACAAAATCAGACCTAGCTGGGTTCTGGCAGGGTCCATAAACAGTGACCAAAGTCCATGATTGAGAGGTATGTGAAGAGGTGAACTCAACAATAATACCAAAACTGACAGACTGAATTAGTTTACCAGAAAATACAGCAGAATTCCAGATGACCAATATCCCTCCCGAAGCTCCAGTAGAAGGCACATGCACAAACTGATCAAAACGTCGCGGGCAACATTTACGAATAAAACGTTGATCAATGATCTCACATTTAGTTTCTTGAAGACAAACAACTGAACATGCACTTTCATCTATTTTCTGACGGACTGCGCGCTGTCTATCATCTGAGTTCAGACCATGAACATTGCAACACAATACCTAGAAGATGCAGAAGAGGGCTTGCAAGAATAAGCCTGAAGCTTCTCCCTAGTGAGCTTCTTAGGTCCAATGCCCAAGTGCAGTCCCACCCGTTGCAGCACATTTATTGGAGTAGGAGGGGGGTACAGCAGACTGGGCGGAAGCTGGAGGAGGATCATGTGGCAGAGCACTAGATGTTGAAGCCTTGCGCCTCTTCTGAGATGTAGCAGTTGGTTTCTTCAGCGGAGAGGGCTTGTCCGTAGAGGGGTGTCTGAACCCATCGCGTAAAGCAGAGAGCCTGGCACTGCGTCTAACCTCAGACTCGACTAACAAAGGTTTCGGTTTGTGAGATCGAACAGGGTGAGCAACCGGGGCAACAGAGAAGTTGAAGGCAGACATCTCAATAGCATACAAAGTAGAGTCATTCTCAGTGCAAACCTCAACAACAGAATAAAAACACAGCGCCCGAGCAACAGGAGGTTTCCTTGGAACAATGACAGACTGACGAGCAGGAGAAGGACGGAAAGCCAGCTTGTTACCCATCACAGAGAAAGAAAAAGCAATTTCCCAAGATCTCTTTGACAGAATTATCGGCTTGAAAGAACTAGAGAAGTGCAGCCCTCGGGGAATACTCATCATATCAAAGATGGGCAGCATACGCTTAAACGATCTAGTCCAGGCCATCACTGGCGGAAGCACTGGTCTGAAGGCAGTCAAAACTCGACCAATGACAATAGGTGGCTGAATTGGAGGCGGCAAATAAGCTGCAACGACCCCATGCTGCAAATTGATAGATCCTTCGTTCGAATCCATAGGGCCAGAGCTTTGCATAACCACAGACTCTTGAGAAGCAGGCATAATGTCATCCTCCAGAATCTCCTCAATGTGCACATTGTCTTGATGATTGGCTTGCAGCGGATCAGCATCATGAGCAAGAGGAGCCTCGTTCCATCCCAGTTCCGGAAACTCAGGCATGACGAAGTTAACGTCGTTGAAGGGCATAAAGCCAGGCAATGGATGTGGGTTCCCATCTAGCGGCATCGGATCTTCATCTGATGGCAAGATATCAGCAAACTCCGCAGAAAGAATGTAAATTGGAGCAGTCCAGGACACCCGTGTGGCTCCAAAATCAGCATATTCTCGATAAACAACATCTCTAGGCACTTGCTGAGGACATGGAAACGAAACATATACCAAGGTCCTAACCATCCGTGGATCATGCCAGATATGAAAACGACCAAAAGAACTAACTTCTTCAGAGATATGCTGAGTAGTACGATAATCTAAGGGGATCCCAATCATCATTATCCAACCCCTACGAAAACCCTGTGTCGCTCTGTGATTGATACCTTGATCATGGGGGATAAACCGAACAAAGTGGCCATTGCCAAGACCATAAGGAGGGTGATTCATAATAGCATGCCTAGAAGCAGGAGTACGAAACTCAAACAATCCCACACCCTCAATCCATTGCTGATCACTAAGAACATCACGGTGGAGGTGAGTCATAACGAAGTCACTAACCAGCTGTCGGTATTGATGAATCTGTCCAGGCGGCGGCGGGGGCTCAACAATGCCAATGGCGAATCGCTCATGCCGCCGGTTAGGATCAATGGCCGGAGAGAAGAAGGTACGAGGCCAGCGAGTAGGTCCACCGTTGATGATCTCGAACCCTGGCGGAAGAAACTCGAGAGGATCCAAGGGAAAATTCGCCATGTCTTGCTCTGGTGAAGCTGTAGTGGGTTGTTGTTGCACGGGAAAAGCAGGAGACTTGATGGGACTCGTCTGCACCGACGCGTGGGTCGTCTCTATACCCGAGGAGTCCCTAGGAAAGGTAGGCTGACTCGTGGCGGGTATGGGAATCAACAGTGGAGATTTTTCAGGATTTTGCTGTGATTTTTTAACTCTCCAAACACAACGAGTATCTCTAGCCCAATTAATGCAATCCCGGCGAAGATGTCCATGGCATGAGCAAGCCAGGCAGGTTGGACAAGAGACCGACAGGTGGCCCCGCTGGTGACATTTGGAACACATAAGAACACGGTCCACCATGTCATTGACCATATCATCAAACATAGTAGCAACCTCCTGGGAAGATGGTATATCCATAGGCAAGGTGGTGGACTGTGGTCCAACAAGCAGAGGTGGCCCATCATGGCAAACCGAGGGAGCTGGCCCATCATGGCAAACCGAGGCAACAGGGGTGGACGTAACCAAATTAGCTGTTGATGGTGGACCGCATGTTACGTGAGGATCATGAATTAACGGATCCGCCGCCGTAGAAAGCGCACGTCCAATCCGCGATGATCCAACCGTACCGAAAACAATCGGCGGAGAAGCCATCGTCCACCGGAGATTCACCGGCGGTGAGGGGTGAATGATCAAACGCTCATTAGTAGAAATAACATAACCAGCTTCAGAAACTACATCAACACATTCCTGCGTGGCAGGAAAATGATATCCATGACAAGCCTGGTAATTCTGAAAGGTGGCAAAGGAGAGTTTCTTTGGTACAGAACCAGACGACCGAAACAAGGATTTAGATGGTGGCTTATGCATAGCAAGCATCCCAAGAGCTGCCCTTCTCTTAGAAGGACTAACTAAGATCCAATCTGCATCACATTCCAACTTCGAAAGATTAAACTCACGAACCCAATTTGGACCTCCACGACCCCAGAGATGAAAATGACATTTGAATTGCGGGCAGGCAAAGCATCGAAGATCAACAACATAAAACCCAACTTGCTTGGAGGAAACATGGCAAGAAAAAACCTTGTCACGTATGCATGAGACCCCCAACTCGATCGTAGATCCACCAATAGCAGCCTCCAAAGCCGCCGCCACAAAATGATCATCAAGCCTGAAAACATGTCGGCTAAAGGACACCCCGTAGGATGAACAGAGAGCCTAGTAGATCTGAAGATATTATCCGCAAATTCCAAACCCTTGGAGAAGTCCAAGCCAAGGGTAGATCCCGAAGAAAGAACCATATCCCCTAGATGTAGGATGGACGCCAAAGAGATTGATCGGAGAGGTGGTGAATTTTAGTGGTGGTAGTGGGAGATTGCCGGAGATGGAGGTGGGAGGTGGAGGTGGGAGGTGGGAGACGCCATTCCCCAACCGCCCCCCTGTGTGTTGCTGCGGGCTTTGCCCATGTAATCCCCACTTCACCCCTGCTTACCCCTTCATTCCTTACGACTATATATACTCCACGTCCTCCTCCATTTGGACTAAGCTAAGGATATATCTGGACATTAGAGCTTAGCTCATGTATCTCCCCTTGTGGGATTCCTCTTGAGAAAGAGAAGACTCCATTGGAGTTCAAGGCCTCCATTGGAAAAGACCCCTAGGGATTCAAGACCCCTTCTAGGGAAGGATCTATGTCGATCATCAAGACCTCATCTCCTTCGGATTTGGGATGAACTTTACCTTGGATCTTTCCCTTTGTTGTTCTTGTACCTTTGTGGATCTTGTGTGATTGTGAGTCTAGTGGATGTGTGATTGGACTTGTTCTTGAGTGTTTCCCCTTATGATTTCTCTCCATTCTTCCCTGTGTTCATCACGTTCTCCATGTTCTTAGTGGGAATCCACTCCAATCATGAAAGATCAGCCAAAACTATTTCTAGCCCTGTATCATATGGTATCTAGAGCCACGTTGATCACGAATTTGGAGTCTCCCCCTCCGTTTTCTAGCCTAATTTTGTTGCTTTTGTTTCCAATTTCAAAAATTCCCCACACAAAGAGCCATACCATTTTTTTGTGATTTGTTGTTCCTACTGAGTTTTTGTTGATTTCAATCCATGGATCTGGTGTGTAGCAAGTAGTTCCACCTCCTATTGCACCCGTAGCCCAATTTTTCTCCCCCCTTCGAATTTGACTAGAAAAACACGAATTTTCCGCCACTCTCGTGCCCACGGCCCCTAGACCTCGTGCGCACCCCCCCCGCAAATTTCCTGGACACCCCATGCCCACGGCCATGTCCCGTGTGCACGAACCCCCGTGCCCACGGCCTAAAACCCCGTGCGCACGCCCCCTTACAGCCAGCCGCCATCGTTTCATGTTTTCGCCCATAACTTCCACTCCCGAACTCCGATTTGGGTGTTCTTTGGCTCGTTGAAAAGCCAGCGACGTGCCCGAGCTGCTCATATTGGTTTTACCACCATTTGACTCCATCAAATTTTGTGCATTTTCACATCTTTTGCATAGGCCATCCACCATATCTTCCGCATAACCACCATAGCATTCCACAAACTAACCCATTTTGGTTCTTATTGCATTTGTGGTTGTTTGAGTTGTGATTTGAGTCTCCTAAGGTGTTTCGACTACTTAGGGATGGTTACATCTTTATCCACCACCGGTGAATTGTGTCGTTCCATCGACTACATCCACCACGAGCTTTGCCATCGACGATGACCATCCATCCTTTGAGATGATCTTCAACCGGAAGCAAGGTCGGTTACCCCCAACTTCGTGAAAGGTTAAGCGTGATGAAGGTATCCATTCTGTCATATACTTATTCTTCCTTGACATTTCATCTTGACAGCCCCACCATCTTTGCGCATTGATACAGCTATGATTAATGCAAGTGTTCCCAATGTTGATAAAACTTTTCCGCAGGTCAATGGTGTACATTGCAGAGATGTGTATGTACCAAAATATACTAGCTCTGATGAGAACTATCAAGAGGAGGTTGCAAGTTTAGTTCAAGTTGCATGCATGCATACCATGACCTTGATGGAAACATACTCGTATAAGGAGGACGAATTGAGCATGTTGAGCATGCATGTATTGCCTAGGAAGAGTTCCATATGTGTCCATGTTGGCTTGTACACGTTTGATCCAGGAGTGCATGTTGGCTCATACACTAGAACGTTTGATCCAGGAAAAAGAAGAGACAATTTTCTCATGCTAATTCAAAAAAAGGAAAGACCAAATTCGCTGGCAAGAAAATAGCTAGATTCGTTCACATGCTTTATCAGCGGAAACAAAACAGGAGGAGACCGTTTTGGTTTAAAGAGGAGAATATGCAGATTAACTTTCTATATTTACTCCTGCCATGTAAGGAATATGAGGCAAGTCCAAGGCCGTGGGATATGTGGAGTCTACTATGTTTAAAGGAAACTAGATGGGGTCCACTAGCACCAAAATTGAAGTTGGCAATGCATGCACCAAAATTAGTAGTTTTTGTTTCTTTAGATAGACCAAATTGGTTTATACGTATATCAAGTGCTTGTTTTCCAAGTCAGTTAGGAGGTGCGGCTATTATATAAAGCCAATTGACTCCATTGTAAAATGGGGTTATTTTCTACAGGTTAGACAACATGTGTATCGAATATTAAGCGGCCCTCTTTGGGTGTCGTTATTATTTATTTTGTGTGATATTTTTGCATGAACGTTGCACTTGGCTCGAGGTCCATCGTTCTGGACTGGTTGCGTACTGGTTACGTCTTTCGGCGGGAGGTTCCTCGTCTGTCGAGGGATTGTCCGTTGGTCGTCGTCACCCCTGCTTCAGGTTACGCATACTGCTCGTGTAATTGGGAGTATTTTTTATCGAGGGATCTAGAAAGTTATTGCATCATAAAAGGACGGGCCAAACCAGCGGCCCGTCCGAGGTCGTGCCCTCATCAATTGGTACCAGATTACTAGGTTTATTATGGTGCATTTTTTCCCAATAATTGTTTGGTACGGATTTTAAAAGTGCGATGAGGACGGAGCATTACTTTGATGGTGAGATGTCGCAAAGTGAGAAGGATGCATCCCGTGCACTTTCATTGTTTCAGATCTACACAAGGTTGGAGGTGGGACCAACTACTTGTGCTACAATGTTGGATCGTTCTTCAAACATAAATTTTGTGAGTAAAACAATGGTTCATGTGCTGAAGCTACCAATGATTGAACATCCACAACCATATAGAATTTCATGGCACGGGAAATTTGTGACTGTACAACATCAAGTAGAGGTGTGTTTCAGATTTTGTGGACATACCGATTCAGTTATGTGTGATGTTCTTCCTCATCATATGCATGCGGGTACCTTGATACTTAGTCCGCCTTGGACAAAAAAGAGGGAGCTGTAGATTGATAAATTTGGAACTTTTTCTTGGAGAAAATTTAAGTTTGTTTGTCAAGGTTAGTGGGCTCATTTTGAAGCACAGTCGTCCGAACAATATTTGGAGGATTGTAAGAGGCGAGACCATGAACATGCTGTAATTGATGCAAGGAAACACCAAGAGTAGATGAAACAGTTAGAAGAAGAAAAGCAAAGGGAGGCGAGATTGTTAGACTTTTAGCCTAAAAAATCACTAGTGATGCAACTCTTCGGGAGGAGGACCCAAAAACGAGGACGGTTTTGTTTCAAGGAGGAGAGGATGATACAGCTATGATTAATGCCAATGTTCCCATTGTTGATAAAACGTTTCCGCAGGTCAATGGTATACATCGCAGAGATGTGTATGTACCAAAATATACTAGCTCTGATGAGAACTATCAGGAGGAGGTCGCAAGTTTAGTTCAGGTTACATTCATGCATACCATGGCCTTGATGGAAACATACTCGTATAAGGACGATGAATTGAGCATGTTGAGCGTGCATGAATTGCCTAGGAAAAGTTCCATATGTGTGCATGTTGGCTCGTACACATTTGATCCAGGAGTGCATGTTAGCTCGTACACTAGAAAGTTTGATCCACCAAGACGCGTGTGATGGTTTTTAAGAGGGTCCACCTAGACGCGAAGCGCTAAGGCGGTAGGAGGCGATCGTCTAGGCGATTGTGTTTCAGCGCTAGGGTTAGGGTTTCAGCGCACTTGGGTGGTTGGTATACGGCGAGGGTCGGGGCGGCGACGGCGTCTCCCCGGTCTAAGGCTGGTGTGCTTGCCTCCCCGCGCTCTGGAGAGTTCTCATGGCGAGGGAGGCAGGAGGAAAGGGTGCTACTATGGTGAACAGATCTTCAACGACTCCATCTACACCAGCGGCGGCTACGACGCCGGTGAGGAAAGATGGGGGATCCGCTAGCGGGGGTTCTGGCAAGTCCCCAGCGGAGAGCAAGAGGCCGGATCCAGCGGCAAGCCTTTCAGCGAGATTGGGAGGTATGGTACTCATGGACAAGGAAGAGGAGGGTTTCGTCTTTGAAGATCCAAGTCCACAGATTCGTAAAGATTTCAGGTGGTTTGCTGTGGGCAGGGTTTGCTCTCCTCGTCCAATGAAGATGTCTGTAGTTGAGAAAACCATGCCAAGAGTTGGGGTCTGCACCGGGAAGCTAAATTTGCAGAGATTGGCCCAAATATTTTTGAGGTTCATTTTTTATCTGAGGGTGATTACAGGAATGTTATTCATAATGGCCCGTGGCATTTTGACTTTAGTGTGCTGGTGATGAAAAAGTACGAAGGAGATAAGAGGCCAAATGTTATTCATAATGGCTCGTGGCAATTTGACTTTAGTGTGCTGGTGATGAAAAAGTACGAAGGAGACAAGAGGCCGTCGGAGATGATCTTTGATAAAATACATGTTTGGGTGAGGATAGTGGATTTGCCGCCTGATAAGAGGACTGAAGCTTTTGGGAGGGCTTTGGGGGATTGGCTGGGGGAGACGGTAAAGGTAGATGTGGATAAAGAAGGTTTGGCCAGAGGACATAATTTTAGGATCAGAACAAGGGTTTCTGTATTTGAACCGCTTGTTAGAGGAGTTTATTTGAAGAAGCAGAAGGATGACAAGGAGAAGACATGGTTTGACTTTTACTATGAAAAGATGCCGCATTTTTGCTTTGATTGCGGAAGACTGGTTCATGTAGGAGGAGAGTGTGACCCTCCTGTTGATTCAACGCTACAATGGGGAGGCTGGCTACGGGCTTCTCCTAGAAAAAATAACTCTGGAAAGGATGCGTCGGTGACGGGAGCAACCAGCAGCAATTATAGTGTTGGCGGCTCTCACACTGGTGAGGCTGCAAAAAATAACAGTGAGTGCCCAAGGGTCCAAGATTTGCCTACTGAAAGGAATTTACAGCCTGACTTTTCTAGGACATCTGATGGACGCACGGGTGAGAGGCATGATCATAATGGGGGCGAGGTCTCGAGCCCCAACAAAGTCAGGGACAAAACTGATACACCTAGGGGGCGTGACCTCAGGGAGAGTCTTGAAGTGCGCAGGAAATATGATCTGAGAAACAAGCTGATGGATCAACATGAAGGATATCAGAGAGGTGGACGCCGAGAAGCGGAGTGGACTAGGAAGGGACTGGATTACATGAATGGCCCAAGTCGAGGATACGTGGAGGATGGTTCTAACGGGTACCATGTAACCTCGGGTCGGGTTGACCCACGGGGGGGGGGGGGC
>LR738709.1:258119402-258141104 GCA_902687465.1 Secale cereale | reverse complement strand
GGGACCCGACATGCATGGGAACCGTGACAGACGCAGAGGATATTACGTGAGGAAGGACAGGAGGGAGTTGAGGGAGGACTTCCGTTCGAAGTCATATGCAGGGAGAGATGATCAAAACAGAAAACGGAGGCCGAGGCAGGTGTGGATATCTAAGGGCAACTCAGAGAGACAGGGCAAGGAGGATGAGTTCATTCGCGAGACGAGGCGGAAAACTGCCTCAGTGTTTGACTGCATCAACGACAGAGATGATAAAGCGGCGGACCCTCGTGCATAGGGCCGCCGAACATCATGAATCTCTTGGCCTAGAACTGTCGAGGACTGGGGTTGGACTCGACAGTTGGCGAATTGAGGGATCTGATTCGATCCTACAACCTAGTGGTGGTATTTTATGTGAAACAAAAAAGACAGAAAGGGTTATGGAGAGGCTGAAATGGAGGTTAGGGTTTAGATGTGGTATGGCAGTTGATTGTCAAGGGAAGAGTGGGGGTTTAGCCATGTGGTGGCGGGAAAGTGTGGAGGTTATGTTGCGGCCTTGGAGCCAGTATTTTGTTGATGCAAAAATCACTTGGGAGGGCAAAACCTGTAGATCCACTGGTTTCTACGAGGAGCCATGAACGGAGCTACGAAAGAAGTCTTGGGATGCAATCCGATACTTGAGAGCTCAGGACAACTTGCCATAGATCTGTGCTGGTGATTTCAATGAGGCCATGTTCCAAACTGACCAGATTGGGGGCAACAACAGAAGCTTTGCTCAGATGGAAGACTTCAGAGATTGCTTGGCCGACTGCGGTCTAGTAGATCTGGGTTTTTCCGGCTACCCATATACGTGGGATAATAAACGAGATGCAGATGAAAATGTTCAAGTTAGGCTAGACAGAGCCACATGTAATGAGGGTTTTATTGATCTCTTCCCCGAGACGATGGTTGAGCATGTGATGACAGAAGACTCAGACCACCAAGCACTTTAGATCCAGGCAATGGAGACGGCTCCTGCCCATAGAACTTGGGGGAACAGACCTTTCTGTTTTGAGGAAGCATGGACCAGACATGAGACATATGATGATATGGTGGCAGAAGCTTGGGCGTCGGTGAAAGGGGAAGCGCAAGGGGTTCATGCATGCATGCAGAGGCTAGGTGGGGTCGCGAGCTCTATGCAGCGTTGGGCCCGAGTGGTGTTTGGATCGATCCAACACCAAATTGGCAAGCTCAGGGCGCAACTTGTTTCGGCCAAAACTAGGGCAACGGAAACTGGGTGTTCACTAGAAACCGGCGCGATTGAAGAAAAGTTGAGAGAAATTTATGCAAGGGAAGAATTGTTCTATCGTCAACGGTCCTGGGTGGACTGGCTCAAAGCGGGGGATCAAAACACCAAATATTTCCATAACAGAGCCACACATAGAAAGAGGAAAAATATTGTAAGGGCGCTATGGCGGGATGATGGATCTCGCTGTACGGTGGATGAGGACATGAGGGACCTGGCTGCCATGTTCTATGAACGCCTGTTTACGTCTGAGGGATCGGCTGGGGCCAATATGCTTCTACAAAACATTGTACCACTGGTTACGGCGGAGATGAACCAAAGGTTGACAACAACCTTTTCTGATGAGGAGATCGAGCAGGCTTTATTCCAGATGGGTCCCACAAAGGCTCCCGGGCCTGATGGGCTCCCGACCCTTTTCTACCAAAGACACTGGTCGTTGGTTAGAGAAGATGTGTGTAAGGCGGTGAAGGATTTTCTTCTAGGAGCATCGACACCTGATAGCTTTAATGATACGGTCATTGTAATGATACCCAAAGTGAACTCACCGGAGTTGCTTTCACAGTTCAGACCTATCAGCTTGTGTAACGTGCTCTATAAAATAGCCACGAAGGTTTTAGCAAACATGTTAAAGGACTTGCTTCCTCTGTTAATTTCTGAACAACAAAGTGCTTTTGTTCTAGGGCGGCTGATAACGGATAATGTGTTTGTGGCATATGAGTGTATGCACGCCATCCGGAACAAGAAGAGAAAGAAACCACTCTGTGAGGTAAAATTGGACATGATGAAGGCATATGACAGAGTCGAGTGGATTTTTTCGGAGCAGGTTTTGAACCGTGTTGGCTTTGATACCCAGTGGATTGCTATGATCATGCGATGTGTGACATCGGCAAGATTTTCAGTAAGACTCAATGGTGGATTATCTAGGGGTTTTGTCCCTTCCCGTGGTTTGAGACAAGGGGACCCGTTATCTCCCTATCTGTTCTTTTTTTGTGTGGAGGGGTTCTCGGCGCTATTGAAAAGAGCACAAGAAGAGAATAGAACTAAAGGAGTGTCTTTCGGGAGCACTGGCCCCAATGTCACTCATCTACTATTCGCCGATGATAGTATTGTGTTCCTTGAGGGATCAACGGATAATATTATGGAGCTGAAGGAAATACTGAGGCAGTACGAAGAAGCATCGGGCCAGCGCATCAACTTTCAAAAATCTGCCATCTTCTTCGGAAAGGGCACTCATAATGCTATGAAAAGCCAATTACAGGACATACTGGGGGTTCATGTTGAGGCGCTTTGATGTAGGGTGGAACCCTAATCGGCAGATCTTTCACGAAAGGAGGTTATCCCACGATGAACACGGAGAACACAAGGAAGATATGGAAGAAAACACAAGGGGGGAACACTCAAATCAACACAAATACGGTCACACAGGTGCTAGATCCACGATACACATCAAGATACACGATCCATAGTCAACAACGGTGGTACAAAGATAGTCTTCTCTCAGAGGAGGTCTTGGATATCCCTTGGGATCTTCCCCGATGTGGAGGTCTTGAATCCGAGGTGGATCTTCTCTGAAGAGGCCGCGGTCTCGTAGGAGAGAATCCACAGAGGTGTCTATGATGAGCTATCCAAAAGCTAACCCTAAAATATGAAAGGGAAAGAGTACTTATAATCTAGGAGTAAGTTGGGGGGATACATGGGTGAAATCCCTTCAACTGCGCGCAGGCAGGGCGGTAGTACCGGTCCTGGGACCGGTAGTACCGGTCTTTGCGGTTTTACCGGAAGTTCCGGCCTTGCACCGGCCTTGCACCGGTCGATCACAGAAGGTGTAGTGGTAGTTGGCCGGTAGTTGGACCGGTAGTACCGGTTTCTCTGCGCTGGGAGAATCCTGGTTCATGCTCTTGGCCTCTATCTTGCATCGTAACTTCTCCTTGGTACCTAAGCACACAAAGTGTCTCCGTTTGAGGTAGCAGCCATGTCTCAAGGTGGTCAAATGGGAATTCAACAAGGAGAGAGTTAACCTAGGATTCAAGTGCTCTAGCACGAGCACGTGTCATTGGTCCTTGGGGCACTTGGTGAGGTGATTGATGGTCCATGGGGATGAGCTTGGGATGCTCCGCATCATCTCCCCTCCCTTGGGAAAGATCTGACCTCGGATCGAAATCTTCATCACCATGGAAAGGAGAGAGATCCTTGACGTTGAAGGCATCGCTCACATTGTACTTGTCTCGTGGGATGTCGATCTTTTAGGCGTTGTTGTCGTAGCGAGCTAGCACCTTGAAGGGTCCGTCGGCGCGAGGTAGTAGTTTGGACTTGCGCTCGTGTTGGAAACGATCCTTGCGAAGATGAAGCCAAACAAGATCTCCCGGTTGGAACACCATTGGTGTCTTGTTGACGTTGAGCTTGGTGGTGAGACGATAGACTTGTCGCTCGATTTTTGCCCTTGTATCTTCGTGCACCTTCTTGAGATAGCTTGCTCGTGCACTTGCGTCCATGTTCGTGCGCTCTTGTAGAGGTAGAGGTAGGATGTCCAATGGGGACAACGGGTTGAAGCCGTAGACGACCTCTAAAGGGGACTTGCCGGTGGTCGAGTGTCTTGCGCGGTTGTAGGCGTACTCGGCGATGGGCAAGCATTGCTCCCATTCCTTGATGTTCTTCTTGATCAACACGCGAAGAAGCGTCGAAAGCGTGCGGTTCGTCACCTCCGTTTGGCCGTCCGTTTCTGGATGGTACGCCGAAGAGAAGAGTAGCTTGATTCCTAGTTTGGCACATAAGGTTTTCCAAAAGTAGCTCAAGAACTTGACGTCCCGGTCCGACACGATCGTTTTGGGCACGCCGTGTAGACGAATGACCTCCCTACGAAAGAGATTGGCAACATGTGAAGCATCGTCTATCTTGTTACAAGGAATGAAATGAGCCATTTTAGAGAATCTATCTACCACAACTAACACGGAATCTTTGCCATTTTGAGTCCTAGGCAACCCAAGTACAAAATCCATGCTTATGTCTTCCCATGGATGGTATGGAATAGGAAGAGGCATGTAAAGACCATGAGATTGAGCTTCGGACTTAGCTTTGCGGCATGTAGAACATCGGTTGGTGAGGCGTGAGACGTCACGGAGCATCTTGGGCCAAAAATAGTTCTTAGAGAGAGTAGCAAACGTCTTGTCGCGTCCAAAGTGTCCCATGAGTCCTCCTCCATGAGATTCCTGCAAAAGGAGCAAACGAAGCGAAGACTCGGGAATGCAAAGTTTGTTAGCTCTCATAAGATATCCATCCTTTAGGTAGTAACGTTCCCAAGAAGTGTGAGTCAAGCACTTAGCATAAGCATTTGCAAAGAAAGGATCATGCTCATATAAATCTTTTATGTGCTCAAAGCCCATCACATTCAACTCAAGTTGTGTTACAAGCATGCATTTTCGGGAAAGTGCGTCCGCCACAACATTTTCTTTGCCTTTGATGTATTTGATGACATAGGGAAAAGACTCAATGAACTCAGTCCACTTAGCATGACGCTTGTTCAACTTAGTTTGGCCCTTGAGATATTTGAGAGTCTCATGGTCCGTATGAAGAATGAATTCATGAGGTCTAAGATAATGTTCCCAAACACGTAAAACTCTCACCAAGGCATAAAGCTATTTATCATAGATGGGATAGTTAAGTTGCGCTCCGGATAGCTTCTCGCTAAAGTAAGCAATTGGGCGCTTTTCTTGCATTAGCACGCCACCGATGCCGATACCACTAGCGTCACAATGAATCTCAAATGGTTTATCAAAGTTTGGTAGGGCTAGAAGTGGTGCGTGTGTAAGCAAGCTCTTAAGCTCATTGAACGCGGTGTCTTGCGAAGGACCCCAAATGAAGGGTGCGTTCTTCTTGCTCAAGGCGTGTAGAGGCATAGCAATAGTGCTAAAGTCCTTCACAAAACGTCGGTAGAAACCGGCTAGACCAAGGAAACTACGCACTTGCATGAGATTCGTTGGTTGAGGCCAAGTTTTAATTGCTTCAATTTTAGTTTCATCAACGTGAACACCTTGTGAAGAAACGACAAATCCTAGGAAGACGACCTTGCCAACGCCAAAAGTGCATTTTTCCATATTGGCATATAAGCGCTCTTTCCGAAGGGTTTGTAAAACCAAACGGATGTGTGTCACATGGTCCTCTAGCGACTTGCTAAAAATGAGGATGTCATCAAAGTAGACCACTACAAAGACACCTATGTAGGGTCGTAGACAAAAATGCATAAGACGCATAAATGAACCGGGTGCTTCCGATAAACCCATTGGCATGACAATCCACTCATATAGCCCAAACTTGGTTTTGAAAGCCGTTTTCCACTCATCACCCTCTTGAATGCGAATTTGGTAGTAACCACTTTTAAGATCAATTTTTGAAAAGATGGTGGCACCACATAATTCATCAAGCATGTCGTCTAAGCGTGGGATAGGATAATGGTATCTAACGGTGATAGCATTTATGGGGCGGCAATCGGAGCACATGCGAAAACTTCCATCTTTCTTAGGCACGAGAATAACCGGAACGGCACAAGGGCTTAAGCTTTCACGTACATGACCTTTGTCGATGAGTTGTTGCACTTGCCATTGTATCTCCTTGGTTTCCTCGGGGTTGACGCGGTAAGGAGCCTTGTTTGGGAGTGGTGCGCCGGGTATGAGGTCGATGCGGTGTTCTATTCCGCGAAGTGGAGGTAGACCCGGAGGTAGCTCATCGGGAAAGACGTCCGAGAATTCCTGCAACAAATTAGACAACACTAAAGGTAGAGGTGGTGAAGTGTTAGTAGGTTTGGCTTCCCCTTTGCATAAAAGCACAAGGTGAAAGACACTCGTTGGGTTCTCACACACTTCTCTCATCTCACTTTTGGTGGCAAATAGCACTAGTTGCTTCTTGTCGCTCATCGTGGAGTCGCTCATATTTGGCTTGTGGCTCTCACTCTCCTTTTGGTGGCTCACTCTCTCACCATTCTCTCCACGATGGTTGGTAGGTAAGTGCTTCTCGGCGGCTACTTGACTTGGAGACATTGGTCGAAGCACGAATTCCTTGCCCTTCATCTTGAAGCTATAGTGATTTGTCCGTCCATTGTGTGTGACTCCACGATTATATTGCCATGGACGTCTAAGAATAAGGTGGCACACGGACATGGGGATCACATCGCATTCAAGAGTGTCCTCGTAGGCGCCTATCTTGAAAGAGACTTGCACGGTGTGCTCGACTCAAAGAATTCCGGCGTCGTTGAGCCACTGGACCTTGTAGGGGTGAGGATGCTTTGTCTTGACCAAATGAAGCTTGTCGCATAGCTCTTCGCTTGTCAAGTTGTGACAACTTCCTCCATCGATGATAACCTTGACGGAGCGTCCGTTGATGCCAGCCTTCGTATGGAAAATGTGACATCGTTGGTCGTCATCTTGTTGGTGTTGGAGTGTCAAGACTTTGGAGACAACAAAGTTGGGGCTTGAGTCATTGTCGCAAAACACTTGATGGTCGTCTTCTTCGTTCACTTGGCGATGCATTGCTACATGCTCAAGTGCTTCCATCTCATCGTCGCTCATGGAGTCATAAGATCCATCGTCGTTGATGATCATGGTGCGAATGGTCTTGCACTCAAATGACTTGTGGCCTCGCCCTTGGCACTTGAAGCATTTGATGGAACTCATCTTGGAGTTGTCTTCGGTTGGAGTTGTAGTTGAGGAAGCTCTTGGCTTGAAGTTGTTGGTAGAAGGTGGAATACTCGATGTAGTCGCGTTCTTGTAGCTTGACTTGTCACCGAAGTTTGTAGATGGCTTGTTAGAGGTAGGAGGAGTAGCCGAAGTCGTTGAAGCTTGGTTGTAGGAGCCGAAGTTCTTGGAGTTGAACTTGGAGTACTTGTAGTCCTCTTGAACTTGTCGTTCCGCTTTTGTTGCTTGATGTACTAGCTCGAGGAGATTGTTGTATGGTTGAAAGTCTGCAATCTTCTTGATAGGATAGTTGAGTCCATTCAAGAATCTCGCCATAGTTTGCTCTTCATCTTCCGTGATGTTGGCTCTTATCATGGCAATCTCCATCTCTTTGTAGTACTCTTCAACGGACTTGGTACATTGCTTGAGGAGTTGTAGCTTATTGAACAAGTCACGGTTGTAGTGTGTAGGCACAAAACGTGCTCTCATGACTTCCTTCATTTGAGCCCAAGTGGTGATAGGAGGTTCGCCTTTGGCTTCTCTTCTCTCCATGATTTGCTCCCACCAAATGAGAACATAGTCTTGGAACTCAAGGGATGCCATTGCGATCTTCTTCTCTTCATCGAAGTTGTGAAGGCGAAAGATCTTGTCAACCTTCAATGCCCATGAGAGGTAGTCTTCGGGATCAATGCTTCCGGAAAACTTTGGCATGGTGAACTTGAGCTTGCCGTAGCAATGCTGTTCATTGTTTCCTTGCCTATTGGTAAGGCGGTCTTGATGTTGGCGGTTTGCAATATCATGTTGCTCTTGTTGAAGTAGATGTCCATTATCATGGTGTGCTTGTCGAGCTTGTTGTTCTTGTTGAGGTTGATGCTCTTGTCGCGCTTGAGGAGGAGCTTCTTCTTGCATTCTTGCTTGGTGGCGTCTGTCTTGCATCTCATCACGAAGGAAATCCTCTTCTTGACGAGTGTGTCGAGTGCGGGCTGCCACATTGCGATGTGCATCGAGTAATGCTCGTTGCGCCTCCATAGCTCGAGCTTATCGACGTTGTTGTGCTTGGTGGTTAGCCTCGGCGTCTTGTTCTTCTTGATATTGACGTGCTCGCTCTTGTTGTTGTTGGCGTAGTCGTTGCCGTTCTTGTGCTTGCTCAAGTGTAGCTTGGTTTTTACGACGTCGGCTTTCTTGCTCATCTAATAGCTCTTGTGAACTCTTGTCATGAAGAGGCTGCCGGTTGTCATGTCGAGCTTGGCGAAGAGTGTTGGACGTAGGGATACTTGAGTCTTGCGTGGAGTCGGAATGTCGACTTGAGCGGCTTCGTCTTTGAGATGATGTGGAAGAAGAACGTCGGTTGACTATCAATGTCCGGAGCTCGTTGAATTGAGTAGACATGTTGGTGTTGATGATGTCGAATTGCTCTTTTGTTCTTGCTTCAAATTGGCGCGCGTCCTCGGCGGCTTGACCAATGTACTCGTTCATAGCTTCACTTTCTTGATGTAGAGCTCGTTGGACACCGAAGAGATGTAGTTTGGTGACGTAGTTGTTCGCTTCTTGAGGATCGTCGAAGATCGGGTTGGAAGATGTACTTGGCCTAGCCATCATCACAAGGAAGTATGTGAGTGGGAGAAAGGAGAAGACAATACCAAATGTACCTTAACCGAAGTTGAAAATGGATCAATGATCACTCGATAATGTAACTCGGAAATAGCACTATTGGTACCACTTCGTGTCGATTCTCACACCTACACAAGTAAAGCTTTGAGAGGAGCTTGGTTCGGATGGTGGCACAAAATCAATGCAATTGTCAAAGTGACTCAATGATGTTGAAAATGGTTCACAATTTGCTCATGCAACAAGTAGATCACAAGCAAGAAATAGCACACGGAACACACGCACGGATAGATAAATGTGGTTGTGCAACCAAGGGTGAGCGAAAATGTGGAAACCACGGAAAATGCTCATGTTGCACAACACTAGAGAGACGCTAACCGATTGCTTAATAGGCGGATACGCACTTGTGCACAACCTATAAGAGGCAAAACGTAGCGACTATCTATCACAAGTATGCTATGAATGTATGATGTGCCGATGCTTGAGCACAAGATGATGTATTGCTATGTCATATGATCTCTTTTGATGCAAGGCGTATGATGCTATAGTCCTTTTGCTTATAAGCTTTGGTTGGCTCTTTTGCTTAAAAGCTTGTGAGCTCTTTCTTTGGATACTTATGTATGCTTCTCGGATCAAGGTAGCTATTGTGTATGCGGGACACTCTTTTGTCACACGGAGATATGATGATGTAGTATGCAATATCTATGATTAACACTAAGGTGCACAAGTGTCGTGGCCCGGCAATACTCAAATGGCTAGTCTCAATGGGAAAGCTACGCAAAGATGGTCCATAGGGTGACAATGCAATTGCAAGGTAGGATGAACAAGGTGTCGTCGATGTTATCGTCCTTGCCGAGGGTGAGCGGTGGTGTTGTCGATGTCGTCCCGTTCCAAGGTAGCCGAAACATCCAAGGAAACGGTGAAACCACAACTCAAGTATCCAAGGCAAAGTGAGACAAAATTGTCAAAATCGAAGGGTTGAAACGATGGTGGTTGCGGAAGTAGTGGTGGTATGCGGAAGGTGTATGTGGTGGAGGACCTAAGCAAACTTGCCAAATTTGACAAAATTTGATGGAGACTAATGGTGGTAAAACCAAGATGAGCAGCTCGGGCACGTCGCTAGCTTTTCAACGAGCCAAAGAACACTCAAATCGGAGTTCGGGAGTGAAAGTTACGGTCGAAATGGTGAAACTCGGAAGGCTGAAACTGGGTGGGGCGGAAGTACCGCTTGGTAGGCCGGTAGTACCGGTCGTGGTGCTTAGCGGAAGTACCGCTAGTGCCACCGGTAGTACCGCTGGTGTCGGGAAAATTCTCAGAATTGGATCTGGGCGAAATATGGGCGGAAATGGATGATTTCGGGGTCGAAATTGGGTGGATTTCGTGGATGGAAAGGTGGGAAACTGGGGGAAATGCTAGATCCACTCGTGGCACAGCAAATCCATGGAACAAATTCAACAAAATCTTGCCAAATCAACAGATCACAAAATTTTTTTTGGGCTACTTTTGTGAGGAATTTTCGAAATTGGGAAGAACAGAACAAAAACAAGCTAGAAAACAAGGTGTGGGGCTCCAAATTCATGATAAACCTATGCTCATGATACCATAATGATGTAGGGTGGAACCCTAATCGGCAGATCTTTCACGAAAGGAGGTTATCCCACGATGAACACGGAGAACACAAGGAAGATATGGAATAAAACACGAGGGGGGAACACTCAAATCAACACAAATACGGTCACACAGGTGCTAGATCCACGATACACATCAAGATACACGATCCATAGTCAACAACGGTGGTACAAAGATAGTCTCGTCTCGGAGGAGGTCTTGGATATCCCTTGGGATCTTCCCCGATGTGGAGGTCTTGAATCCGAGGTGGATCTTCTCCGAAGAGGCCGCGGTCTCGTAGGAGAGAATCCACAGAGGTGTCTATGATGAGCTATCCAAAAGCTAACCCTAAAGGATGAAAGGGAAAGAGTACTTATAATCTAGGAGTAAGTTGGGGGATACATGGGTGAAAACCCTTCAACTGCGTGCAGGCAGGGCGGTAGTACCGGTCCTGGGACCGGTAGTACCGGTCTTTGCGGTTTTACCAGAAGTTCCGGCCTTGCACCGGCCTTGCACCGGTCGATCACAGAAGGTGTAGCAATAGTTGGCCGGTAGTTGGACCAGTAGTACCGGTGGACCGGTAGTTGGACCGGTAGTACCGGTTTCTCTGCGCTGGGAGAATCCCGGTTCATGCTCTTGGCCTCCGTCTTGCATCGTAACTTCTCCTTGGCACCTAAGCACACAAAGTGTCTCCGTTTGAGGTAGCAGCCATGTCTCAAGGTGGTCAAATGGGAATTCAACAAGGAGAGAGTTAACCTGGGATTCAAGTGATCTAGCACGAGCACGTGTCATTGGTCCTTGGAGCACTTGGT
The DNA here is from genome assembly GCA_902687465.1 of Secale cereale. NCBI lineage: Eukaryota > Viridiplantae > Streptophyta > Magnoliopsida > Poales > Poaceae > Secale > Secale cereale. Next base: position 258,130,152 of record LR738709.1, on the reverse strand, counting down.
GAGGTGATTGATGGTCCATGGGGATGAGCTTGGGATGCTCCGCATCACGCTTGGAGAGCGGTACCTGGGTCTCCCCACACTGGTTGGGAGATCAAAAGATGGTACTTTCAGGTATGTCACCGAGTGTTCAAAGGGCAAGGTAAATGGTTTGAAGGGCCAGGGGCTTTCAAAGACAGCGAGAGAGGTACTTGTAAAATCTGTTCTCCAAGCCACACCAACCTATACCATGAGTTGTTTCCAACTCACAAAGAAAATGTGCCGGAACCTGACTTCTATCTCGTCAAAATACTGGTGGGGGCAACAAATGATGATAAGAAGGTGCATTGGATTTCTCGGGAGAAGATGTGTGATGCAAAGAGGGATGGAGGTCTCGGGTTTCGTGACCCGGAATCTTTCAATCAAGCACTCTTGGCCAAACAGGCATGGAGGATCCTACAATATCCAACATCCTTATGTGCACGGGTTCTCAAGGCGAGGTACTTCCCGGATACAACGATAATGTCGGCCACTTGCCCCTCGGGGGGTGTCAGGGATATTACTAGCAGGTATGAACCGGCTAGTATAAACCGGCTTATTATAATTGTATGGTTGTAACATTCAGTAAAGGCTACGGCCCATTAGATCTTAGGGCCCATGTATAGAGTTATGGTTTGTAAACCGCTCGATGATGTAACTTGAGAGATAAGGAAGAAAGAGACCGAGGCGGACACAAGTATGAGCCGGCCTCGGGACTCTGTAAACCGGACTGGGCGTCGCCTCTCTATATAAGGGGACGACCCGGCGGCGGTTCAGGAGAGGAAGAATCAACCCGTCGAGACTACAGGCAAGCGATCCGCTCCCTGTAATCCAACGCCCAAGTAATACCAAACCAACTAGACGTAGGCTTTTACCTTCATCGAAGGGGCCAAACTAGTATAAACCCTCTGTGTCCTTTGTGTGCTATGAACCCCTTCAAGCTAACCCGTGCGATGGTTCCATCTTCAAGTCCGTTAAACCGGACATCTGCCGTGTTATTTCCACGACAGTTGGCGCCCACCGTGGGGCTTCCGCACGATGGTTTCGAGTTCTTGAAGGGCAGCTTTGAAGGGCTCAAGGGCTACGTTGTCGGCCAGATGACCAAGAGTCGCCGCGGCCGGATCTACATCGACGACGCAGGCTGGGGACCGGAGGCTGATTCAATCGAATACGGGTACCGGGTTCCCTTCGGCGGCATCCACGTCTTCATCGGCAAGATCGGCGAACCGGGACCTGAGCCGGACATCTTCCCCAACATCATCGAGCCGGCTCAGCGTGCGAGATCGGCCCGGATTCAGCCCGCCATGAAGCGCATGTTCGTTGGAGCAATTCATGGGGTCCAAACCGATGACGGATCAGAATCCGGAGGTGAAACAGTTGTCTACTCTGATGACGGATCTTCATCCGGAGAAACTGAATCTTTGTCTCAGTTGCGGGACGGCCGGTCTGAGGGAGAGTCCGACGAAGACAGTATTCCGGACCCCTTTGATCCGCCAAACCGAGTGGCTGTCTTTATGGCCGGTTCACAATCTACGCCGCAGTCCACGGTGAACGGGACGACAGCAGAAGCTGGTGTAGGAGGGAGTGGCCCGGCGCTCTCACCTACTGACTTTCTATCCACCTTGATCGAGGAGTTCACAGCTAAAGCGGTGGCAGTGATAGCTCCAGCAGACAAGGCGCAGCATGATGCAGAGCTCCTTTAGTTAAAAGGCCGGATTGATCAATTAAGGGATGATTTGAAAGCAGAAAAGGCAATGATAGCAATAAGGCAAGCGGAGCTGAATGATCAGGCTTTTCATCTAAGGATGGAGCAGGCCTCTGTGCAGGGAGTAAGGGGTCGAAAATACCAATCTCGTCTACCGTCGGTTTATGAAGCAACGGATCTGTTCAGGACACCCGGGGCTGGGACCAGCAACGATCCGGCTTTAAACCGGAGGGCACCTCCAGCCAGGGATGAACCGGTTCAGCAACCCACTGCGGAGCAAGATCGGCGGATCACATCTGCCCCTCACATTCCTACCCCTCCAGGTCATTATTCCAATCCTTTGGATAACATCGTTGCTGCTGCTGCACGTTTGGCCGCTTTACCCGTTGAGGGGACGTCACCGGTAGCATTGGAGGCACGCAGGGTCAAGGAGCTACTTAATACGGCGTTAGTACAGCAGCAAGCATATTCCCATAGCAGGGAAAGGTTACATTCAACACCACGTCCCAGCCGAAGTTACACTAGGCATTGGGAGGAACCAGAAGTGTCTAGCAGTGAACGCAGACGACATCGGCGCAGACAGGATAATCCGGCAGGCGCGGATGCTCCAGCTCAGGATGCATACCGGGTTAGGTCAGTAGCCCGGGAGGAGGTCCGTCAAACGACGCCGGTTCAAACTACCACAGCAGAGACAGGAGTCATGACGAGTTCCTTTGGAGTACAGTGTCTTATCCCCGCTTTACGGAGTGTGAAGTTGCCCAAGGATTTTAAAGGGCCCCGTAAGGTACCTAATTACACTGCGGACTTACCTCCTGAAGCTTGGGTGGAGAGTTACGAGATGGCCATGGAGATGTTGGATGTGGATGAATCGGCTTGTGCGAAATACTTCACCGTGATGCTTGAGGGAACAACCCGGACCTGGTTAAAGGGCTTACCACCTAATTCTATCGGATCATGGGGGGAGTTACGCCGCCAGTTTATCAAAAATTTCAAAGATACGTGCAAGCAGCCAATGTTAGTAGTGGACCTGGCAGCCTGTGTGTAAGGAGAACAAGAATCTATAAGTGCATGGGTGCGGCGAGTGTCAGAGATCTTGCACTCTTCGAATAGTATCAATCCTAGTACGGCAAGAGTAACTTTAGAGAACAATTGCCGGTTTGAGTCTCTAAAGCTAAAACTAGGACGGCTTAAAAGGGATTGCAATGATATGGGAACTCTCATGAGTGCTCTGGTAAAGTATGGGGACTCTGATAATACCAAGTATCCAGAAGTTGAGGGAGACAAAGCAGGGAAGGTTAACAAACCTGGTAAACCGGCGCAGGTTAACCCGGCTACTGCAAGTTTCTTAGGAAAGCGAAAGGCAGAAGGTGGCTCTGATTTCGTAGCCAATACCCAAGTTCAAGGGGTTTTCAGCGTAATAGGGGCAACCCACCTCAACAAACCGGCGGAGGGGATGTTTGTTGGGACCAAGAGTTAGATCAGCCTTGTCTGAAGCATGGCTCGAGCAGACGGCCGGCAAAACACACTATAAGAGAGTGCAGGCCCTTTATGGAAGCAATGATAGTCCGCTTTAATCCTAATGACAGGCCTCCAAATGGCGGTTCAGGCCCAGGGTTCTATGGTCCGGGTCATCAGGGGAACAGCTCCGGATCAGGATATAGGGGCAATAACAATGGTTATCAAAATCGGGCCGGTAATCAAAATGGTCAAGGAAGTTATAATAACCAGGGCAATCATCCGCGTAATCAGGGTGGTTACAATAACCAAGGCAGTCAACAGCAGGGCCAAGGTAATCAAAATAATCAGGGTAATCAGCATCGTCAGCAACAGCAACCATAATCCGAATATCAGAGTAATCCGAAGGAGTTGAGTAGTGGGCAATACCATGTATTCACCACAAGTCTGTGTAAACGAGATCAGAAGGTTTTTAAGCGGGCAGTTAACGCGGTTGAACCGGCAACACTGCAATTTCTGCGCTGGTCGGAGCAGCCCATTGTATGGAGTAGGGAGGATCACCCAATGCGGGTGGATAATCCGGGCCACTTGGCCTTGGTAGTAGCGCCACAAGTGGGAGGTTATAAGTTCACTAAAGTTCTCATGGACGGCGGTAGCAGCATCAACATCTTGTACTATGAGACTTTCCGTCGTATGGGCCTAACGGATAAGAAGTTAAGGCAATCAAACACGGTGTTCCACGGGGTGGTTCCAGGTAAGTTGGCTTATCCAGTTGGAAAGATTGACTTGGAAGTTACCTTTGGAGATGAGCATGATTCTAGGTCAGAAATGATAACTTTCAAAGTTGTTAAGATCCGGAGCCCCTATCACGCTTTATTCGGGAGAACGGTTTATGCCAAGTTTATGGCTAGGCCATGTTATGTTTATCTGCAACTCAAAATGCCGGGTCACAAGGGCACGATCACAGTTCATGGAAGTCGCAAGATAGCAGTGGAGTGTGAAGAGGGAGATGCAGCCTACGCGAAGGCAGTATGTGCCACAGAAGAGTTGAAGTTTTATAAAGATAATGTTGATCCGGCAGATATGACTTCGCTGAAGAAGCCAACTACAGAGCATGATCCGACATTGAAGTTTAAATCAGCGGAGGAGACCAAGCAAGTTGATTTTGTGCCAGGTGATTCGTCCAAGCAGTTCACTATCAGTGCTAACCTTGATCCCAAATAGAAAAGCGCGCTCATCGAGTTCATCCGTGAGAACCGGGATATCTTTGCATGGAAACCTTCTCACATGCCAGGTATACCGAGGGAACTCGCTGAGCACAGTCTTAATATTGATCCGAAGTTTAAACCGATCAAGCAATACCTGCGCCGCTTCAACGAAGAGAGGCGCAAGGCTATAGGAGAAGAAGTGGCCAGGCTTTTGGCTGCAGGGTTCATAGTGGAAGTTTTTCACCCAGAGTGGTTGGCTAATCCGGTGATGGTGTTAAAGAAGAATGGGAAGTGGGGAATGTGTGTGGACTACACAGACCTCAACAAAGCTTGTCCAACGGATCCTTTTGCTCTCCCTCGCATTGATCAGATTATCGATGCTACAACGGGATGTGAGCGGCTAAGCTTTTTGGATGCATATTCGGGATATCACCAGATCAAGATGGCAGTTAAAGACAAAGAGAAGACAGCTTTCATAACCCCTTTTGGTGCTTTTTGCTATGTATCTATGCCTTTTGGGCTCAAGAGTGCTCAAGCAACTTATCAGCGTTGCGTTCAGAATTGTCTTAAAGGACATATAGGGAGGAATGTTCATGCCTATGTGGATGACATTGTGGTTAAATCAAGGAAAGAGGAGACGATGATAGAGGATCATAAGGAGACTTTTGAAAATCTTCGAGCCTATAAGATGATGCTTAATCCGGAGAAGTGTGCCTTTGGTGTTCCGGCAGGTAAACTACTAGGATTCTTGGTCTCAAACAGAGGAATAGAAGTTAATCCGGAGAAGATTAAGGCAATCACATCTTAGACTAAACCGGTTTGCATCAACGATGTTCAGCGTATCGCTGGCCGGATCACAGCATTAAGCCGGTTCATCAGCCGTTTGGGAGAGAAGGCGATCCCGCTTTACCAGATGCTGGAGAAAACAGATCGGTTTATATGGAGTGATGAGGCGAACGCGGCGTTTGAGGATCTGAAGCGGCAACTGGCAAAGCCGCCGGTCCTGGCTGCCCCTGTTGATAAGGAGCCATTGCTGTTATACGTCGCTGCCAATGCACGGGCAGTCAGCGTCGCAATTGTGGTTGAGCGCAAGGAAGCAGGAAAGGAATACCCGGTTCAGCGTCCGGTTTATTACATAAGTGAAGTACTCATTGAATCCAAGCAAAGGTACCCACATTGGCAGAAGCTGGTGTATGGTGTGTTCATGGCAAACCGGAAGCTGAAGCACTATTTCCAAGGTCATCCAATAACTGTGGTTAGTTCAGCACCGTTGGGGGAATAATCCAGAAGAGGGAAGCTATAGGTAGAGTGGCCAAGTGGGCTATTGATCTCAGTCCACATGAGTTGAGGTATGTGCCACGCACCGCTATAAAATCTCAGGCATTGGTGGATTTCATCAATGATTGGACAGAGTTGCAAACCCCTGAGGAGAAGCCGGATCTTACATACTAGATGATTCACTTTGACGGTTCAATACAGTTGGAAGGCTCAGGGGCTGGAGTTGTCTTAACTTCCCCCCGAGGTGATAAGTTTTGTTAGTTCCTCCGTTTATTGTTTCCTTGTACTAATAATGCGGCTGAATATGAAGCATTACTTCATGGCTTATGGATGGCGAAGGAGATGAACCTAAGCCGGGTCAAATGTTTTGGCGATTCAGATCTGGTGGCACAACAAGTTTCAGGCAAGTGGGATTCAAGAGATCCCCTCATGGCAGCTTACAGACGGGAAGTGGAAGCAGTTACTAGATATTTCAAAGGGTATCAAGTGGAACACATAGACCGGCGAAAGAATGAAGCGGCTGATGCTTTAAGCCGGTTGGGATCTCAACGTAAACCGGTCCCGCCAAATACTTTTTTGGATGAGCTGCACAGTCCATCAGTACAAGTACCGTCAGAGGAAGACCTAGCTGTTCCTGATCCGGAGGCACAGCTAGTTGCAGCACTTCATGTTAACCCGGATTGGACACTGCCCTATTTGGCATATCTGAGCCGAGGAGAGTTACCGGACGATGAGATAGAGGCACGACAGATAGTCCGGCGTACTAAGTCCATGACAATTGCAAATGGAGAGCTTCATCATCGCAGTACTTCTGGAGTATTTTAACGGTGTGTATCAGCTGAGGAAGGTGTGAGATTCTTCGCGAGATCCATGAAGGGGATTGTGGTCATCATGCCGGGTCAAAATCATTGGTGGCTAAAGCTTTCCGACATGGTTTCTATTGGTTAACAGCTCATGCTGATGCGGCAGATCTAGTCCGGAAGTGTGATGCTTGTCAGAAGTTTTCGAGACGTGCTCTTGTTCCGGCGCAGGAGCTCCGGATGATACCAATAACTTGGCCGTTTGCGACTTGGGGGCTTGATATGGTTGGACCCTTTAAGCGATCTCAAGATCAGAAAACTCATCTACTGGTAGCGGTGGATAAGGTTACAAAGTGGGTTGAGGCAGAGCCCGTGAGCAAGTGTGATGCGGCCACAACAGTCAAATTCATCAAAAAGGTAATTTTCCGGTTTGGCTTTCTGCACAGCATCATCACAGACAATGGCACCAATTTATCTCAGGGTGAGATGGAAGAGTTTTGTCAACGAGAACATATTCGCCTAGATGTATCTTCTATGGCTCACCCCCAATCCAATGGTCAAGCTGAAAGAGCAAATCAGGAGATTTTGCGAGGTATCAAGCCCCGGCTTATGACTCCCTTGCAAAGAACCCCGGGATGTTGGGTCGAGGAGTTACCATCTGTCGGGTTCAACTACCGCAGCAAGTAGCAGTTCACACGCTGTTGCCTTAATGCAGTAAAAGAGAGCAGGAGCGAGAAGATTGGGTTTGTATCGGAATGATCAATGATTGCTTGCCTGACAAGGTAGTTGTCGGGTACTGCTCTTGAACTGGATACGCAGCAGTATCCTCGGGAGCAGGACCTAACACAGGGAATACCGACGATACAATCATTAACAAACAAATGCAACAATATGATGCATGTTTATGACATGGCAAGATGCATGTGTGTTGGCTAATGCAACTAAAACCAGAAGGGTTTGAACCTATTTGAATCAAGGATTCAAATTGAAGTTCAAACTATTATTTAAATAAGTGCATTATCATGTTTTTGATATATACAGCAAGTTAACTTGTTCAAACATGCATGAAACCAGTGCCATCAGAAAGATTGGATTTTTCTGATCATTTTTCATATATAAATCTTTTCCATCTGAGCTATGGTTGATTTTATATGATTTTTAGAAGTTTTGGGTATTTTCTGGAATTTCCTGAATTATTTTAAATCTAAAAATCCCAGAAAAACCTTTACTGCGTCAGCATGACATCATGCTGACGTCAGCCAGTCAACAGGACCAGTCCAGGTCAAACCTGACCAGTGGGTCCCTCATGTCAGTGTCACAGCTAATTAACTGAGTTAATTAGAGTTTGATTAAAACTAATTAGCTGTCAGTGGGGCCAGGGCCCACGTGTCAGTGACTAAACTAATTAACTAATTAATATTAAATTAACACCTAAACTAAGTTTGACTTGCGGGCAGGGCCCACATGTCATTGACCCAGGGGGTCAAACCCGTGGTCAAAACAGGTCCAACTCGCCGGCGTTTAGCCGCCGGCGAGGCCAAACGCGGCGGCGTGCTTCGGAAAACGTCTACGGTGCACGGCTCGAGCTGCGGCTGGGTGCGTTGGAGAGCTCTTGCTCTTCCTCATCGGATGGAGGTGGTCGCCAGACCTGGGGTGGCCGGAGACGACGGCAACGAGCTCGACGGCGGCGACCGGCGTCGGGCGTGAGTGGAGATGCGGCTGCAGGGGCCTAGGCGATGCGTGCGTAGCACCGTTCGCATCTACGTGCAGTGGTGAGTGCGTTGGACGGGTGCCGGTGACCAAATGGTCACGGGAGCATCACCGGCGACGAGCACGGCGGCGGTGCGTGCGGTGGAGCTTCGTGCAGTGTGTTACAGGGCAAAAGGGAGCCAACGGAGAGGGGGAGGAGGTAGCCAGGCTCACAGCAGTTGCAGCAAGCACCGAAGCGAGCTCGGGGGTGGTCGGAGCTGAGCAGCACGGCGAGGGGGATCTCCGCGGCCGGAGTTGGGGAAGAAGAGGTCGGGGGCGTCTCCAGGGCGGGCGAGCGCTCGGGGCTCGGCCTGTTCGAAGCAGTCGAGGACGACGGAGACGAGGGACAACACGGCGGAGCTCGGGGACGACGGTGGACGCGGTTTCTACGACGGTGCGATCACGGCGGCGTCGGCCATGGCGCGGGGAGAGCGAGGGAGAGGAACTGGGGGGAGGTGGAGGTGTCTGCGAGGTCGGGGACGACGTGGACGACCGAACCATCCCTCCAGGACGGCGAGGGGATGAAGCAGGGCGGCGGGCAGCTGCGTGGCGCGCGGCGCGGTCGCCGTCGAGCACCTGCCTGCCTGCCTGGCCGAGCCAAGCAGCTCGCTGGAGCGGCAGCTGGGCTGGGCCGGCAGGTGGGCCGGGTGGGCGCCAGGTAAGCTTTCTCTCTCCCTTTTTCTTTCTGTTTTCTTTCTGTTTCATTTCTTTTGCAACTTTGTTCATTTAATAAAAATGCCTAAACATTTTTATAAATCATAACACTTGTCATACCTGCTGTATATAATATGAACAGTAGGAAACATTATAGTTTATGATTATTTGAGCATTTAAAATATTTTATAGCATTTAAATGCCCAAATTCAAATACCATATGATTTAATCCAAAACCCTAGATTGTCCTAGAAAATTGTGCACCATTTTTGGCAGAGGTTTAAGACCAAGGCAGAAATGATGAACATTTTTGAAGGGCATTTTGGGTACATTGGAAAATATTTTAGCAAACCCTAGTTGTTAGGGGAGGGGTGCTGGGGTTTCTGTTAATCCCATTTCAAGTTTCTTTGAAAGTAAACATGATGCACACTCTAGTCAGGTCCTAATGCAAGAGCTAGCTAGGGATGTGACATGCTGGCTCCATGGCATTGACCTCACGCGCCCACTTTTAAGTTGGCGGTGAGAGGAATGCCGAGATGCACCCCCGTCAACGCATAGGGTGTCAGTAGCCTTCTGGAATTCCTACTCACTAGTTTCCTCTTCATCCCCTCCATCACTCTCTTCATTGCAATCCTCCTTCTCACAGCCCCTGGCATGTTTTCCTTGGTTCCTAGGAGTCTTCTCGGGGTGATTTTCTTCACTGCCCCGGCCCTTCCCACCAGCGCCATTCTAACCTTTTTCCTTATCTCGCTTCTTGTATTCAACCCTTAGCTTTTTGACAATGTGCTCAACCTGATGACACTCCTGGAGATCGTGGCCCTTGGTCCGATGGATCTTGCAGTACGGTCCATCGCTCTTCCCAACCTTCTCGGCAGTCGTAGCCTCCCAGCAATCATTGCACACAGAAACCTCCTTGCCGGGAGCTTCAGCCTTAGCCTTCGTGTCGGCACTAGGTGTGCTGGATCCCTCAACGGTCATCGCTGCCTTATCCTTGTGCTTTTTGTTGCGCTTCTTGTTCTTCTTCTTTTGACTGAAGGCATCGTCGCCGTCTTCTGAGTCGACGTCGACGCCATTCTCTTCTCCAAGGAGTATCCTCCCCTCCTCCACCCTAGCACACCTGTCCACAAAGGAGTAAAGTTCCTTCGCAGTCTGGGGTAGTCGAAGGTTCATCTTGGAACGTATCCGACGATTGCGCACATTGGACTGGAATGCTACTATCACTTCTGCCGGGTGGATGTCTAGAATGTTTCTGTGGACTCAGCTAAACCTATGCATGTACTTCCGCAGGGTATCTCCTTCCTTCTACGGGAGTAGCTGCAAAATGGGCCGCCTTGGTTCTTGGAGGCCGCCTGTGAAGGTGCCAACGAACTCATGGCACAGTCCAGCCTAGGTTGAAATGGAGTTCTCCGGCAGGTGTATCTGCCACGACCTTACATTTGGCTTAAGTACCAAAGTGAAGTAGTTAGCGAACACCTTCTTATCTCTTCCCCAGGTAGCTTGAATAGCAATGGTGTAGATGCTCAAGAACTCTGCCAGGTTCAACCTTCCGTCATACTTCTCTGGAATATCTTGCTTGAACGTGCGTGCGGATGGCCAACGGACTTGCCGCAGCTCATGGGTGAAGGCAGGGCATCCTGCCTTGAAAGGCAGGTACCCGTCTCTGTCGAGCGCAGGCTCATCGACATTGGGGCCATCATGCCCGTCGGGCTGGCAGTTGTCGTTGTGGCGTCGCTCCATGGTGACGTGCGCGCGCTCCCTCTGCCTGCCATTCAGGGCTCGCTTTTGGCCTTGATGCTCTTGAGGTTGTGATGAGGCCATTGAGACGTTGTCAGGTTCCTGGTTGCGGGGCTCCCACGCTGGCTGTCATGGCGGGGATTGCACCGTGG
>LR738709.1:258085518-258119359 GCA_902687465.1 Secale cereale | reverse complement strand
GGGGGGGGGGGGCTTCAGTACAGCCTGAAGTGTGGGCCGTCGTCGTCGCCTGGGGAGGCCATGGCGGGCCAGCTCGCTATGATGCTCCCGCCTCGGTGAAACTAATCAGACTTTGGATGGTGGCTCGCTACTCATCCATATGATCGGCTGCCGATGGAAATCTCAGCAGCAGTTGGGCCCGGGCCATAACCTCCGAGGCGGTGCTTGGCATAGGTGATGATGATGTGGACTGCAGCGTCGCCCGGCTCCTAATGGTGCTGGTGGTGACCATGCCGTGCTCTCGTTGCTGCGAGCCAGCCACTTGGATGGCGTGGTGACGAGGTGGAGGCGGTTCAGGACCAGCGGCTCCGTTGGGCATAGTGGTTAGGTTAGCTCGTCCCGGGGGTGACGCATGTCGTGCGGTCGCGCCTGCAATGGGAGCGGTCGAAGAGTTGTGGTTCGTTTTAGATCGAGCGACACCGCCAAGGCTGTGCTCTTCGGCTGGGCGAGGAGGTGCTGAAGGAACAATCTCTCTACTCGTACCTCGTGGAGCATCATCGCTGGGGTGCTCCTGATGCTGTCCTTCTCCGGTGCCCTCTGCTCATGCTTCGGCCGTGGGGGATGTGGTAACCACACTGCCTGCACCAAGAGTGTCCCCCGCAGCGTCCTCATTCCCGTATACCCCTGCAATCTCCGCCGCGTGAGTGGCCGTGGGTAGCGAGGCCTTTGAGGTGGATGGGTGGGCTCCGAAACCAGACTTCTTCTTGGGCGCCATGGTCAATGGAGCCGTTGAGGATGAAGTTGGTGATGAAGATGACGCACTGCTCACGCTCTTAGGTTCGCGCAAGTGATCCCCCTACCTGGCACGCCAATGAAGTCGTGGGAAACCACGGTCACCTATGGGACCAAGAGCCCCTTTTGGTTCGGTGGGGGGATGGGCACGTTGCACAAAGAGTGGAGGAGCGGAGCGCAGCACGATAGAGATCACACGGGCAGTTTTTACACAGGTTTGGGCCGCTGTTAGGCGTAAAACCCTACTCCTGCTTTGGTGGATTGATGGTGGAAGGTGTAAAAAGCGCGGCACTGTTGCCCGGCTGGGTTGCGTCGGGGCGAGAGTGACTAAGCGCGTATGAGTGTGCGAGGATCAGAATCGACCGATTCCTTTTTATGGTTGCTATGGGCCTCCTTTTATAGATCAAGGGGTCACCACAATGGCAAATCAGTCTCTCCATACTGATTAGATAGCGAACAGTGCGATCATACCTAACTCTGTAGGCTGACAGAGTGCATTAAATGCGCCGCTTAGTGTCATATGTGGTTGCATGTTGCATATGGTGTCTAGCTTGTATTCCTTCTAATTAGGGTAAATTGCATGTGCTTAGTTAACACATTATACATGTGAATATGACATGCATTCCTGTTTTTGGTACATACCACGTCTTTCTATTAATCGTGTTATTACATCAAACTACTTTTCTTGCGTATCTCGCATCAATCATGTCGGTGCAAAAAACCATGATGAATGTTTCCCATACTGTACACAGGCACAGAAGCAAGGTTACAGCAACCAAGGCCACGCCAAGCAGAAGAGGTTTGCACTTTAAGAAATCAAGGGATGGATCAAGAAGACTAAGTCAAGATAAACGAGCAAGAACTCACTAAGGAAAAACCACCCTTACCGAGCAGGGGAGCCCATCAAGGGCGAGGTTGCCCCGAAGACAAGTCCCAAGGCCATCCCGGAAGGCCTGCCGGGGATGCGGAGAGTGGGCTTACCCCACCAAGGCTCCACTGCTCCACCTCACTGCAGCTCAAGTCATCAATTGGTGTGGTGTTAAGCCATCAAGTGACTAAGTGGCCGTAATTCAGTACGTGGCAGCCACTGCCAAAGGACATAACCTACAGATGACACCCATCAAGTGATGTGTCATGTAGGTAGGCGAGAAGGTGGCAGATCGGCCCGGTAAGGCTTGTCGGGCTACACCATGATGTGACACTAAGCGGCGCATTTAATGCGCCTTGTCCTGTCTGCAGAGCTAGGTAAAATAGCACTGTTTGCTATCTAATGAGTACACAATGACTGATTTGCCACTGTGGTGGTCCCTTGATATATAAAAGGAGGACCGTGGCAACCATAGAAAGGTTTCAGATCATTGTACATCCATACGCGCATAGTTGCTCTCGCTCCTAGGAAACCTTGCCGAGTTAGAGCGATGCGTCTACACTACTTTCCACTCCATCAATCCACCAAAGCAGGAGTAGAGTTCTACGCCCCATGGCGGCCCGAACCTAGGTAAAATTCCATGTGTCATCGCTGTTATGCTGCTCTGCGCCCTCCGCTGCTTTTCCCCCTTGCCGTACCACAAGGCACCGATGGCCCCATAGGTGGCCGTGTTTTCCCACAACATCTTTGGCGCACTAGGTAGCGGGAAGCGCTTGCGCGAACCCGAGAGTGTACGCAGCGCATCATCTTCATCATAGTTTTCATCATCAACGGCTTCATCGTCCATTGCGCCCAAGAAGAAACCTGGTGCTGCATCCCACCCGTCCACCTCTAAATCCCCTCCACATGCGGCCACCGAGGCCACGAGGGATTGCGGGAGCGCACGGGGACATGGGCTCTGCGGGGGATGTGGCCGGCGTAGGCGGTGGCGTCACCACCTCCCCTACGGCCGAAGCGAGAGCAGGAGGCACCCGTGGACATCGGCCACGCTCCCCAGAATGTGGGTGGACAGATTGTCCCACCTCCACCTCTCCATCCCCCTGAAGGGCGTAGCCGCAGAGGCGATGCTCGCTCTGGGGCGAACCGTGGCCCTCTGGCTGCCCCCACTGGGGGTGTAGCCCTTGGGCACGCGCCGCCGCTGGGACGAGCCGATCTTGCCGATGCACCGAATAGAGTCGTTGATCCCCAAACGCATTCGCCTCATCACCACGCCACCTTGGCGACCGGCTCACGGCGATGAAAGCACGACGCTGCCAATGCTAGCATAGTCAAAAGCCAGGCGACATTGCGGTCTACATCGCTGTCCATGCCGAGCACTGCCATGTAAGCCATGGTGTGGGCCCCACTCCTATTTATATTTCATCCGGCGGCCGATCAAATGGATGAGCGGAGAGCCACCATTCAGAGTTTGGCTGGTTTCACTGAGGCGGAAGGATCACAGCGAGCGGGCCCATCAAGTCTTCCACAAGCGGCGTCAACGACCTGAGATGCTGGCCATACTGAATGGGGCACACCTACGGTGCAATCCCCTCCGCGGCAGCCAGCATAGAGACCGCATCCAGGGCCACACAACCAAGCACCTGACGACGTGTCGATGGCTTCATGTGATCCTCGAGAGCGTCAAGACAAGCAGCAAGCCTTAGAGGATAGACGGGGGAGTCGTGTGCATCACCATCGAGCAACGCCGCGGAACCCACCACCAGTCTGTTTGGCGCAATGGCCCCGACGTTGACGAGCCCGCGCCTGGTGAGAGCGGGTACCTGCCTTTCGAGGTTGGGTGCCCCACTTTCACCCACGAACCGCGGCAAGTCTATTCGCCATCCACTCAAACATTCAAGCCAGAGATACTAGAGAAGTACGATGGAAGGTTGAACGCGGTAGAGTTCTTGAGCATCTACACCATCGTTGTTCAAGCAGCCGAGGGATAGAGACGAGAAGGTGTTCGCCAATTACTTCCCTTTGGCACTCAAGCCAAATGTGAGGTCTTGGATGATACACAAGCCGGAGAACTCCATCTCAACCTGGGATGACCTATGCCATGAGTTTTTTGGCGCCTTCACAGGCGGCCATCAGGAACCAGGGCGGCCCAGCGACTTGCAGCTCCTTCCGCAGAAAGAAGGAGAGAGTCCGTGGAAGTATATAGAAAGGTTTAGTCCAGTACACGGGAACATTCCAGACATCCACCCGGCGGCTGTGATCGCTGCATTCCAGTCCAATGTGCGCAACCGCATGATACGTTCCAAGATGAACGTGCGGCTGCTCAAGACAATGAATGAGCTATGCACGCTGGTGGATAAGTGTGCTCACATCGAGGAGGGGAGGCGACTCCTGGGAGAAGAAGATGGTGACATCGTCGACTCAGAGGATGATGACGATGCCACCAATCAAAAGCAGAAGAACAAGAAACACAACAAGAAGTGCAAGGATAAATTGGTGACCATTGAAGGATCAAGCGCGCCTAGTACCGGCAAGAAGGCCAAAACCGAGGCTCCCGGCGAGAGAGTTGTTGCGTGCACTGACTGTCGAGAAGCCGCAGCTGGTGAAAAAGCTGGGAAAAGTGATGGGCCGTACTGCAAGAACCGTCGGACCAAAATCTACGATCTTCAAGAGTGCACTGACTGTCGAGAAGCCGCAGCTGGTGAAAAAGCTGGGAAAAGTGATGGGCCGTACTGCAAGAACCGTCGGACCAAAATCTACGATCTTCAAGAGTGTAATCAGGTTGAGCAACTCGTCAAGAAGCAGAGGGCTGAGGACGAGAAGTGTGATAAGGAGAAGGACCAGGATGGCGCTGACGGGAAGGGCTGCGGCGGCAGAGTGAGTCACCCCGGCAAGGCACCTCAGTATCAAGGGAAACCCGCCAAAGGCCGCGAGAAGAAGGATTGCGATGACGATGGTGATGAAGGAGATGAAGAGGAAACCAGCGAGCAGGAATTCCAGAAAGCCACTGACGCCCTATGCGTTGATGGGGGTGCATCTTTGAACTCCTTTCACCTCCAACTTAAACAGTGGGCGCGCTAGGTCAATTCTGTGGAGTCAGTGGCAGATTCTTGGAAGCCGCTCAAGTGGCCCCGCACGCCCATCATATTTGATGAAGAGGACCACCCTGAGTGCACTACAGCGGTAGGGTGCTTTCCATTGTTGGTCACACCAACAATCCGCAACCTCAAGGTCACAAAGATGTTGGTTGACGGTGGGGCCGGATTAAATCTGATCTCTCCAAATGCCATCAGCAAACTCCAGATAGCAGATGAAGAGCTCAAGGGTACCGGTACATTCCAAGGAATCAACCCCGACAGGAGTCGTCCTGAGGGAAAGATCACTCTGCCGGTGACATTCGAAGGAGAGTTAAACTATCGGACTGAGAAGATCGTTTTTAATGTGATTGAACTCCCCCTGTCATAGAATGGAATCCTTGGTCGCCCAATCCTGGCCAAATTCATGGCGGCATCCCACTATGACTACAACACCCTGAATATGCCAGGACCGATAGGCGTTATTTCCGTTCCATCAGATAAGAAATACGCAGTCATATGCGTGGACAAGATGTATTGTGAAGCAGTTGCGGTAGAGGTCGCGGAGATCGCTGCTGCCGCCAAGGAAAGCAAGTAAAAGAAGAAAGCTAGCATGGATGCCAGCAAGGGGTCCGAGAAGCGTACCTCTTCGGAGTACGCTGCGCCCGTTGATGACTTGCCGGAGAGCTTGAATAGCAAGAAATCCAAGGCTGATGCACCCGTTGTGAATAAGGTCCCGTCAGGGCTAGCTGGCGCTGCTGGCACCATTGCCATCAGTGCCACCCTCCACGAAAAATAGTAAAGTGCGCTCGTTACCTTCCTGTGGGCGAATATCGATGTGTTTGCATGGCAACCATCTGACATCCCTGGTGTTCCCAGGGAGGTAATCAAGCACCACCTTGCTATCTGTCCACACGCCCGATCCGTCAAGGAGAAGGTTGGGAAGCAAGCATTGGAACGGCAACACTTCATGCCGAGGATATCAAGAAACTAGAGGCAGTTTGTCTAGTCAGAGGAGTGTTGCATCCAACATGGTTAGCAGTCGAGGGTGGTGCGCAAGGCTAATGGGAAATGGAGACTTTGCATAGATTGCACACCTCTCAACAAAGCATGCCCGAAGGACCCATTCCCCTTGCCGCGCATCGACCAGATTGTGGATTCCACCTCTGGGTATGACCTACTTTCCTTCCTGGATGCCTACTCTGGATACCACCAGATCTTCATGTCCAAAGAAGATGAAGAGAATACCGCGTTCATAACCCCGTGTGGCACGTACTTCTTTGTACGGATGCCCGCGGTGTTAAGAGTGTTGGATCCACTTCTGCGAGAGTAGTATAGATTGGATTTGTGTCATAGCTACATAGGAATGTTGAAGCTTACATGGATGATATAGTGGTCAAGACCATTGATAGATTGACTCTCATTCAGGACTTGGAAGATACCTTTGCAAATCTACGCAAGCTCAACTTGAAGTTGAACCCGGAGAAGTGTGTGTTTGGCATCCCTTCTAGCAAGCTACTTGGTTTATTTGTGTCCCATCGAGGGATAGAAGCCAACCCCGACAAGATCAAAGCTATCGAGCAGATTCAAGCACCCAAGACAGTTAAGGACGTGACGCGTTTGACTGGATGTGTTGTCGCGCTGAGCAGGTTCATTTCCAAGTCCGCTGAGAGCGCCTTGCCATTCTTCAAAATCTTGAAGAAGGCATGGCCCGTGGAGTGGAACCTCGAGGCAGACGTTGTGCTACAAGATTTGAAGACCTACCTTTCCTCTCTTCCCACCTTAGTCGCTCCCAAGCCACAAGAGCCATTGTCGTTATATTAAGGAGCAACCAATCAAGTGGTTAGTGTAGCACTGGTGGCATGGCGGGAGGTAGATGATGCAGGAACCGCCGCCGCATCCCCCTTTGGAAAGGAAAGTGAACCCATCCCGGCAAGGTCAGAGGCAGTTCAAGACAAGGAAGAGTAGGGCAGTGGAGGCAGCTCCTTGATCGCGGCAAGGAAGAAAGTCTTGCAGCGCCCAATGTAGTTTGTCAGTTTGCTATTGCATCGGGGCTAGATCAAGTTACTCTGGTGTGCAAAAGTTGATTTTTGGCCTGCTCATGGCCTCAAGGAAATTGTGCCACTACTAACAAGCCCACGAGATCAAGGTTGTCACCCGCTTCCCCTTACAATGAATACTCCAGAACCCTGAGGCCACCAGCAGAATTGTGGAGTAGGCTTTGGAGTTATCCAGTTTTGATTTGAATTTTGAAAGAACATCAACTATTCAAAGCAGAGCACTAGCAGAGTTCATTGCAGAGTGGACACCTACCCCTGATGAAGAAGTATTGGAGACAGTCATCCCTGGCAAGGAAGCACCCCAAGAATGGATCACGTACTTTGACTGTGCCTTCTCCCTATAGGGTGCAGGGGCTGGCGTGCTCCTCGTTACTCCCATTGGGGAGTACCTCAAGTACGTCGTACGAATGCATTTCCCCCAGGAGAAGGCCACCCATAACAATGCAGAGTACGAAGGACTCCTTGCCGGGTGCAGAACTGGGAATCAAGGAGTTGATCATTCGCGGAGATTCGCAACTTTTGGTGAGACAAGCGAACAAGGATTATCAGAGCCCATTTATGGAGGCATACGTCGAGGAAGTGAGAAGGTTGGAGGAGGGCTTTGAGAGATTGCAAATAGAGCACGTACCTCGTGCGAAAAACAGGATAGCTGATCATCTATCAAAGTGTGTTGCGCAAAAACTCCCTGTGGAAACAGGGACTTTTGTTCTCCATCTGACTCAACCCTCCCGTATCCCCGACAACAATGGCCAGAAAGAAGAGGGAACATGATGCAGAGCATCCTATGGACACCAACATGTCAAGAGTCCATTTGGCAAGTGACACGTGTGACCTCTACTTCTCAGGCATAAAGGTGAATCACCTCATTTACACGTGTAAACTTGACCCCTTCGAGGATGGTATACTACTTGACACTCCACTCGTGTGCATGCATATGTATTGCTGGAGCTTCACGAACGACGAGGAGGAGTGCAAGCGGCAAGGAACACCTACACCATCCGCGAGGGAAGCGTGGAAGCGAAGACGAAAGAAGATGGAGCAGAAGAGTCTACAGCGGTTGGACGACCGACGTGCCACCGGACGTCCAACACTCTACAACAACCGGACGACTAACGCGACACCGTACGTCCGACAAGTCCCAGCGCCGTGGACGACGGACATCGACTGGACGACCGGTGCACCTGTCCAGAGCCAAATTAGCGGAAGTCCGACGCACATCAGACGTCCGGACCCCCGCGAGCCGTCGGACGTCCGACACCGACCGGACGTCCGGTGCGTGTCTGCGTGCAGCCAGGCCTTTTGGCCATGTATCCCTCTCCCCACTTACCCCTTCGTGGCTAAGACTTTTTATACTCTTTCCCCACCTCATTTCTAGGGTCAGCAAAGTGATAGCTCATTCGATAGAGAGCTTTGCTCCATGACCACTCTTCTTTTGAGAGAGAGGGAGACTACCACTCGCATGGAGTTCAAGACCTCCATGTGAGCATGTGAGAAGATCCTACTGGATTCAAGACCCCTCACGGGAAGATCCTTCATGGATTCAAGCCCTCCTCTTGGAGATGAACTCTACCTTGTATCTTTCCCTTTGTTGTTCTTGTACCTTGTGGATCTATGTGTTTGTTAGTCTAGTGGATGTGTGATTGGACTTGTTCTTGAGTATTTCCCCTTGTGATTTCCTCTCGTGTTCATTGTGTTCTTCGTGGGATCCCCTCCATTTTGTGAAAGATCGGCACTTATGGTCTCCACCCTACATAATCTTGGTATGCAGAGCCAAGGTTTCTCACGAATTTGGAGCCCCCTCACTGTTTTCTAGCCTTGTTTTGTTGTGTCCTTCCTCAAATTCAAAAATTCCTTGCCAAAAATAGCCCCAATTCTTTTTTGTGATTTGTTGGTTTGATGATGTTTTGTTGATTTTGATCCGTCGATTTTCTTGGTTTCAAGTGGATCTAGAATTTGCCCAAGTTTCCCCATCTTTCACCCACGAAATCTCATCAATTTCGAGCCCAAAATCTCCATTTTCCGCTCAAAATCGCGTCCCGAAACTCAAATCTCGTGTTGACCCCGACCCACCGGACGACCGGCGTTTTACCGGACGTCCGGACCCTCCCGAAGCACCGGACGTCCGTCATCCACCGGATGACCGGAACCACCAAACAGAAGTAATTACCGGATTTCCCATGATTTCCGGACGTGTGGCAACCGGACATCCATCCATTTCCGGACGTCCGGTACGTGTAGATTCCCACTTCGGCTGATTTTTTTTTGTCATAACTAATTCATCTGAACTCCGATTTTGACGTTCTTTAGCTCATTTTGAAGCTCTCGACATCCCCCATACCACAAAAATACTACCATCATAATTTGGATCCATCAAATGTTCTCAAATTTTGCAAGTTGCCTAGGCCTTCCACCATATAATCCGCATAGCCACCATAGCCTTTCGCAACCTAACCCATTTTGTTCCCCATACCATTTGTGGTTGCTTGAGTAGTGATTCGAGTCTCCTAAGGTGTTTCGGCAACTTAGAGACAATTGCTTCTTCATCAACCACCAGCACCACCTCCACATACCCATTGCCCACTATACATTTCCACCCAACTTAACCCAATTTTGTTGAGCTTGCTTGAGTTGTGGCTTGTGTCTCCTAAGGTGTTTCAGCTACTTAGGGACTGTGACTTCAACTCCGACACCGTGTATAGCCCATCATATCCTTCAGCCGCCATAACCCATTTTGACCGGGTTTCCACCAATAATTCCGCAACCACCACCGCTTGTCCGCTACCACCATTTCACATTTGTCCTTGAGATTTCGAGTTGTGGTTTTTCTATTTCCTAAGGTATTTCGGCTAATTAGGAACGGTTCTACATCAAGAGCACTGCTTCCCGTCATCATCATTGGACGGTAACCTCGACTACATCATTGTATATTCCCCCTTGCCTTTGCATTGTTAACCTCTAGCCCATTTTGCATCACTTGCCTATCGAGACTAGCCTTTGAGTATTGTCGGCAATGTTACTTGTGCACATTAGTGATCATCGATCCGCGCATCCATTGCTTACAAACCATATCATCTTGGTATCATCATATCATCCCTTGTGTCACAAGATTGTTCCCGCGTATACACAATTGCTATCTTGGTTTGTGCATTTCGCATCGTGGCCATACAAAAAAAGACTAAGCTTTTAAGAAAAAAGATAAAGACAGAGAAGCTTTTAAGCAAGAGCCATATCATCACAAAATATCATATCATACTCGATTATCTTGGATCATCTTGTGCTAAAGCACCGGAACATCATACATACATAGCATCCTTGGGATAGAAAGTTGATAAATTTTGCATCTCATAGGTTGTGCACTAGTGTCGTATCCGCCTATAGAGAAATCGTGCTAGCGTCTCTCTTGAGTTGTGCAATACGAGAGTTTTCCATGGATTCCACATTTTGTGCTCATTCCTTGGTTGCACGATGATACGTCTCCAACATATCTATCATTTTTTATTGTTCCATGCTATTATTTATGATGTTTTGGATGTTTAATGAGCTTTGTCATATACTTTTATATTATTTTTGGGACTAACCTACTAACCCAAAGGCCCAGTCCAGATTGTTGTTTTTTTGCCTGTTTCAGGGTTTTGCAGAAAAGGAATATCAAACGGAGTCCAGATAGAATGAAACCTTCGGGAGAGATATTTTTGGAGAAAATCATGCACGGTAGACTTGAGAACCACGGAGTAGGGGCCACGTGGTGCCCACGAGGGTGGGGGGCGCGCCCCCCTAGGGCGCGCCCCGCTGCCTCGTGGGTCCCATGTAAGGCCCCCGATGCCCTCTTTCCTCCTATATAAGCCTACGTACCCCGAAACCATCAGAGCAACAGAGAAAACCCTAGTTCCACTGCCGTAACCTTCTGTTCCTGTGAGATCCCATCTTGGGGCCTGTTCCGGAGCTCCACCGAAGGGGGGATCTACCACGGAGTGCTTCTACATCATCATCATCGCCTCACCATGAGTTGTGAGTAGTTTACCACAGACCTTCGGGTCCATAGGTAGTATCTAGATGGCTTATTCTCTCCCTTTGGATCTCAATACAAAGTTCTCCTTGGTCTTCGAGGATATCTATTCGATGTAATCTTATTTTGCAGTGTGTTTGTCGAGATCCGATGAATTGTGGGTTTATGATCAAGATTATCTATGAGAAATATTTGGTTCTTCTCTGAACTCTTTATGTATGACTATAATATCCTTGCAAGTCTCCTCGAATTATTGGTTTGGTTTGGCCTACTAGATCTATAGTTCTTGCAATGGGAGAAGTGCTTGGCTTTGGGTTCAATCTTGCGGTGTCCTTTCCCGGTGACAGTAGGGGCAGCAAGGCACGTATTGTATTGTTGCCATCGAGGATAAAAAGATGGGATTTATATCATATTGCTTGAGTTTATCCCTCTACATCATGTCATCTTGCTTAAGGCGTTACTCTGTTCTTATGAACTCAATACACTAGATGCATGCTGGATATCGGTCGATGTGTGGAGTAATAGTAGTAGATGCAGAATCGTTTCGGTCTACTTGTCTCGGACGTGATGCCTATATATAATGATCATGCCTAGATACTCTCATAATTATTTTCTTTTCTATCAATTGCTCGACAGTAATTTGTTTACCCGCCGTAGAATATCGCTATCACGAGAGAAGCCACTAGAGAACACTATGGCCCCCAGGTCTATTCTCAACATATCAATTTACATCTACTTTACTTTTTCCGCTTTTACTTTCTGTTCTTATAATAATAATAAAAAAATCAAACTATCATCTCTATCAGATCTCACTTTTGTAAGTGACCGTAAAAGGATTGACAAACCCTTATCGCGTTGGCTGCGAAGTTCTTATTTGTTTGTGCAGGTGCAAGGGACTCGCGCGTGGTCTCCTACTGGATTGATACCTTGGTTCTCAAAAACTGAGGGAAATACTTATGCTACTGTGCTGCATCTCCCTTTCCTCTTCAAGGGAATACAACCCAATCTCGAGAAGTAGCAAGAAGAATTTATGGCACCGTTGCCGGGGAGGCTTACGCAAAAGTCATATACCAAGTACCTATCACAAACCCTTATCCTTCGCATTACATTTTTTGCCTCTCGTTTTCCTCTCCCCCACTTCACCCTTGCCGTTTTATTCGCCCTTCTTCTGCCGTGTGTTTATCATTTGCCTTGCCTTGTCATCATGGCTAGTCCCTTATCCGCTCCTTTGTCTCCCGGGTTTGAAGTTCTTCACTTCAAGCAAAAGCAAGGATAAAACTTAAAAGATGCTTGGTTTATGATGATTGAATCTTATCGTAAGTGCACCTTAGACATGAATTTCAGAATCTTGCTCCGCAATTTTTATGTTGGATTAAATATGTCTCATAGAAAACTCTTGGATTGCGTTGCCAAAGGGAATTTTATCGAAGTTGATCCTAGTATTGCGCATGAAATTATAGAGGGAATAGTGGGAACACTACCTCCCCAAAAGAGGTCACATTCAACCCAGGAAGGGATGCAAGTTTTTGAGAAAATTTGCGAAGTAACAAAAATACTACAAAAGTCTCTTGAACCTCTTAAGAGTGTTAGTGGAAATCTCCACCGCATGAATATGTTGATTACCCTTTGTAATAAGCGGTTGGATTCTTTAGATCTAAAGATTTCCGAATATGAAGGGAAACGTAAAGAACCTCCCGTATTCGAGCTTGACCCCATCAAAGGGGTGAAGATTAAAGATGGCAACACCTAGATCAATCATGTATCGTGCCTAGCTAGGGGCGTAAAACGATAGCGCTTGTTAGGAGGCAACCCAATTTTTTTTCTGCTATTAGGGAATAAATATTGCATCTAGCTTCTATTTAGATGTGGTTTTGTGTTTTGTTTAGTGTTTGTGCCAAGTAGAACCTTTGGGAAGACTTGTGTGAAGTTTATGTGATCTTGCTGTGAAAAACAGAATCGTTAGCGCTCGCTAGAATGGTCATCAGATTTTACTGGAGAGTGATATTCAGTTGATTCTTTTTGTAGATGATTAATAGACAAACTCCTCACGTTTACCAATTTAGTTTGAATTTTTTGGAGTCACAGAAGTATGCGAAACCTGCAGATTACTACAGACTGTTCTGTTTTTGACAGATTCTGTTTTTCGTGTGTTGTTTGCTTATTTCAATGCATGTATGAGTAATATTGGGAGGTATGAACCATAGAGAAGTTGGAATACAGTAGTTTTAACACCAATATAAACAAAGAATTAATTCATTACAGTACCTTTGAGTAGTGGTTTGCTTTCTTATACTAACAGAGCTCACGAGATTTTTGTCTAAGTTTTGTGTTGTGAAGTTTTCAAGTTTTGAGTATTGCTTTGATGGACTATGGAACAAAGAGTGGCAAGAGCCTAAGATTGGGGATGCCCATGGCACCCCAAGGTAAAATTAAAGGACAACCAAAATCCTAAGCTTGGGGATGCCCCGGGAAGGCATCCCCTCTTTCGTCTTCATCCATCGGTAACTATACTCGGATCTATATTTTTATTCACCACATGATATGTGTTTTCCTTGGAGCGTCTTGTATAATTTGAGTATTTGCTTGTTAGTTTGCCACAATTATCCTTGCTGGACACACCTATTTTAGAGAGAGTTAAATATGGCCTAGGAATTGATAGAACACTCTATGTACTTCACTTATATCTTTTGAGTTGAATAGTTTTTGCTCTAGTGCTTCACTTATATCTTTTAGAGCACGGTGGTGATAATATTTTGAAGAAATTGTTGAACTCTTATGCTTCACTTATATCTATTTGAGAGTATATTAAAACATCATGGTAATGTGTTTAGGCTATAAAACTAGTCTTCACATGATAGACATCCAATATCAATGTAGTAAAAACTTTCACACTAAGTGCATTGAATATGATGAGAAGTTGGATGCTTGATAAATGTTTTGAGATATGAGGATAGTGATATTAGAGTCATGCTAGTGGAGTTATTATGAAATTGAGAAATACTTGTGTTAAGGTTAGTGATTCCCGTAGCATGCACGTATGGTGAACCGCTATGTGACGAAGTTAGAGCATGAGATATTTGTAAAGTGTCAACCTTTGTGTGGAGGTCGGGGGCACGCGATGGTTAACTCCTACCAACCTCCCCCTAGAAGCATGCGTTGATTGCTTTGTTTTGATGACTCGTATATTTTTACAATAAGTATATGAGTTCTTATGAGTAATGTTGAGTCCATGGATTATACGCACTCTCAGCCTTCCACCATTGCTAGCCTCTCTTTTACCGCGCAACTTTCCCCGGTACCATACACCCACTATATATCCTTCCTCAAAACAGCACCATATTATTCCTCAAAACAGCCACCATACCTAGCTATCATGACATTTCCATAGCCATTACGAGATATATTGCCATGCAAATTTCCACCGTTCCGTTCTTATGACACGCATCATATTGTCATATTGCCATGCATGACCATGTAGTTGACATCGTATTTGTGGCAAGGCCACCATGCATAATTTTTCATGCATGTCACTCTTGATTCATTGCACATCCCGGTACACCGCCGGAGGCATTCATATAGAGTCATACTTATTCTAGTATCAAGTTGTAATTCAATGAAAGTGTGATGATCATTATTATTAGAGCATTGTCCCATGTGAGGAAAGGCTAAATCAATAAAGCCCCTCCAGAAAAAAAAGAAAAATAAAGAAAGGCCCCAAAAAAAAGGGACACTTGCTACTATCTTTTTCCACACATGTGCTTCAAAGTAGCACCATGTTCTTCATGATCGAGAGACTCATGTTTAGTCACTTTCATATACTAGTGGGAATTTTCATTATAGAACTTGGCTTGTATATTCCAACGATGGGCTTTCTCAAATGCCCTAGGTCTTCGTGAGTAAGCAAGTTGGATGCACACCCACTAGTTTCTTTTGTTGAGCTTTCATACATATTTAGCTCTAGTGCATCCATTGCATGGCAATCCCTACTCACTCACATTGATATCTATTGATGGGCATCTCCATAGCCCATTGATACGCCTAGTCGATGTGAGACTATCTATCTCCTTTTTGTGTTCTCCACAACCACCTCTCTATTCCACCCATAGTGCTATGTCCATGGCTCACGCTCATGTATTGCATGAAAGTTGAAAGGTTTGAAAGAATAGAGTATGAAAACAAGTGCTTGGCTGAAATCGGGGTTGTGCATGATATGAATATTTTGTGTGATGAAGAGGGACCATAGCCAGCCTATATGATTTTGTAGGGATAACTTTCTTTAGCCATAGTATTTTGAGAAGACATGATTGCTTTGTTAGTATGCTTGAAGTATTATTATTTCTTATGTCAATATAGACTTTTGTCTTGAATCTCTCATATCTGAACATTAATGCCACAATTAAGAGAATTACATTGAAAAACTATGTTGGTTAGCATTCCACATCAAACTGTTTTTATCATTTTCCTACTCAAGGATGAGCAGGAATTAAGCTTGGGGATGCTTGATACGTCTCCAACGTATCTATAATTTTTGATTGTTCCATGCTATTATTTATGATGTTTTGGATGTTTAATGGGCTTTGTCATACACTTTTATATTATTTTTGCGACTAACCTACTAACCCAAAGGCCCAGTCCAGATTGTTGTTTTTTGCCTGTTTCAGGGTTTTACAGAAAAGGGATATCAAACGGAGTCCAAACGGAATGAAACCTTTGAGAGAGATATTTTTGGAGAAAATCACGCAGGGGAGACTTGAGAACCACGGAGTAGGGGCCACGTGGTGCCCACGAGGATGCGCGCCCCTAGGGCGCGCCTCCCTGCCTCGTGGGTCCCACGTAAGGCCTCCGGTGCCCTCCTTCCTCCTATAAAAGCCAACGTACCCTGAAACCATCAGAGCAATAGAGAAAACCCTAGTTCCACCACCGTAACCTTCTGTTCCCGTGAGATCCCATCTTGGGGCCTGTTTTGGAGCTCCGCCGGAGGGGGATCTACCACGGAGTGCTTCTACATCATCATCATCACCTCACCATGAGTTGTGAGTAGTTTACCACAGACCTTCGGGTCCATAGCTAGTATCTAGATGGCTTGTTCTCTCTCTTTGGATCTCAATACAAAGTTCTCCTCATTCTTCGAGGAGATCTATTCGATGTAATCTCTTTTTGCAGTGTGTTTGTCAAGATCCGATGAATTGTGGGTTTATGATCAAGATTATCTATGAGAAATATTTGGTTCTTCTCTGAACCCTTTATGTATGATTATAATAACCTTGCAAGTCTCTTCGAATTATTGGTTTGGTTTGGCCTACTAGATCTATAGTTCTTGCAATGGGAGAAGTGCTTGGCTTTGGGTTCAATCTTGCGGTGTCCTTTCCCAGTAATAGTATGGGCAGCGCGGCACGTATTGTATTGTTGCCATCGAGGATAAAAAGATGGGATTTATATCATATTGCTTGAGTTTATCCCTCTACGTCATGTCATCTTGCTTAAGGCGTTACTCTGTTCTTATGAACTCAATACACTAGATGCATGCTGGATAGAGGTCGATGTGTGGTGTAATAGTAGTAGATGCAAAATCATTTCGGTCTACTTGTCTCAGATGTGATGCCTATATATAATGATCATGCCTAGATAGTCTCACAATTATTTTCTTTTCTATCAATTGCTCGACAATAATTTGTTTACCCGCCGTAGAATATCGCTATCATGAGAGAAGCCACTAGAGAACACTATGGCCCCCGGGTCTATTCTCAACACATCAATTTACATCTACTTTACTTTTTCCGCTTTTACTTTCTGTTCTTATAATAAAAAAAATACCAAAAATATCAAACTATCATCTCTATCAGATCTCACTTTCTAAGTGACCGTAAAGGATTGACAAACCCTTATCGCGTTGGATGCGAAGTTCTTATTTGTTTGTGCTGGTGTGAGGGACTCGCGCGTGGTCTCCTACTGGATTGATACCTTGGTTCTCAAAAACTGAGGGAAATACTTATGCTACTGTGTTGCATCTCCCTTTCCTCTTCGAGGGAATACAACGCAAGCCCAAGAAGTAGCACACGACCCCATTTATCTATCCGTGTGTGTTTTTGTGTTCCACTCACTGCTATTGGTCTACTTGTTACATTTGCGAATTTGTGAATCTATTTCAACATTATTTGTCTTGCTAAAATTTTGCATCAAATTTTTGTGCCACTTATCCTAACAAAGCCACTCGATAAGCTTTACTTGATAGGTGTGAATGAACAAGTCCGGTACCAATTCCACTGTTCTTTCATTTCACATTGAGTGAAACGGATACATCCTCAACATCGAGAAAAGGTAACTCGGTATTGTTTATCTCATTTCCTACTCACCTCTACTCGAATCTTGTGATGGATAGGCAAAGCATTTCATCTACTTCTGCCTACACCAACAACGACAAGTTCGATGCCATGACGAACCACTTGCACGCCAACATGGATGCTCAAATGAAGGAGCTCAAAGTCCTCATCAAGACCGCCAAGAGGTCTCCCTCATCTTTGAGAAGATGCTCAAGTGCACATCCTTCCGAACTACCATATTCGGCAAGACCACATCGGCATCGACACCATCAACGACAAAAACGTTAATGTCACAAGCTCAACATAAACAATTGCTCAACGACTTCACCATGTACCTTGGCATCTTCGCCAAGTGACTTCAAGGCATCTTTGCCTTTCGACATACGACATCTTCGCCCACAAGCACCTCAAGCTTATGCTCAAGAGAACCTCCCCAAGCTCAAGTCCGCGACTTCCACGAGCTACTATGACCTCGACAACGACCATGAGATTCCTTTCTATGGGACTCAAGAATCCGAGGAGTATCTCGAGTGGGAATGCTTGATGGACGACTACCTCACGCTACATCAAGTTCTTCCCGGAGATCAAGTGAAGTGTGCCACAAGAAACTTCCACGACTTCGCGTCGACATGGTGGTTTCACACACCTTCGGAGGACTATGGCATGAGTTGTCCCAAGACGAATAAAGTTTTGCAGCGAGAGTTCATGTCTCCCGCTTACATAGAACATCTTCTACGCCAATTGGAGAACACCATACAAGGATCCAAGTCAATCGACAAGTACTTCAAGGAGATGAAGAATGCCTTGCGACGAGTCGGCATGGACGACCCAATTTTGATGAAGTTCCACTTCATGATGGGTTTGAACAACGACATCTCCAGGACTATCTTCCTCGAGAACTACAAGTCCCTGGACGACAACTACATTGGTGCTCTCAAGGCGGAACAAGAACTCATGAAGGCCAAGGCTTCTTCACCGCAAGCACACTTCTCGAAGACCAAGCTCCAAGACGGCGAGCATGAGGCTAGTACCACCACAATGTCCAAGCCCGATGTGGCACCCCAGCTCAGAGAAACCGGAACGCCCCGTATTCAAGTCCAGAGATCGAGGTGAAGTCTTCTGGAATACGAAACTGCTTAGCATAGAACAAACCAGCTTTCTATTACAACGTGAATATGGATACTAGGTCTCCGATATTACAATGAATAACACCGGCATGGCGACACTATGCCAACCACAGTTGCTCTATGCAAACATCATAACAACTCGAGGCAGCGGAACCTCTACTGGCAGCGGAACCACGAACGATGATGATGGACTCGAATCCACATGGACTTTGGCTGGTACGTTTATCCTAGCTCGCGAACACAGGAACCACACCAAACAAGCAAGCAATCTAGGCACAACCTGCAAACTGGCATGACACGCCAGGTTAGTACATTGAATGTACTTGCAAGCTCACAATAAACCAAAAGCAGTCAAGGCAAACAACAGGATGGCATTAGCAGGTTAATTCAATCATGAACATGATACTAATATAACAGCATGGCATGCACAACTGAACATGATACAACCAGAACAATACGAGCATGGCATGAACATATGAACATGATGATACTAGCATGCAACAGGTTAACATTTTCATGCACCAACTTACTCTGCTCGGGTTACCTCGTAACCATCACATGCACAAACTTACCCTCACGGACATCACACGATCATCTCAGGATCCAATCAAGCTTGGTACTAACAATACCGTAGTAATCATTACATTACCACAAGGAGATTGACCTTTACCCTCGATTCTCACACAACAGCACAAATATCCATCAACTCGGTATCCACGATACCAGGGTGATCTTCTCTCGATCACAACCAATCTATTTCTCATCATCGAACCGGGGTTGTTATTAAGCACATTATTATTATTACTGTTGACTCACAGTGTGACCGACACGAACTGGGCCCTTATCCGCGGGCACGGCTATCGATAGATTAAACACACACTCTGCAGAGGTTAGCACACTATACCCACTCCATGGAACCCATGGCCTCAGACTCCCATTTGGGTGGACCAACGGCGTTCCGACAAAACCGTTCTACTGCCATAACACTCTCCCGGCCACTCCGACCAACTCCCCTTTGGGCTAAGTCATGGGTGGCCCCGTGTCTACCAAAGACACCAACGGCCACCATCGTGGCAAAACATAAACGGTCCCAAAAATGGGGACAATGATCCTCACAACAACAACGGGCACACAAGGTTTATGTCCGCCTACCTAATCAGGGTAGCGCGCGCCCATAACCTTCCCTCGTTGGAGGCATCGGCGAGAGGCATGCCAATAGACCGCATTAGGGCCTTCCCATAAAGGCAAATGTGGTTGCACTGGTCAGCTCGATTTGGTGTCACCATGACTCAGCCAACAGTTGTTCAAGTTCATTATTATCCGGTTAAACTTGAATGCAATAAGCTGAGTCATAATAAAAGAACATGATGCAACTACAATGCATGAACATGATATACACGAGGGCCGTGCATCAACGAGTGGACCCTATGTTAGTACCATCTGGGGAAAGGTAATGATCGGGTGCTTCCCCCGAGTGCTTGAGGTACTGCAGGATCGTGAATGACACGAAAGCTTCCCGGATCTTGTGGGTAAAGTGCGCAACCACTGCAAAGTGTAAAACTATTCGAATAGCCGTGTCCACGGTCATGGACAGTTGGGAGGTGCTACTTAAACTGTGTCAAGAAATTTTACAATCTCGGTGCATGTGTGTGTGGAAGAAAACTATTTGTGTCAAGGTGGTGACTTGACATGTTGAATGGAATGGCATTGATCCAAACTCTATTTATGTTGATATCTGTAACCTGTTCTCAAGATTACCCCCGTTCATTGACGCATATCTCACATGTTGATAGAGCATCTCAACTAGCTTGAAGCTAGGTTGCTTACTTGTTGTACAATTGCATTGTTACTTTGAACCAAATCATGGGTTGCTTGCGAGTACATTCAAAGTACTCATTGGCTTGCCATTGGTTATTTAATTGGCCAGGCATGGAAGAGGAGGAATTTTGAAGAAAAATTCTTTGGAGATGAACATGCGGACTAGGACGCTTTCCCAGTCAGAATGCCTGTAGGGTTAAGGCAAATGGCATGGGTCCTACTTATCCATGAAGACTTCCGCTATTTGAGTTTATTTGATGTTCGGCCCATGAGGCTTTATCTATGTAAGACTTGACCATAATGGTCATAATTTATGTAAGACGGTACACATGGATGTAAGACTGTTGTTATTCAGATTCTGTGTGTTTAGTGAGCATTTATCTCTGGGATCACTTTACACGTGCATTTGGTGATCTCGACTTATGATTCGGGGTCCCCACAGAGCTGGTATCAGAGCCATCTTGCCTATAGGAAGCCTTAGTTAGCATGGACATTAGTTAGGACAAGGACTAGACCCGACACCTCCAGATAACTAGCAAGACTTATTCCACTTCTCTCCTCTTCTGAATTAGCTAGCAATAACAACCTTTCACGCTTATCGCGGCCTCTCTTGTCATATTGACCCTCCTCTAACCTCCTTGT
The DNA here is from genome assembly GCA_902687465.1 of Secale cereale. Lineage (NCBI taxonomy): Eukaryota > Viridiplantae > Streptophyta > Magnoliopsida > Poales > Poaceae > Secale > Secale cereale. The sequence goes on along the minus strand of LR738709.1, from coordinate 258,098,676 downwards.
AGATGGTTGTCGCCCCCACAAGACTCCTCATGACCGGATTTCCACCACTCCTAAGGGACTGCCTCTAGCAATGCCACTATCCTTCAGAGCTGATGTACACCCTACACGAACTGGACAATGGCGAGTTCAAAACAGAGTTCTATGCCAAAGTGATTGTACCTACCAAGACCTCACCTCAAGGCTGGTTCTTTATCGGACCACCTATGCCAACTCAGGACTTAGCCATTCAGCAAGTGGCCTATGAAGCCCTTCTCCGCCTTCAAGACCTCCTCCCAGAGATGAAGTAAGGTAAGCTACATGTTACCTACCCAGCAAAAGTGGAACATGAACCATATCTCAAGCAATGATTCCCATAGGAAACGAAGACCCAACCCTCAAGCTCCAGATCCGCTTCGCCCACACAGTCGATTATCTTCTGTGTGACCTCACTGAAGAATTCCTCAAGTCCCTATAGGATTTTCCTTCACTTCTACATCTCTACTGCCTCGAGAAGAAGAAGGTGATCGAACGGGAACAACAAATTACTACCCTACAAGTCTACATTGCCAATCAGAAGCAACAGATCAAAGAGCTTCAGGGAGCTCGCCACCGGACCCCATGAAGAAGGCATAGGAATAGATTTCCATATCCACCTCGTGGAGGATCATCGTCAGGCCACCAACAATATGACCCAAGACTAGATAACACATCTTTGCTTCCATCACATGTTACGGGTGTGGTGAACTCGGGCATATCAAAAGGCTGTGTCCCAACAAGCAGCCAACTGTCGCACCACCGGAGGGCCTACAAGCTGAAGACTGAAGGCCTTCCTCCTCAAGAAAAGAAGCAAGCACGACTGTCAAATCCAAGAATCCCTAGGGTAGGATGAGTCGTGAACCCCTTATGCCAAGTCGAGTCCATTTAATGGTTCATATGAAACCATGTCATGTGTTGCTTGTCCTTATCTGTTTGTGTTTCGATATAAGTCGCACTTTTGCCTTGGGCAGCATGTATGCGACTATATCACCTATCTTATCTTAATGAATGTGTGTGGCCTTTACGACACTTGTTTGTTTGCACGTGCACTATAGAACCCCCTCAAGGCATTCCCCTCATCTATGCTACTCTCCCCTCTCATCTCCCTCCTCGACTGAAGACCCGTAAGACAAGACACACCAAGGATTCTACTTCGGCAAACAACTGGCACTAAAGACTTTTGTTGCGACCTCCTAGTCTAAGTACAACCCCATGGGGCTATCTTTAACCCCTCAATATTACAAACCCATCCCCAGACCCTCCGAGACTTCACGAGATACACCAATTCGAATCCTTAACCACATGCTTAACCCATAGAACTGCAAGAACCAATTAAGCCTCTATAACCTTGCACAACATTGGGTTTGTTATGGAACTAGTGAACGTAGTGAGGAAGCGCATTGTCATCCTAATATGCCACAAGAGCTGACGATGGCATAGGATAGACAAATTTGAGGAAATAGGAAATGAAGGAAAAATGACTTGGTGAGACTATATGTCCATGACCTTGAGGAATTAAATGAGACTAAGTGGTTGATTATGAGGCCTTCATGATGGAAGATCAATTTGGTGGGGTCATGTCAATAGAGTAGCATATATTTCATTACCCCTGAGTAAACTGGATTTAGTGGAACAAATTATGATTACAAGCTGAAATTTTTGGGGGTACAAGGATCTAACCTAGCCGGGATATTGATAGAAGATAGTAGACATTACAAAGATGACTTGGGGGAAGCATGTAGGAGTTCTTGTTAGACCCGAGATTCGGATTTAAGTAGGTGATACTAAGTATGTGCACATGGTTTGGAGTTAATTGGATTTAGGATGATGATCTCAAACATGATACCATGTTTCTCGGTGGACGACAAACTAGGAGATTGGAAAAAATGTCGAAATTGATTTAGGGATCTATATAAGCATGACCTTGGAGTATAATTGACCATGATAATGGAAATTGGTCGACTTATTATAGTAGAGATAGACTTTCAAGTATTTGGGGATTATAGGGACTTTGGGAGATCGCGTGGAACACCATAGGCATCGGATTTGTAGAATTAATGAATTATGTAGTGATTGATGGGAGTTAATGGGCTGTTGGATTTGATTCTTAGGAAGGAAACAAGATCTTGGAGTGGCATACGACATGTTTCCTTAGGATAGAGATGCACTATATCGGACCTTGGACGAAAGGCTGAGCACTTGGATTGTGGTGTTTAATTCAAGCTTAGGAGCTTGTATGCTCTACCCATGGATTCTTAGGGGTAGCCATACATATGATTTTCGGGGATCGCATACATGTATAATTTTGTTAGACCTCCTCTTGGGAGTCATGAGGATATGTGTGGCGTGAGTGGTGATTGGAGTTGACCTATACGAGATGATGCTTTATGTGGTATAAAGTTATTTGTTTGAAGGACTAGGTAGAACTATTGGCATCCCAGAAACCGTGCTTAAGGATAAGATGATAAACGATCACACACACACACTAGAATCCTTGAAACCCTTAAGCCCCACCAAACCACAACATGGACAGATCGTGACCACGTGCTTTGGCTCTAGGTCAAGAAGACCCTTGCCAATACTCAATTGAGACCACCACCAATACCCCAGCCTACTTTACGTACCCCATAGACATCATAGAGTACTTTTTTAGGTCAGTCGTCATCCTTGTTTTGACGACATACTAGTCTACCCGAAGGCAGAAGAAGAGTCGTGGAGCTGGTTAAAAGACATTTGAAGACCGCCATGTCAAGAAGGAAGAACTATACCAACCACCATCATTAAGAAGTAAACCTCCGCGTCGAAGACCAGATGTATCCGCAAGCCACCCCTCTCCAAGGAACCAAGCAATACCATGTCGAAGAGAAGCTCACACCAAGATTTATCGACCTCCTCCAAGATCACTGCAAGACGAAGAGTAGACGGTTACCAGCTGGAGTTACCACCTGAGCACAATGTCTTTCCACAAGATACCACTTCGGAAACGTTTCCAACTACCTAACTAGACCGGTCTTTGCGAAGACATCGATCACCAAGCCATCGACCTCCATATCATTATGACTTACATGAGAGACCCATTAGCAACCAGGATCAAGCAGAACTTCTTGCACGAAGCCACACCATCGGGCACTCCAAGGATTCAATGGAGTACTACTCCAAAGCAGAAGCAACATGAAGGAGTGAAGACTATACCCCAGATCCAAGTTTCATATTCCTTTCCACACCTAGTTTGGGAATCTCGGGGACGAGATTCTTGTAAGGGGGGTAGGTCTGTCATATTCTGATTTTCATGCCAAAACACTTAAGCTAGTAATTATGCTAAAATATGGTTTGACAAAAACTTTTGAGTGATTTGGACTATGATTGTTTTGGTTTTCTGTTTACTGCTTGCAAGTGCTCTAAAAATCAAATAAATCATCCAACTCTTATACTTCATCTCCTTGATCCAAAAACTTTTCCCAATGATCATGCCATGTGTATAGAACAGTATAGTATTTCCTTATAAAAATAATTTGGCCAAATAGTATTTTCTAAAATTACTTTTCCAAAAACCCCTGAATTGAGATTTGCACTGCAAGTACTTGATTTGGGGCGTGAAAAATCTTGAAAAATGTATATTTGACTCCTATTAGGTATAGGACTCCCTTAAACCACAAAAGTATAATTTTAAAAGTAATTTTCCTATTTTATTTAAAGTATTTTTCGTTAGGCCAGAAATGGTCTTTAATAGGTTAAAATTATTTAACTATTTCAAAAATATTTTTTCAAAATTTAGGGAAACTCATAGGACATATATTGTCCATATATAAGAGTTTCAACACATGGTCATGTTCAAAATATTGGTGAAATCCTTCAAAAACCCTTTTTGGATATTTCAAGATTTTGAAATATTTACAAAGACAATTTTCTTGATTAATTCCAAGAAAATTCTAGCATGTCACACATGACATATTTGATGATCTTGCAAAGCCTCATGCCTTGAAGATCAACAAAACATCATCAAACCCCCTCAAAACCATTTTTGTCCATTTTGAAGTTTGAGCAACTTTAGATTGCCAAACATGTTCAAATGCTCTCAAACTTGGTGCACATGCTCAAATGATGTAATCCTGCATCTAAACAAAATGGCACAAGTGTTAGGGAAGGATATCTTGATCAAAGTTCCCCAAAACCCTTTCTGACTAGATCCAAATTTCAACGATTCTACATTGCCAACTTTTTACTTGTGACCTCAAATTTTATGGACATGCTCACAACCCAAAATGATGACACTACCCAAAGTGGTGCATCAAGGAGGGATGATTTGCATGGCTAAATCTTGGAATAGCCATTTATGTTGATTTCTAGGGTTTACCAAAGTTACATTGGCAACTTTCTTCAAATGAGCTCAAACTTGGTGGAACACCCTATTTCTATGTGCCATTTCATCCTGTTAAGTCTCATGTCAATTGGAAATTATTTGCTTGCCCAAAACCACATCAAACAGCTTCTGGCACTTTGCCAAAATCACCATTTGGTCCACTTCCACTACTTCCCTTTGCCTCAAATGCCTACCAGAGGTGTGCCTGGTCATCACCTACCTCCAGTAAAACCCATTCAACCAAAGCTCAATGATTGCGGCGCGAAAACCCTCATTTTACCCTTCTAGACAACCCCTGTTCATCTCTCCCTCAACCCCACCTCTCTCCCATTGGGTCACCAGGGCATCCAAGGCCAACTCCCCTTTGTTTACTCCTCCCTGAACCCTCCAAACACAAGTGGTCGCGCCCTACAAGCCAAAGGCATGCCCTCGCATGCAATTGGCATGCTCCAGAGCGCGCTACAATGCACACCCGCACTGTAGCCACCCCCAATCCTCAGCGTCTGGCTACCTCGGGCCTCCCCCTTGTGCCAGTCGAGGTGCCTCGATGTCTGGGACACGACACACTGTCGGCCCCCTCCTCCTTCTCCCTCCTGTTGCTGCTCTCACACGCGCGCGGGCCGCCCGCGAGCTCCAGTGAGTGGCTTGACATGCGTGAGATCTCTGGATCCTTCCCCACTCCTTCTCTTCCCTCCCATGGGCGTAGACCTCATCCACGAACAGCCCTATCTCACTCACGTGTGCCCGCACGACCTCTGGCCTCGCCCGTGACCTCGCCGGCGCACAAGTCACGGTGGACCGGCGCCCGCCTATATAAGCCAGCCCCAGACTGCTCTAGTGGCATCTACCTCCCCTCACACCCCCAAGAACACGCTTGTACCTCCCAGTCGCCCTCAAAGGGTCTCTGTGCACGGGATCGACCGGAGCTCCGCAGCCTCGGACGACCGGTGATCTCGCGGTACAGCCTCTCTCCGCCCCCGTTCTTGCTCGATCTGGAACCGTCGGGCCCCACTGACCCATTACCCTCCTTCTCCCGCTCATATTGCAGCCCGGAACGAGCTAACCAGGTCCCTCACAACGCTCTGCCGCCATGCCACCTCGCCGCCGACGAACCAGGCTTCTCCGGCGGCCAACTCCCGTACCACCAGAACCGCGACTCCACTCTGAGCATGCCCGTGCCCTTGGATAGCCTCGCCGTGAACCACATCACCGCCGGTGAGCTCGCCGCTTCCCTGGCCACGAGGTTGAAGACGACAGGCGGGCCCCGCTTGTCATCCTCACCTCTCTCTCCTTCCCCTCTCTGTCGCTGACCGCCGGGCCCCAGCCGTCAGGTTTGAACATGGGTGCGCGCGCGCACCGGTTCGCCTGGGCTGGCGTGGCTTTGGGCCAGCCCAGCAGCAGACTAAATTGGCCGGCAAAATCTGGCCAATTCTTTTTCTTTTTCTTTTACTAGTGGGCTTCAAAAATCCATACTTAATTCATATCAAGTTCAAATTTTATGATTCCAATTTCTGGTGACTCCATAAATTATGCTCTGTTTAATGGGAAATAATGAACATTTTTACTATTTCTTGTTTCCACTGAATCTATGTCGGTGGGAACGACACCTATGGGATCACAAGAATCCCTACTATGGTTAGCGGGGCGCGGGGTTGAGAGAAGAGCGGATCAAACAGATAGCACATGGTTCGTTTATCCAGGTTTGGGTCGCGAGGATGCGTAAAACCCTACTCCTGCTTTGGTGGATTGTATATCTGTGTTCTTCAGCTAGCTATGGGGCGTGAGGAGCTCCAAAAAGCCGAATCCCCCTCCTGGTCGCCTCGGGCCTCCTTTTATAGAAAAAGGGGTTGCCAAAGTGGCACACAGGAGGTGGAAAGGGTACAGTGGTGCGAGTTTATCCCTCACATTACATGACAAGGCGCATTTAATGCGTCTTGCTTAGGTGTCCTTGCTTTATCGGGGACGGGGGAGAGATCTGTCTTGTCTGTTGCTGCTCCTTCTTGTGTCGACATGCGCCCTGGCCACCGATGCCTGAGATGCCATGTAGGTAGGCAGGCAGCTAAGGTGGCGCAATGGTGGGTCTTAACGAAGATCTGCATGTCGCCACGCACGTGCCTGCCCAGCTGGTTGGGTCGGCAGCTGCATACGGCGGTGGAAGTTTAGTCGGCGTGGGCCTGATGGTGGCCCTGCGGATGTCCTTGGCAAGGGCCTTGCCGGGGCCCCGGCAAGGGTCTTGCCGCGGCGCCTGCTGCCATCCCCGGCAAGGCGCTTGCTGGAGGTGTTGTGATCTTCCTTGGCTGGGATCCCGCCAAGGGTCGTCGTCTTCTTAGTGCGTATCTGATCTCGAATGTCTTCACAAAGATCTTCATGCCACTACGGAGAGGTCTCCTGAATCCTTGCCCTATGGGGGAAGCGGACTTAAGGGTGATTTGCTCCGTAGGCGTGGGGCGAGTTGCCGCCGCAAGGGTCTTACCGGGGCTGCTAAAGCCGGCCTCGGCAAGGATCTTGCCGGGGGATCCCGTCTCGTCCTGTGGCTCTTCGTGGTCTTGGCTTTGGTGTTGCTCCAGTTCCACCGAGCTTCGGTCTCACCCTGGCTCACCTCCCTTGCCTTGCTTGGTGTGGTGGTGTCCGCGGCTCAGACTGCCCGTGCACAGTCATAGGGGTACAAAAAGTGTACCCCTCTTTTTGTACACCGACAGGAGCCCCCTGGCCTGGACCACACATAGGTGCAACGCGTGGTTGGGCCAGGCCCAGAAAACGGTGCGCGGGCAGGTGGGGCGGCTTTTACCTTGGTATGATTCTTCGTGCGCTGCGCTCCCCATGACTCCCGTGCATGGCGCAGTGTGGGGAAGTGCGTGTGACGTGAGCGGCATGCGTGGGGTTGGTCTTTGCACGCATGCGCCACGTTGTAGTAAAGGGGCGGTTCGCGCCTTCCCATAAACGGAGGGAGGCGTGGAGGTGCGGCCCATTTACTGAATGGGGCCGAGGCGCGGTCCTCAAGGCGTCCACTCCCCACGATCACGGGGTGGGGAGAGGTCGCCTCACCCGTCCCCTCGGTTCTGCACGTCTGCCACGTGTCTCCCATGCGCTTGGGGTGGCAAACGATGGAGGCAGGAAACCGGGTCATCGCTGGTTGGGGCGGCGGGTCGGTCCTGGCTCCCTGCGCCCTCCGTGTCTTGATTGGCCGAGCGGGGCGGTCGAGCCCCAACCCCATTCCTTTATAAAGAGCGGGAGGGGAGGTACGGCGTCCCGCATTCTTCCATCTTCTTCCTCCTTCAGCTTCTGCTCCTCTCTTCCATTCGTCATGGAGAGAGGAAATCCCGGCCCTTCAACGATGGTGGCGAGGGTCGCCGCTCGACAACGCGTCCCTCCTTCTCCTGCGCCTGCGGTGGTAGAGTCGGCCGCGAGGGGAAGAGGGAGGGGGCGAGGCCGGGGCGCTCGGGGAAGAGGAGGACGGGGTTGCCCGCTGGCCTCGCCCCCGCCAGCAGCTCCTCCTCCAATGGAGGGCCATATTGGGGATGACCTTTGTGAGTTCTTCGTCAGGTTGCGCCGGCCGCCGTGCCGTCGCCTTCGTCTTCCGACTCCATTTGCGCGGGAGATGGAGCTGGATTCGCCAGAGTCATTGCGGCTGCACATGAGGGGCTGCGAGATCAGTGGCACGCGGGTCCGCGTCGACTTCCCTGCTCCTCATGTGATGTATCTTTGTCGGCGATGGAGGATGTTTGCTCATATCCACAGCTTGACGGAGGGGCTCACTCTCCATTTTAAGCTAATGGAGGGTGGCCTTCTCTCCGTCAAGGTCTTCGGGCACTTTGGGACTCGTGCAAGGTGCTGCGTGGAGAGATCTTCTGATGATGAAGATTCCTCCTCGAGCGAGAGTGACGAGGAGGACAGCGACAGCGACGACGAGGGTGGTAGGCGGCAGGATGACGGGTCCGACTAGGTGTCGGGCCTTGTTCCATGCGGCACCGGTGACCCCATCATCCGTGTCGCCGGCTGCTTGAACTTCTCGGGGCCGTCTTCTTAGGCGGCTGGCGTTGGGGGGCTGCGGAAGAGGAAGAGGGCGGGCGGCAAGGCCGTCAAGTCGGAGTACGCGGGCACCGACGCCTTCGACGCGTACTGACGTCCTGCCGCCTCGTCTTCGAGCTCTGCTTCCGGCGCCGCTATCACCATCCAGCCTTTGGGCGGCCACCAAGATGTTCTCTCGGTGTCTTCTGCCACCCGTAGCTCGCCTAGACGCTCCTTTTGCCCTTCTCGCCTCCTTGACCTGCCTCCTGAGGAGAGGGACAAGAAAGGGATTACGGGCATCTTATCTCTTTTTTGTTTGTAAGCCTTCGGGCGTCTGTTAAATTTAAAACTTGTAATCCCCTTGTTCATGTTTTTCATTCCCTATGGACTGTACCTAGGCGGGATGTTTTTTAATGAAAAAGGGATGTTTGTCGGGTCATTTGTTCGCAGGTAGAACCCACAACAGGGAATAAATCCCTGATATCTCTAAGATAAACATTTTCTCGCCCGGCAATAGGCCATGCCGACTCCCCACTTCGCTCTACCTTTCTCACACCTTTGGCGAAGGCAGGGATGAGGCGGGTTCAGGCTCCTTGTTTCATCCTTTCGATGTCACGACTACGACCAAACTTGGTCCCAGGAACGAGCCCTAGGGCCTATAGTTAGGGGAGCACGGTAGTTTAAGGAAAAAAAACGAGGTTTCACATACCTCAGTCCATAATGGAATGCATGATAAGGGATGAAGAACTTATCTGAAGCTGCAGCCCCCGGCGACCCTGGTTTGCCGTGGGTGAATCTTTCCTCTTGCAGCCCCCGGCAATACTGGCTTGCTGGGGCCTAGATGCTGGTATGTTCCTTTTTTTTCTCCCCAAGTGGTTTCGTCAAGGATATCTGTGTGTCCTGTGAACCAAAGAAGATAAAAGAAAGACAAAGAGATGCAAACTCGACCTCTAAGCTAGGGGTTAGCCGCCGCTAAGCACTATCAACCCTAACCAAGGACGAGACTCGACCTAGCATACATGCTATAACTTAGGGCGCCAGCGCTTCATTTATTTATGCTCAAGGTCTGCACCTGGCTTTGTACAAAGGGTTACATGCCTTGTCGGCAAGTCTTGTACAAAAGGTGGCTTGCCGGGGGGCCGGCAAGCCGCGCCTCACGGGTAAAACTTGCGAAGATGCTCAATGTTCCAGGAGTTGCTCACCGGAACGGCATTTTCGGTCTCTAGGCGTACTGCGCCAGGGCTGGTGACTCGTATTACCCGATAAGGGCCTTCCCACTTCGGCGTCAACTTGTTGGTATTCTTGGCCGATTGAACGTGCCGAAGAACAAGGTCGCCTTCCACAAAGCTTCGGGCACGGACCTTGCGGCTATGGTAGCGGCGCAAGGCTTGCTGGTAGCGTGCTGCTCTCATAGCCGCCCGAAGACGATCTTCCTCAAGGAGCGTTGCATCATCTTGCCGCAGTTGCTCTTGCTCAATCTCATCATAAGCGAGCACTCGAGGTGACCCGTATATGAGTTCAGTGGGGAGAACTGCTTCTGCCCCGTATACTAGGGCAAAGGGTGTCTGGCCGGTGGCTTGATTTGGCGTCGTTCTGATCGACCAAAGAACCGTCAGCAACTCATCAGTCCAGCGCATTCCACTCTTGCGCAGCCTGTCAAAGGTCTTTGTCCTTAAGCCTCGCAGTACTTCAGCGTTTGCTCTCTCAGCTTGACCATTGCTTCGTGGGTGAGCAACGGAAGCGAAACAGACTTTGCTGCCGAGGACTTGGGTATATTGCATGAAGGTGCGGCTTGTGAACTGTGTGCCATTGTCGGTGATGACCCTGTTGGGTACACCAAAACGGCACACTAGTGCCTTGAAGAGTTTGACGGCTGACTGGGCTGTGACCTTCCTCACTGCCTCCAGCTCTGGCCACTTTGTGAACTTGTCGATTGCGACGTACAAGTACTCAAAGCCCCCGACAGCGCGGGGGAAAGGGACCAGTATATCGAGCCCCCAGACCAAGAAGGGCCAGGAGAGAGGAATGGTTTGAAGGGCTTGAGATGGTTGATGAAGTTTCTTTGAATGGAACTGACACGCTTCGCACCTGGTGACCTGTGTCGTAGCATCCTGGAGGGCAGTGGGCCAGAAGAAGCCTTGCCGAAATGCCTTGCCGGCAAGGGCTCTTGACCCTATGTGGGATCCACATATGCCTCCATGTATCTCTGCCAACAGCTCCAGTCCTTCCTCTCGAGGGATACACTTCAATTTCACGCCGCTCGGTCTCTTTCTGTACAGGACGTCATCGACGAACGGGTACATAGCAGATCGACGGGCTACTTTTTCCGCTTCTTCCTGCTCCTCAGGAAGTTCCCCAGTTTGGAAGAATCGGACGGTATGCTATGCCCACGCTGGAGCTTGGGGCTCGACGGCAAGGACTAAAGGCATTTCCTCCAATATAGGAGCGGCTGTCTCGACGGCAAGAGCTTGACGCTCCGCCGGAGCTAGCCATCCCGTGGTGGGCTCAGTGTCCCCGGCAACATCCTTGCCGGCGGCTCCGGGGAGCTCAGCGGGAAAGTACTTGTCGGGCCCTGATTTCCTCCTGTTGTTTTGCTCTGTTGATGGATCAACGGATGGCTGAGAAAGCTAAAGCACAAAGGTACCTGGTTCCACAGGTAACTTGAGGGCAGCGCGCTTTGACAGGTAATCGGCGATGTCGTTCTCTACTCGGGGAACGTGCTCCGCCTGTATGCCATCAAAATGCTCTTCCAGCTTTCTCACTTCATCGACGTAGGCCTTCATCAACGGGCTCTGGTAATCTTTGTTGACTTGTTTGACAACAAGCTGCGAATCGCCCCTGACAATGAGTTTCTTGATTCCGAGGTCTGCCGCGATCCTAAGACCAGCAAGCAGCCCCTCATATTCGGCAGTATTGTTCGTTGATACCTCCCTGGGGAAGTGCATCTGGACTGCGTACTTGAGGTGCTCTCCGGTGGGCGCGACAAGCAGTACGCCAGCCCCGACGCCCTGTAAGGAGAAAGCTCCATTAAAGTACATGATCCAGTCGCAACTCGCCTTTTTGCCGGGGAGAGCAGTTTCCTGGGCTTCTTCATCAGGCGTCGCGGTCCATTCTGCAACGAACTCCGCCAGGACTCGGCTTTGAATCGTCGAGGTACTTTCAAACTTGAGGCCAAATCTCGACAGCTCCAGTGCCCACTCTACAATTCTTCCCGTTGCATCTGGATTGTGCAATATCCATTGCAGAGGGAGGCGAGTGACGACAGTGATCTCGTGTGCCTGGAAGTAGTGACGCAGCTTCCTCGAGGCCATAAGAAGGCCAAAAAGCAATTTCTGCACACCGGAGTACCTTGATCTAGCCCCCTGCAAGAGGGAGCTAGCAAAGTAGACCGGGTGCTGCATTATTTTCTTCCTTGGCGGGACTCCAACCGGCCGTGTCGTCTCTGCACCAACGGCATCAGTCTCTGTCGCTGCTATCACCTCGTCATCAATTTCTCTCTGTGCCACTAGTGTGGCGCTGACCACCTGGTTCGTTGCCGCCAGGTATAGCAGCAACGCTTCTTGTGGCCTAGGCGCAACTAGTACTGGCATGGAGAAAAGATACCTCTTCAAATCTTGCAATGCTGCTTCGGCTTCTGGCGTCCACTCCATTGGGCCGGCCTTTTTCAAAATCTTGAAAAAGGGGAGGGCGCGCTCGACAGACTTGGAAATGAATCTGCTCATGGCGGCAACGCAGCCAGCAAGCCGACGCACATCCTTGACATGTTTGGGTGCTTCAATCTGTTCTATAGCTTTGATCTTGTCCGGATTGGCCTCTATCCCACGCTGTGACACAAAGAACCTGAGAAGCTTGCCGGACAGGATGCCGAAGACGCACTTCTCAGGGTTCAGCTTGAGATTGATGTTCTGTAGGTTTGCAAATGTTTCTTGTAAATCCGGTATAAGGGTTGCCCTGTTCTTGGTTTTGACCACTATATCATCCATATAAGCCTCCATATTTCTATGGAGCTGGGGTTCAAAACCAATCTGGACTGCCCATGCAAACGTTGAGCCAGCACTCTTCAACCCGAAAGGCATTCGTACGAAACAATACATACCACATGGGGTGATGAATGCTGTCTTCTCTTCGTCTTCTCTTGTCATGAAGATCTGGTGGTAGCCGGAGTAGGCATCGAGAAATGACAACAGGTCACACCCAGCCGTGGAGTCAACAATCTGGTCGATGCGCGGCAACGGGAAGGGGTCTTTGGGACAAGCTTTATTGATATCTGTGTAATCAATACACAGCCTCCACTTCCCATTTGCCTTGCGCACTACCACTGGATTGGCCAACCACGTTGGATGGAGCACTCCTCTTACCAAACCCGCTGCTTCCAGTTTTAGGATCTCTTGTGTGATGAACTCTTGTCGTTCCAAAGCTTGCTTCCTGACCTTCTGCTTGACGGGCCGCACATGAGGACAAACGGCAAGGTGGTGCTCAATCACCTCCCTGGGAACGCCGGGGATGTCGGATGCTTGCCATGCAAACACATCGACATTTGCCCGCACGAAGGTGACGAGCGCGTCTTCCTATTTGTCATCAAGGGTGGAGCTTATGGTGAAAGCCCTCTTGTGTCGTCCTCCTTGACAGAAACCTTCTTGGTTCCCGGCGGTGTGGCCCTGGACTTCTTGTTTCTGCCGGTGGAGCTCTCTGGCACGTCCTCGACGGGAGCACTACACTCCGAAGAGGTGTGCTTGCCGGAGTGGGTGTCCGAGGTCTCACCGGTCTTCTTCTTC